>JARWKJ010000023.1:31719814-31879814 GCA_029959095.1 Rhinichthys osculus
ATCCGATCGTCCTCCTCACGACTCCTGCACTGACACGCGATCCGATCGTCCTCCTCACGACTCCTGCACTGACACGCGATCCGATCGCCCTCCTCACGACTCCTGCACTGACACGCGATCCGATCGCCCTCCTCACGACTCCTGCACTGACACGCGATCCGATCGCCCTCCTCACGACTCCTGCACTGACACGCGATCCGATCGTCCTCCTCACGACTCCTGCACTGACACGCGATCCGATCGCCCTCCTCACGACTCCTGCACTGACACGCGATCCGATCGCCCTCCTCACGACTCCTGCACTGACACGCGATCCGATCGTCCTCCTCACGACTCCTGCACTGACACGCGATCCGATCGCCCTCCTCACGACTCTTGCACTGACACGCGATCCGATCGCCCTTCCTCACGACTCCTGCACTGACACGCGATCCGATCGTCCTCCTCACGACTCCTGCACTGACACGCGATCCGATCGCCCTCCTCACGACTCTTGCACTGACACGCGATCCGATCGCCCTCCTCACGACTCCTGCACTGACACGCGATCCGATCGTCCTCCTCACGACTCCTGCACTGACACGCGATCCGATCGTCCTCCTCACGACTCCTGCACTGACACGCGATCCGATCGTCCTCCTCACGACTCCTGCACTGACACGCGATCCGATCGTCCTCCTCACGACTCCTGCACTGACACGCGATCCGATCGTCCTCCTCACGACTCCTGCACTGACACGCGATCCGATCGCCCTCCTCACGACTCCTGCACTGACACGCGATCCGATCGCCCTCCTCACGACTCCTGCACTGACACGCGATCCGATCGTCCTCCTCACGACTCCTGCACTGACACGCGATCCGATCGCCCTCCTCACGACTCCTGCACTGACACGCGATCCGATCGCCCTCCTCACGACTCCTGCACTGACACGCGATCCGATCGCCCTCCTCACGACTCCTGCACTGACACGCGATCCGATCGCCCTCCTCACGACTCCTGCACTGACACGCGATCCGATCGTCCTCCTCACGACTCCTGCACTGACACGCGATCCGATCGTCCTCCTCACGACTCCTGCACTGACACGCGATCCGATCGTCCTCCTCACGACTCCTGCACTGACACGCGATCCGATCGTCCTCCTCACGACTCCTGCACTGACACGCGATCCGATCGTCCTCCTCACGACTCTTGCACTGACACGCGATCCGATCGTCCTCCTCACGACTCCTGCACTGACACTCGATCCGATCGTCCTCCTCACGACTCCTGCACTGACACTCGATCCGATCGTCCTCCTCACGACTCCTGCACTGACACGCGATCCGATCGTCCTCATCACGACTCTTGCACTGACACGCGATCCGATCGTCCTCCTCACGACTCCTGCACTGACACGCGATCCGATCGTCCTCCTCACGACTCCTGCACTGACACGCGATCCGATCGTCCTCCTCACGACTCCTGCACTGACACGCGATCCGATCGCCCTCCTCACGACTCCTGCACTGACACGCGATCCGATCGCCCTCCTCACGACTCCTGCACTGACACGCGATCCGATCGTCCTCATCACGACTCCTGCACTGACACGCGATCCGATCGTCCTCCTCACGACTCCTGCACTGACACGCGATCCGATCGTCCTCCTCACGATTCCTGCACTGACACGCGATCTGATCGACCTCCTCACGACTCCTGCACTGACACGCGATCCGATCGTCCTCCTCACGACTCCTGCACTGACACGCGATCCGATCGCCCTCCTCACGACTCCTGCACTGACACGCGATCCGATCGTCCTCCTCACGATCCGATCGTCCTCCTCACGACTCCTGCACTGACACACACACTGGGGTGCGTTTCCCCAAAGAATCGTTAGCCAACTGTATAGGAAGTTCCGTCGTTATCAGCAGTTCAACGAGTCATGTTCCCAGAAACCATCATTCCAACAAACATTCGCAAACAGCATCGCTTTTGTGTGTTGTGTGTTTGAGCGACAGATCTCGAGCTGTGGTTAGAAGCAGAGTTTCTAGATTGCATGACATGTGGACTCAATAAATCCTGATCTGAGCAAAATAAGCAAGCTGACATTCAGTTAAACATGTGTCTATTATTCAGAATACATACAAATGTCATTTACGTCTTAAAGAGATTTAAAGCCCCATTTCTGAAGAGTGCGCATGTGTGAACGTGCTCTACTGTGTCAGATGAGCCAATGATTGAATCTGGAAATAAAGCGAAATAACTGAGAAAAATGATTAAATATTGAATGTTGTGGTCGATGGTATCAAATGCAGCACTAAGATCGAGTAACACTAATACAGAGATACAACCACGATCGGATGATAAGAGCAAATCATGTGTGACTCTGATGAGAGCTGTCTCAGTACTATGGTACGGTCTAAATCCGGACTGGAAATCCTCGCAGATTTCATTTCTTTCTAGAAAGGAACACAGTTGTGAGGATACTGCCTTTTCTAGTATCTTTGACAGAAAAGGTAGATTCGCGATCGGTCTGTAATTGACTACAGTAGACTCTAAAAGACTACAACGCACTGCCTGATGCGATACTGTAGTAGACGGTTGCATAGTGTCATGGCCCCTCCTCTGCCTGGCAGGGGCGGTTCCTCCTGCAGGCATAGGAGGGTCGTTAGTGATTGGAGCCACCTGGGCTCAGGGTATTTAAACTGCTTCACTAACCACTCTTATCTCTCTCTCTGCTCCTCCAGGTATGATCCTGTTTTGTTTGTTCCTTTGTAGTTTTACTTAGTTTCCACTCAGTCATGTTCACACACACACAGATTCATGCATCCCTGCACTTTACATACACCTTACATTATGACATTTTCACACCTCATTCCTTTTTCCTTGTTTAAAGTTAATAGTTTTTGGTTTACAATAAAGAACCTTTTTGATTGGCCTATACCTGTTGTTCGTGTCCCCTCATTTTTGCCACAGGCTATGAGCCGGCCTGTGACAATAGTTATAATTTTCTCCCTGATATTATCAATCTTGTAAGTTAAGAAGGTCATAAAGTCATTACTTTCACGAGTTCACACTTACATATAATTAGAGTGGATAAGATTTAATGCGGATTTGGCGTGCTGTCCGGGGGGAGGGCTCCGAGCTCGAAGTTTGGCCCGAACCCAGAGTACTCCCCCTATGTAAGTGTTTAGGACTGGAAGTGTGGAGAAGGGGCGCTGGAGGGATGCTGCTAAACTACCGCAACACCTCCCCCTTTGCCTTTCAGACGAGGTTCATGTTTATAACTGTAATCTTGTGGGGTGGACTCATTTAAAGTAATGTAATCGTCTGGTTTTAGCCAGGTTTCTGTCATACACAGCACATCTAGGTTACATCCAGTCTGTGCTTTAAACGTGTCAAAAGCAAAGGCCACGACCAGTAAACAGGATCCAATGCCGACTGCCTTGGTCAAGGCATGTCTTCCAACTCTGGGACCCAGACTGGTCAACATCATCAACACCTCTCTGTCTTCTGGGGTGGTCCCCACCAGCTTTAAAACTGCTGCGGTGATCCCTACACTTAAAAAACCAGGCCTGAACCAAGATGACCCAAACCAACACCGCCCAATCTCCAACCTACCTTTCATATGCAAGTTATTGGAAAGAGCTGTGGCTTCCCAACTCAACCAGCATATGCTACAGCACAACTCTACGAGCCATTTCAATCTGGTTTCAGGACACATCATAGCACAGACACTGCCCTCATCAAAATCACAAATGAGCTTCTCATGGCCATGTCAGCATCTTAATTCTTCTAGACCTCTCTGCAGCCTTCGATACAGTCTCCCACTCCATTCTTCTCACTCGCCTCTCCGAACTTATTGGCCTCACTGGTACTGTGTATTCCTGGTTTAAATCCTATCTCACCAACAGGCAACAATACACCACCCTTAAGGGCATTTGCTCTGAATCTGCGCCAGTCTTACACGGCGTACCACAAGGATCGGTGCTTGGCCCACTGCTGTTTAATATCTACATGCTACCTCTTGGGATGATCATCCGGAAACATGGATTACACTTCCACTGCTACGCTGATGACACCCAGCTCTACATCAGTACTAAGCCTTCTACTCCACTTCCACCAGTGCCACTTATCAACTGCCTGAAGGACATCAAGAACTGGCTGGACAGTAACCTTCTCAAACTCAACAAAGACTAAACAGAACTCATGGTGTTCGCCCCGCTGTCACTTCTTAAAAATGTTGATGACATTATACTGGATGTGGATGGCTGCTCAATCTCTGCATCTCCTCAAGTACCCAACCTGGGCGTCATCATGGACTCCACTCTCTCCTTCCAACAACACATCAAAAACACTATTAAAACTGCCTTTTACCATGTTAAGAACATCTCCAGACTCCGACAGTGTCTCTCCAACTCTGTAGCCGAGACCCTGATTCACTCCTTCATCACCTCCAGACTTGACTACTGTAACGGTGTCCTGTTCGTTCTGCCCAGCAAGGCTACTGACAGACTCCAGTATGTACTCTGCGGCTAGGATGCTCACTCACACAAAGCTTGGACTTCACATCACTCCCATCCTGAAGAAGCTTCACTGGCTGCCAGTTAAGTCTCGGATCAAATATAAAATCCTCCTCCTGACGTACAAATCTCTCCATGGACTTGCACCTCAGCACCTTATTGATTTACTCCATCCCTGCACTCAGCAACGGTCCCTGCGGTCCTCTGACAAGGACCTGCTCGCTGTCCCTAAGTCCAGGCTCTGGACATTTGGTGATAGAGCCTTCTGTGTTGGTGCTCCATCTCTCTGGAACAAGCTTCCTCATGCCATTCGCTCTGCCCCTCTCTAATAACCTTTAAAAACCAGCTTAAAACACACCTCTTCACTGAGGCTTATGGGCTTTAGCTCTCCTGGCCTCTCTCCTCTCTCCTCCGATCCCCTCCCTTCTCCCCCCTCTTGCTTTTGTTAAGCGTCCTTGGGTTTTGTGAAAGGCGCTATATAAATTAAAGTTATTATTATTATTATTATTATTAAACCAGTCTAAACCAACATGTGCTTTAAACCAGTGTAAAATAGAACTTTGTAGAACTGTACAACCATTCTAAAATCACCTTCATTAAAATTGTATCCCTTCTCAAATTATGAATTTGATTCATTCAGTTTTATTTTATTTAATTAAAAAACATAATTTTGCTCAGATCAAACAGTTATGTGATGGATCTTTTGATAGGAAACAGCAGTCGCTATCAGTCATGAGATCGGTCTGTGGCGACTCCCACAAATAATAATTTAGATCATTAATTAAACACACTGCCTTAATGAACGTGTTCGGCATAAACTGTCAGTATTACAGTAACCCCGGATCAGCTCTGAAAGCCATCGGTTATACATGTTCTCCTCACCACAACAAATGCTTTAAAGAAAGAACGGTTCTTTGTTCAGTTTCCAATTATACTGTTGCAATAATCAGTCGATGCACTAGAACACAGGAACCCTTGGACATTAGTCACAAAGAATGAAGTGAAATGTCTTTTTAAAAATGTTTTTACAATCAATATTAATATTGGATATAATTGTAACGCTTGGAAGACTAATAAATGTCATTTTAATTGAAAGCTGGTTTTACTGTGATGACACAAGTGTGTGTGGAGGAGATGTTCATTAGTCTGGGATGTGAAATAAGGCCCTGGTTTAGACAGAACATATCTGTGCAGATTCTGCCTTCACACTCGTGAACGAGACCGGAACCAGAAGCGGTGTATGAGTGAGTGCCACTGTTACCGTGACATCTGGACACGGGGCAAAAAGTGACGCTTTTACTGTCCTTGTTACATTTAGTCACTATAGTAATAATTATAAACTACGCATGATTTCATGCAACTAAACCAAAACTCAATTCCTAGCCCTACAGTAAGTACATGCTACTCAATATTACTCAGTACTTAAATACAAAAGTACACTATAACAAGAACATTAAAATAAAGTGTAAGCCAAAACTTTTGCTAATTAAAGAGCCGACACATCTTACCCAACTCTGCCCCAACCATATCTATCAAATAACACATTTGAGACTGCATATTAAATAAAAAACAGCAGTCTATTATTATATTTCATTACCATTATCAAACACAGATCTCACATTCAGCTCATTATAATTGCATACAAAAAGTCTGCTTTATCATGATATGGATGTGCGGGAAGAACACAGGAGATATAGAGACAAAGAAACGTTTAATGAACAGATCACAAACAGTAAGACGATTGATCTGTCAAAATATGAGGATCATTAGGAGGTATTGAAGGGAATGTGAAGGCAAAGTTAGCGGAGAAGTCATCATTATATCATTACTGAAGGCTGATGTTCAGCATCCACACACAAGAGGGCGCTCTTCAGCTGTGGCTCAAACGGCAAACAACACCCTGGAAAAGTGTGTGCGAGAGATCAGCGGCCTTACACACACACTCTCTCTCTCTCACACACACACACACACTGTCTTTCTCTCACACACACACTCTCTCTCTCTCTCTCACACACACACTTTCTCTCTCTCTCTCCCTCCCTCTCTCACACACACACACACACACACTCTCTCCCTCTCTCTCTTACACACACACTCTCTCTCTCTTTCACACACGCACACACACACACTTTCTCTCTCTCTCTCCCTCCCTCTCCCACACACACACACACACACTCTCTCTCCCTCGCACACACACACACACACACACACACCTTGTAACAGCAGCTCCGCTTCATCTGTCTCCTTGCACTGTATGTTGTGTCACACACACACTTTCACAATGGTCAGAAGATCTGCTGAAGTTTTGGGAATCTGAAAAAAGTCTTCACTTTCATTTTTCATGAATGCAATAAAGTTTCTGAGTAAATGTTGGTAATCTGTTGAGAACAGCTGACATATAAAGCCTTCTCTATCTATAAAACACAAGCGGACACGGGATAGCACCTTACAGCATGTGTGCATATGATCGGCTGAGAAAACTCTTGCCATCGCCACTAGATTATTCCCAAGTTTAAACCCTTCCACACTCAGTCCGATGAGCTCAGCAAAAGCACTGATGTGTGGGCATTATTTCTGAAAAGGCCAATTAATCTCATGCAAGACAATCCTCTGTAGATAAAGTCTTTGATACAACAATAACTGCACTTTCTCATTCAAAAAAACAACAACAAAACAAAGTGTGTCCATTCAGATACCAATCGTTTTCGCATGTTCAACCGTTGGAGGATTTACAGTGACTGTAGATCATGGATCATAAGGGCACATTACAATAATGAGTATTAATAAGCAGAAAGGACTAATGTCACTTAACTTTAAAACAGTGTTTGTTTCGGTCCATGTGTGTTTTGTAAATCATACGTGGAGCTCTGTTGCTCGTCTCGAAGCTGTCGCAGTCAAATCTTTCAATTTGATGAACAATAAGAAAAATTATGAAAATGAAGAAATGGGATAATGAAAATAATCCCATGAAAACCCGTGAGGAAATTCTAGGCCATGGTTTCCTCTTCCGAGGCGTTCGCTCCCTCCGCTTGCTTCTCCACCTTCGTTAATCGACCTTTTTTTCACTTGGATTCTTGTGTTGAACCGGTTCTCCATGGTCTTCTGCGTGTGGCGTTCCCTCAGTGAGTCTCTGCTCCTCCTCCTCCTCCTCCTCCTCCTCCTCTTCATCGGTGAGGGCTTCTCTCTTCATCATGTCCTCGGACCCGTCGTCAGACTCGGCCGTACAGATGCCGTAACACATCAGGCTGATGACGCCGAGAGGCAGACCGAAGAGAAAGCAGCCGAGCAGCGGAGAACTGCGGAACACAGACTGAGCAGAGAGGCACGCTGTTAAAGGGCTAGCTGTTTAAACTTTTCACATAACATTCAATAATTCCATTACACAGTTACACTTAAATATACATTTCCAAACAGCTATCAATAAACATCACAAATGCATTGATTTATTCCCCATTTGAATTTAAACATTTCCTTGTCATTGAGCAGTTCATAGAAAGTAAATTCTATTTTAATACGAGATTTTAGTAAATCCTTTAAAATGGACACCACATCAGTTGAGAGACAGAGAGAGATATGAGTGAGAAATCATGCTCCACTCGAGCTCTTAAAATGTAAAAAAAATTCACCTCTAGAGAGAACCAAACTCGACTAAACCTACATTAAATTGAAGATAAAAACATCTCGGTTACTTACGTAACCTCGGTTCCTTGAGATAACTGGAACAAGTATTGCGTCTTTGCGAGACGCTATGGGGAAAACTCCTGTTCTGGAGCCTATAATTCAACAGCGCAGTGCCACTGCACAGCCATTACAGAGGCGATCTGAGCGCGCTCATTGGCTGCGCAGTGGGAACTCCACGAACCAATGGCGAGGCAGAGCCTGCCGAAAGGGGCAATAAAGCAGCTCATTTCGCCAGTCGTGAAGCGCAACAGCACGGCCGTCAACGCAATACTCGTTCCCACTAACTCAGGCAACCGAGGTTACGCAAGAAGCCGAGACACGAGGATGTGTGCCTGCAGCGCAGGGACCTCCAGATTGTAAAATCTGCTGAAGGTGGACGGCGAGGATCAGCCGCCGCACAGATGTCACCAATAGACGTTCGTCTTCTGAATCTGGAAGAGCAGACAGCGTAATCCCTTGTGCACTGAACGGAGTAGAAAGCACTTTGGGCACGTAGCCATGCCTTGGCTTGAGGACGACCTCATAGTCGTTAGGACCAGACCCGAGGCAAGAAGCGCTGACGGAGAGCACTTACAGGTCACCCACTCGCTTGACCGATGCTAATGCGATGCTATGCAGTAGTGCGGTCTTAAGCAAAAGCTGACTGTAGCGGCTCGAGCCCTGAGGACTATGGATAGGTCCCATGGGGTGTGGTCAGAGGCCGAGGAGGGTTGAGCCTCTTGCCCCTTTCAGGAAGCGGAGCCAGGTCGCTTCTACCCAGAGCCTGGCTGGCCACAGGAGTGTGGTGCGCTGCTATGGCCTCCACATAGACTGAGCGTGGAGGGGGTGCGACCCGCGTCCATCAGCTCTTGTACGAGGGAGAGTACCAGAGGTAATTCGCATGATAAAGGGGCCTGGTTCTGGACTGAACACCAGTCAGAGAAGTCGGACCACTTAAGAGCGTAGAGACGTCTCGTGGACGGAGCTCTAGTCTCTGAGAGAGTAGTCAGGACTCTCGCTGGGAGGTCCGTAAGCTCCCGTTGAGGGGTAGAAGTGTAGAAGGCCCACATCTTGGGTCGGGATGCCGGGAAAGGAGGTCTTTCCTCCGGGGAATTGGCCACAGGGCTGCGATCTGCTGAATCAACTCGGGGAACCACGGTTGGGTCCGCCAGAGAAGGGTCACCAGAAGGACAGCACGCCTGTCTTCCCTGATCCGTCTGATGACCTGAGGGAGGAGCGTGACCGGGGGAAAGGCGTAAAGGGGGAGGCTGGGCCATTCGTGGGCCAGCGCATCGATGCTCTTTGAGAAGATTATTGGGCAGTGAGAGTACGAAGAGGTCGCCCTCCGCCTTGCCGAAGCTGCTCCAGACTGTATGAACCGTCTGGGGATGGAGGGACTATTCCCCTGGGAACACGTTGTCCTGGGACAGCATGTCTGCTCCCTGGTTCAGTCTGCCCATTGTGGCCATAATAGAAGGCGTCAGTCTAGTTATACAGACTCGACCTGAGTCCACCATGGTGGTTTATGTAGGACACTACCGCCATGTTGTCTGATCGAACTAAGACGTGGTGTCCTATTAGGTCTGGTAGGAAGGTTTTGAGGCCCAGATAAACCGCCATTATTTCAAGGAAGTTAATATGCAGCTGCTTTTCCATACTCGACTCACCATTATTGTGGATCGGGCATCAAACGCCACACGCTTGATCCTCTGGAATATTCCATCTCCTCCATAAGCCTGTTGGGAATATGATGCAGGATGTTAATCATTTGGAATTGGATGAAATTAACTAGTCTCATTTAATTAACACTTTGCAACAGGGTCATTCCGTGTCAACTCAACCAGAGGTCCCCAGCTCAATGTTTTGATTTTGTTAATATTTTTTCTGTAGAAAGACAACCATAAATAGTGAAGAAAGCCAATATATTAAATGTCACAGATGGATATTTACTAAGAAATCCACTATTTTGTAGAGGAGGGTCAAAATGACAATTTTCACCTGAGATTTGGAGCCAAATTACAGGAGGGTAAAATGACTTTATGGCAGCATCATTATTTATCTATCAGCGGATCCATTTATCAGTGGATATATTAGGGATCAGCTTGTAGACGCCGCTGTCAAACGCTCCTGTGTGTATCTGTGTAAGCGCTCGGTGAAGAGCGTCAAAGATGTCATCGTTGATCATTGTAGCCAATCACAGACGTACTGTATGTTGAGCGCGTGAACACAATGGCCAATCAGAGGTGTTTAAACATCCAGCGCTCAAAATGCTAGAGGGAAATACATCCCATTTTTTTAATTTAAGTACCGAGTAGCGAAGTCAGTACTTTTGACAACACTAATCAGCTGTAATAATAGGCATGCAAACACAAGAAGTGCCTTTTCCCTTTTTTGAATGCTCACCGCTGGCACAAAGATTGCTAAAGTAAATAGATTTCACTAATAGAGCTACCAATCTCTATGTGAAAATAAAATCATGATGCTGCCATCTTTCTAAAGTCATTTTTACACCTCTGTAATTTGGCTCCAAATCTCAGGTGAAAACTGTCATTTTGACCCCCTCAACAAAAAAGTGGACTACTCAGTAAATATACATCTGTGACATTTAATACTTTGGCTTTCATCACTATTTATGCTAGTCTTTCAACAGAAAATTAAAAATTGGAGTTTGTTACCATTATTAAACTATATTGGTTAAACTAATAGTGAAAACTACTTCTAAAGCATGTATTTATCTGAGTTGATGTTAGCTGCGAGCGAGAGACGGAGTGAGAATGAGCTGTTCACCGGAGCGCTGCCGTCCAGAACACTGGTGAAGAACATCAGCATCTGCTCCAGACTCTCCACTGGCTCCTCCGGCACGAAGTACTGCTCGTTTGAGGTGTTGAGGATGAGGAGGCTGGGCACCGGCACCTCACTGCAGACACACGAGATGAAGAGCGTGGGTGCTGAGATTACAGTATAACCATCTCCCCCTCACACTTGTGCATTTTCAGTAAATCAGGAAGATGAGTGAATCTGTGCCATCATCTGATCCAGACACTCACCTCATGATCAGGCTGTTGATGTAGTCGTTACCGTCCATGTGGCCAAACTGGAAATCCCTGGAACGCAGAAGGAAAGACACCATGAGAAAATAATATGGTGAAACTTTGAAAATGTGCAGTATTTGTGCTCCACATGTGGAAAATCATGTGTTTTTCTGTCAGGGGTCTTTTTCTCTTGATTGACAGTAACATGTTATCTCAATGGAGGCCCTGAACCGAGGATCTGAACCGAGGCCCTGAACCGAGGCCCTGAACCGAGGATCTGAACCGAGGATCTGCACCGAGGCCCTGGACCGAGGATCTGAACCGAGGATCTGCACCGAGGATCTGAACCGAGGATCTGCACCGAGGCCCTGGACCGAGGATCTGAACCGAGGCCCTGGACCGAGGATCTGAACCGAGGATTTGAACCGAGGCCCTGGACCGAGGATCTGAACCGAGGATTTGAACCGAGGCCCTGGACCGAGGATCTGAACCGAGGCCCTGGACCGAGGCCCTGAACCGAGGATCTGAACCGAGGCCCTGAACCGAGGATCTGAACCGAGGATCTGAACCGAGGATCTGAACCGAGGCCCTGAACCGAGGATCTGAACCGAGGCCCTGGACCGAGGCCCTGAACCGAGGATCTGAACCGAGGCCCTGGACCGAGGCCCTGAACCGAGGCCCTGGACCGAGGATCTGAACCGAGGATCTGAACCGAGGCCCTGGACCGAGGATCTGAACCGAGGATCTGAACCGAGGCCCTGAACCGAGGCCCTGAACCGAGGATCTGAACCGAGGATCTGAACCGAGGCCCTGGACCGAGGATCTGAACCGAGGCCCTGGACTGAGGCCCTGAACCGAGGCCCTGGACCGAGGCCCTGGACCGAGGATCTGAACCGAGGATCTGAACCGAGGCCCTGGACCGAGGATCTGAATCGAGGCCCTGGACCGAGGCCCTGAACCGAGGATCTGCACCGAGGCCCTGAACCGAGGATCTGAACCGAGGCCCTGAAACGAGGATCTGAATCGAGGATCTAAACCGAGGATCTAAACCGAGGATCTGAACCGAGGCCCTGGACCGAGGATCTGAACCGAGGCCCTGAACCGAGGCCCTGAACCGAGGATCTGCACCGAGGCCCTGGACCGAGGCCCTGGACCGAGGATCTGAATCGAGGATCTAAACCGAGGATCTGAACCGAGGCCCTGGACCGAGGATCTGAACAGAGGCCCTGAACCGAGGATCTGCACCGAGGCCCTGGACCGAGGATCTGAACCGAGGCCCTGGACCGAGGATCTGGACCGAGGATCTGAACCGAGGATCTGAACCGAGGATCTGAACCGAGGATCTAAACCGAGGATCTGAACCGAGGATCTGAACCGAGGATCTGAACCGAGGATCTGAATCGAGGATCTGGACCGAGGATCTGAACCGAGGATCTGAACCGAGGATCTGAACCGAGGATCTAAACCGAGGATCTGAACCGAGGATCTGAACCGAGGATCTGAACCGAGGATCTGAACCGAGGATCTGAACCGAGGATCTGAACCGAGGATCTGAACCGAGGATCTGAACCGAGGATCTGAATCGAGGATCTGAACCGAGGATCTGAACCGAGGATCTGGACCGAGGCCCTGAACCGAGGATCTGAATCGAGGCCCTGAATCGAGGCCCTGGAGCTGAACTGAAGGGCTGGTGTTGGTCAAACGGAGAGTTTCTGAGTCTCTCACCTGTTGAACTGATCCCGGTGCTCCGCAGCCACTCTCTGGATCAGACCTTTTAACCTGAAATACAGGGAACAAATTCTATAGTCAATTCTTCAAGCACTAAAGAAAAGGTCAGACATCGCTTCACTCCGGGGCCGTCTGTACCTCATGCTTTTCTCTGTCGGATCCTTCTCGTCAGTAACAGCAATCGCCACCAATTTACCTGTCGCACAGAACAGAAAGAAAGGAAACCAATAGACATATTTTCTTGACCAAAACAAAAACGGCTCTTGCTGACCAACTTTCACTAATTTACATTCATCAAAGAGATAAAGAAACACACTCTAAGCTGTTATATGCATGTGATGTGATCAGTGCTAAAGACTATAATGGAAACCACTTCATAACAACAATCATTTCCAAAAGTATGCTTTCTCTAAAAGCTTTCTATCCAACATATGCTCTTCTAACCCTAACCCTTTCCAACAGTTGAGTTAAAGCTCATGTCGCGGTCACTCACCGGTTTCTCCCAGCTCGTACAGCGTGAAGCCATCGATCGGCAGATAACTCTGGAAACGCTCGCGATTTACCCAGGATGACAAGCTGCCATCTTCATACTCTGAAACATGAATCTGCTGTTATTATGAAACGAAGAATCTGTGAACAGCTCTGCCAAACGATGCTGACTTTCCACAGGCTAAACAAAAACCGGCATTAATAATAATAATAATAATACGTTTTATTTGTAATGCACTTTACATATGAAGAACATATCTCAGAGTGCTACAAGTGCATAGGTAAAAACTATAAAAAATAAATAAAAACAGTCAATGACAGCAAGAGCAAGATATATATTAAGAAAAAGCAGTTAAAAATAAGTAGGTCTTTAGTTTATTTTTAAAAACCTCTATAGACTGTGGCGCCCTCAGGTGAGTCCAGGCGCAGCTACTGGAAGGCCCTATCTCCCACAGTACGGAGTTTGGACATAGGAACCTGCAGTTTGTGGCTGTCAGAAGATCGGAGATGTCGGGGTGGGCTATGCATAGTGATGAGTTCTTTGAGGTACAATGGTGCGCTACCGTAGACGCACTGATAGGTCAGGAGATAGATCTTGTAATCAATCCTGAATCTAACAGGGAGCCAGTGAAGTTTATGGAGGATGGGTGTGATGTGCTCAAATTTGCACACCCCCATCAGGACTCTGGCAGCGCAGTTCTGAATGTACTGCAGTCTCTGCAGGCTCCTGCCAGGGATCCCAATGAGGAGTGAATTACAGTAGTCGAGCCTGGAGGAGACAAAGGCATGCACCAGCATCTCTGCATCAGAAAAAGAGAGGGAGGGGCGGAGTTTGGAAATGTTCCGGAGATGAAAAAATGCAGTTTTACAGGTATGTTGGATGTGGGTGTTAAATGATAGGTGGGGGTCAAATCGAACCCCCAAGTTTGTTATAGAGGATGTCAAAGGAATGTCATGGCCAGCAAATGAGTAGATGGTCAGGGGGGAAGATCGGAGTTGGTGTGGGGTCCCAATGAGGAGACCTTCAGTTTTGGAGCTGTTTAACTGAAGGAAGTTTTCAGTCATCCATGCCCGTGTCTCCTCCAGGCAGGCATTTAGAGTGGAGAGTGATGGTGCAGAGGATGTGGGGTCTAACCTGACATAGAGCTGAGTATCATCAGCATAGCAATGGAAAGCAACTCCATGCCTGCGGAGGATGTGGCCCAAGGGAAGCATATAAATGGAAAAAAAAAAGAGTAGGGCCGAGAACCGAGCCCTGGGGCACTCCACATGTGACTCTGTGGGGGCTCGACCTGGCTCCCCCCAGGGCCACATACGCAACTCTATCAGTCAAGTAGATTGCATTAAGTTTGAATAAAAGTCTAGTGCTTCGCTTTGAAGCGGCACTAAAGGCCCGTTCAACCCAAGAACGATAACTACAAAGATAAATATATTAGTGTCCACACCAGCGGACGATATCGTTCTGTTTATTCTAAGCACGTGCTTGTCTGCCTCTTTAAATGCTCGAGCTCGTTAGCTCGGATGGATTCTGATTGGCTGTCAGTGTTTTTATCGTTCATCAGCTGGATAAAATCGTTCTGAAAGTGATTCCATTGATATCGTTTCTCTGTGCCGTTATCGTTATAGCTGTGGCTCTGCTATTCTTTAATATTGAGGATGATTTTTAGAACTGTATCTTTATCGTTATCTTTATAGTTATCGTTCTTGGCGTGAACGGGCCCTTAAGCTTTATCGCACTTTCGATTTCAGTTCGTTTCACAGATACGTTTTAAAAACAATGGCACAAAACACAATGTTAGAGATCTTTTATAGAATTATGATGTGAAGTGTAAAAATATTTAGCTTCATTATGTAACTGTGGTGGGCCAGTAGAGCCCAGAAAGAATTACTGGGAAACTAACTAGTAAATAAAGAGGAAGAGATGAACGGTTCTCGAGCCGCTACAGCGATTGAGCAATCATCACACATTAAAGACTTACATAAACAAAAACTAGACGACAGTTTAGTTTTCTTCACTTACCATCATACGTGAAATAGTTTCCATCTTTGAAGACGACCACTGAAGGCAATTCAGGCAGAGTCACAGACTGCAGTAGAAGAAGACATTTATAGAGAGTTTTCATGTGACGAGTGTTTAAACAAACAGACATGGATATATGAATTATGAAAGTACGAGCAGCAGTATCTGAACATGAGTCGCTTCACCTCTGTTAAGGCGTCTTCAGATGCAGAGAAGAAATATGTGTAGACAATGAGCTCAGCCGCCACCTCGATGTATTTCTCCTGAAATCACAACAGCAACACTAACGTGATTGATAGAAGAGTTAAAGGTGTGTGTGTGTGTGTGTGAGAGAGAGAGAGAGAGAGAGAGAGAGAGAGAGAGAGTAAAGTAAGATTCAGCACATTTATATTTGACCAGGAACATCACTATTAATTACAATGAATTAAAAAAGTATTCAGATTCCTTCAGTTTATGTTGCCAAAAAATGCTTTATATATTTTCTGACCAGCTGAATTTTAGCCACCTCAGTTCAAGCTCAATATCTTCCTCTTTACTACTAGTTACAGCACCAAAAAACATGAATGAACATCAGAAGGAATGTTGATCGGTATAGAACAACTTTGAGATGAACACTAACGCAACTGTTCATTTACTATGTATTTTTTACTTTTCTGACAATGTATATTTGTCTCAGTGAAGTAATTGTCTTCACTCTTTAGCCTGTATAAACAGACTCCCTGTCAGTCACGCTCTTCATTTCAATATATCACGCTTTGTCCATTTATTGTGCCAATTGTTAACATTACTGTTGCAGTTTTAGTGCGGTGTCTTGGCTCTGGTTCAGTGTAGATATGAAGATCAGCTCACTTTAAGAGGAGATTCCCCTCCGACATACACAAACAGAACACTGTGCCTCTTCAAGACGTGCTCAAACATCTGTCGACTCGGGAGCGATCGCACGGCCGGGCTGAAACACACACACACACACACACACAAATGAGAACATGACTCCAGCAAATTAGCTCAAAAGGGAAATATGAATAATTAGTCATAACTTGTTATAATTATAAACATTTGGATCAGTTAATTGAATTAACTTGATGTAGCTGAACTAATATTACAATCAATGAATCTGTTCGTCCAGCAAACACTCGTATTAATCATCTCTTAACTCGCAGAAAGGATCTTTTTCGTGGCCACAGAAAAATAGCATGTTTCTTAGCATGAAGCTGTGATCATAATCGTCAAATTGAAGATGATTCGCAAGCAGTGACCAGAATCAACAAGCATGAATGTACACAAAGTTTTATTTAACTAAATAACAAACACATTCACACAGACCTAACCAAAGCCATGGAAGAGTCTTTAACCATCTCAACAGAACCATCAGTTTCTGACTTCAAAGCTTCAGTTCGGAGTCGTCGGCCGCTTATAATAAACCTCTGCTTCGTCAACTAATCGTACAATACTTGTATTGCCTTAGACATTGAAAAAGCTTCCGGATACAGTTTCAGAAGAAAGTCTTGATGGTTCTGTGGGTCGATGGTGTTGAAGTTGAAATCTGTTTCTTCCGCGTTGAATAAAGAAATTATGAACTTAGGATTTTAGTCTGGCTCTGCTTAAACATAAGCTGCGTTGACATGGACTCTAACAATCTGATTGTAATCGGACTAGTAGCCCAATCGGAAAAAAGTCACATGTAACCACATCAATCGGAATGATTTGGCCAGATCTGATTAAAATTTAATTCAGATTGTAAGGGGTGGTTTATTCCTTTGAAAACCAAAACTGGAGAGTCCTGCGTAATGAGTAATGACGTATGACGCGTGGAACGAGCAGGTCTTTCTTTTGAATTAAGTGTCATAAATGAGTTTCCTGTCAATCTGAAATTCTCTTCACAGACTGAGTGAAAGATGTGCGGGACGTCCCACCAGTCCTCGTCACAGCGCTTCTCCCAGGAGTCAGGGAGCCCATGCTAACTTAAAGGAGAACTCCGGTCAATTTTAACAATGAGCTAATTTTTTGTACATTTGGAGTGCTGTCAGTACAGACAAAAACGACAAAAATCGGTGTTGCCTACACCTTGTTATCCTCTTTTTAAAATTCGCACCCTGTTGACTTAAACGGGGCAAGTTCTAAACCTGCTTTTAGCCTCTTAACAACCTTAATGTGTCATTACAAGAGCACAGCCATGTGAGTGGTGTTATTAAGAGTGACCACGGTCAATCTGACTGCAGTAGATCTGAAAGATATTAATAAAAATGATGTTAATTCAGCCAGCCCACATACCTGTATTTACTTCCTGTTTTCGTTCGAAGTCCACAGTAGTTGATTGTCGAGTTCGCGCGCGCGATCATTAGTAACTTGTAATGTCACATTAAGGTTGTTAAGAGGCTAAAAGCAGGTTTAGAACTTGTCCCGTTTAAGTCAACAGGGTGCGAATTTTAAAAAGAGGATAACACGGTGTAGGCAACACCGATTTTTGTCGTTTTTGTCTGTACTGACAGCACTCCAAATGTACAAAAAATGAGCTCATTGTTAAAATTGACCGGAGTTCTCCTTTAAGCTTTCGGAGGAGTTTACGACTCTTTGTCTTCGCGCATGGTAATTTGCATATGTAACTGGATTAGGTATTGATGCAGAAACTATTAAAGATTCTCGTAATACTGAAATGTTGCATTGGTATCAACATATAAAACACACGATCATTTAGATCATCAAAATACAAATTCGTAAATACCAAACATGGTATAGGTGAAGAAACATTCATTGTTGGTTTTATCGTATAGCATGCATAAAATGGCACACAATACAAAAGACACTATACAAGACAGCAGTAATCATACACACGATGTCCTGGAGATATGCATGTTCCTTCATAGAATGTTTCCTATGAGTGAATGTGGAAGAGTCCTTTATGGGCATTATGTGCGTTTCAATACAGGAATGGAGTGAGAGTCGACTCTTTCACATTCTTTTTGGTCTTAAAACCATGGACCAGAGGCCTGGCTCTATCATTTTGGGGGGTGTCACAGGCACCTTGTTTTGTGGTTGGGTGAAAAGTTTTAAAGATTATTTGTTAAATATAAGAAGTGTCTGATTCGTCTTAGTCACTACATGGCATTGCATCCATTACCTGGGGATCTTTCAGGTTTAACTATGCCATGAGTGTCCAATCCTGCACCTTCAACCTGCTTCAGTTCCCCTACTTATAATGCGCCCTAAAACTATGTACTCTGTGTGAATAAAAAGTACAAACCTTTGAGTGTAACAGAAGTAAGCAAGTTTTGGGACAACGTCATAAAAATGGCTTGAAACCACAGACCACTTTGGCATTTAGTTACACACATTCTGTCACCGTAACCCGGCCTGTCAATCACCCTGTCACAGTTAGTGTCCTCCTTTACACACTACACATTCAATTTATTCTACTTAATTCTTCCAACCATATTGGAAAGAAAACAAGCAGCCTGTTGATCTGCCGGTCGTGGGTCGTTCACGCAGAAACTGCTCATGTTTACTCCATAATGATGCCGTTCATAGTCAATAGCCAAACGTGTCTGTTTCGCTGATGTGCTTTTGCTGCCCTTTGTCACCAGTTCCATTCATAACTTTAATGGACAGAATCTCTAGGCGCAGCCAGGGGCCGCAGGGTGTCCGGTTTGGGGACCACGGGATCGTCTCTGCTTAGACTAATGCCCCGCGACCCGGCCCCGGATAAGCGGAAGAAGATGGATGGATGTTTTTGCAGATGACATTTTTTATCAGGTTAGATATTTATTCTTAATCACTCAAACTCCCTTTCAGGGCGTCTCTACTTAACCATCAGTCCCACAAACATTCAGGCTCTGCGTAAAGAAGGCCTTGCAGGAACAGGACAAATCTCTCAGAACTGGTGACGACATAAGAAAACTGACTTATATATGCAGTTTATTCCTACTCTCTAACCACAGTCACTCGTAAAAAGATCACTGTGAACACAAATCATTGTGTTTAATATGAACTCAACAACTTAACAGGACAATCTTGCTGCAAAAACAACATTCTGCAGGAAATAATGCAAATATGGTTTATAAGCATACATTGAATTATGTCCGATAGCTTTTTAAAACTTTAAGAAGGTAAGAAAAAAAAAAATGAAAGAAATGTAGCTAAAGGTTCAACAGTATTTGTATTAATTTCTCACCCAGCCACTCTGTTGGCGAACTCGATTATGTCGTCTTTGGTTCTTGGTCCTTTGTAATTGTATGCCAGCTCGCCCTTCAGCCTGAGAGAGAGAGAGAGAGAGAGAGAGAGAGAGAGAGAAAGAGAGAGAAAGAGAGAGAGAGAGAGAGAGGAGAGAGAGAGAGAGAGAGGAGAGAGAGAGAGAGAGAGAGAGAGAGAGAGAGAAGAGAGAAGAAGAGAGAGAGAGAGAGAGAGAGAGAGAGAGAGAGAGAGAGAGAAGAGAGAGAGTGAGAGAGAGAGAGAGAGAGAGAGAGAGAGAGAGAGCAGAGAGAGAGAGAGAGAGAGAGAGAGAGAAAGAGATAGAGAGAGAGAGAGAGAGGAGAGAGAGAGAGAGAGAGAGAGAGAGAGAGAGAGAGAGAGAGAGAGAGAGAGAGAGAGAGAGAGAGAGAGAGAGAGAAAGAGATAGAGAGAGAGAGAGAGAGAGAGAGAGAGAGAGAGAGAGAGAGAGAGGAGAGAGAGAGAGAGAGAGAGACGAGAGAGAGAGAGAGAAAGAGATAGAGAGAGTTTAAGAAACAAATCTTATTTAATCAACAATGTAAGCAAATGTAATGGATAATCCATGACTAGCTGTGCATTGTCGACGGACGAACCACCGATGCATTCAGATCATGTAATTCACACCAACAGTGTGTGTAAAAGTCTACACACCCCTGTTAAAACTGCAGCTCTCTGAGATTGTCAGATCTTTTTACACCTTTAATCTAATATTGAAACCAACAAAATTCATGTAACAAACAAATAAAAACGTTTAAGGAAGAAAAGAGATGATCTGTTCGCATAAGTATGCTCATCTTTCCAGTAACGCTGAATAGCTTGATCCGCTTGCTCATGTGTGTCTGATGGGTCTAAACTCTGCAAGCCCTTCACAGCGGGACACGGGTTACACAGGTTTGCACTGCACAGCATCAGGAAGATCAGTGCCCGGTTGCATAAAGCACCTTAAGTTTTTCCCTTAAGTATGATACTTAAGGGGCGATTTACCCTTACCTAAGAGAACAACTTAAGGGTGTTGCATATAATCTCTTAAACGGTTCTCTTAGGTAAGGGAAACATTTAAGTGTTTCACGACAGCGATCCTGGATTCACGTTATAAAAGTCTGTTGTTGCCATAGATACGCAAAACACTAACATGTCGGAATATCACGTGTCAGTCCAGTGACGCGATCACGCAACACCGCGTTAGCTCCGAACGTGGCGGCAGTTTGTGTTGTTCACCGTCTCATGCTTTGGCATTTGTTTAGGTTTTGTGAATGCACTTCTGGCTCTGTGTCTCGAAATACAGCTGAGTATATTTCCATAGCATACCTGTTTTCTTCTGTCATGATTCCTTTTAAAACACAGAATCAGCTCGTTCTCCTGTGAATTTTTTGTCGGCCACACACTCTCCGTGCGCGCACTGACTTAACGTAGTGATAGTTTACATGCGAGTCGCGTGTAATGACAGACAGACAGCCGTCTAGTTTGATAGCGATGTCAAATATTGCGCGTCTATCAAATCGGTATTCTTGCAACAATTTTTCATGGCTAAATTGGTCCAAAGGGTTCTCCCTATTCCCTATGATCTTCAGCTGGTTTCATAAATTCAGCCAGTGTAGCCAAATTACCGTTAAGGGGTTTTATGCAACACTTAACGATTACTTAAGTGAAAAAACAGCATTTAAGGGAAATTCTAAGTGTTTATGACGTTTCACTTAAAAAAAACGTTAAGTAACACTTAAGGGTATTTTTCTGCAACACCCTTAGGTTTAAGGGAAACATAAGGGCGACTTTAAGGGAAAATTACACTTAAGGTGCTTTATGCAACCGGGCACTGGCCTTTCCTATAGCTGAACATTCAACTAATTCTCGTCCAGGACCTCGTCATTTCTAGGCTGCAATGGTCTTCTGGCTGGACTTACAACTTGTGCAATTAAACCTCTACATATCATCCAGAAATCAGCAGCACTACTGGTCTTCAACGAGTCCAAGAGAGCCACGTCACACCGCTATGTGTGTGTATTAGATGTATTAACCCTCCACTGTCATGCAAATGATGCAATGCGTCCTAAGATATCGCTCCAGCAACTGTTGTGCATTTAACACCCATAAAGGAATGTTTTCTATGGTTACAGAAGTACACAAGACTATTCCCGTAATCTCCAGAGAGCATGAAGTCACTGACAACATCCCAGTCCTGCTCACTGTCAGCGTCTCACACACTCAACAAGACAACACACTCTGACAGATCTGTGCTTTATATGAATCCTAAACGTTTAGCTGCTGGATGGAGGTTTATGATTGACAGATATAAAAAAGAAACCCCAGGGTGCCAATAAAAGCAATAATATAACAATTGAAATGAATACATTTAATGATAAACATGTACTTTGACACCGTTTTCTTGGGGGAGAGATTTTGTCCTTCATTAGGCAAAGCATTAGCCTCAGGGGGAGTTTCATCAACACCTGCCTCCCCTGATCCCAGAATCCCACGGGAATGAGCTACACTCCCGACTCCATACAGAGAAACACAGATACCAGCTTGACCATTTAATGGCAGTGAAAGTCACCAGCTTCAAGCTTTAACAATAAACAATATTAGTACAACTGATGTAATGGATGCTAATATGACTTCATCATCTGACAAACACTGATTTATATATAAACGTATAGGGATGGGTTCCTATAGTCACCTAGTTGTCCATCAATTGACTAATCAATTAGGTTCACTAGTTATCAGATTTTTTTTTGTAGACACACTGTATACTGTATCAGTGTAGACAGTGTCAGTCATTATCAGTGTAGACAGTGTCAGTCATTATAATCTGAACACACACTGTATACTGTATCAGTGTAGACAGTGCCAGTCATTATAATCTGAACACACACTGTATACTGTATCAGTGTAGACAGCGTCAGTCATTATAATCTGCACACACACTGTATACTGTATCAGTGTAGACAGCGTCAGTCATTATAATCTGCACACACACTGTATACTGTATCAGTGTAGACAGCGTCAGTCATTATCAGTGTTGACAGCGTCAGTCATTATAATCTGAACACACACTGTATACTGTATCAGTGTAGACAGCGTCAGTCATTATAATCTGAACACACACTGTATACTGTATCAGTGTAGACAGCGTCAGTCATTATAATCTGCACACACACTGTATACTGTATCAGTGTAGACAGCGTCAGTCATTATCAGTGTAGACAGCGCCAGTCATTATAATCTGAACACACACTGTATACTGTATCAGTGTAGACAGCTTCAGTCATTATCAGTGTAGACAGCGCCAGTCATTATAATCTGAACACACACTGTATACTGCATCAGTGTAGACAGCGTCAGTCATTATAATCTGCACACACACTGTATACTGTATCAGTGTAGACAGCGTCAGTCATTATCAGTGTAGACAGCGCCAGTCATTATAATCTGAACACACACTGTATACTGCATCAGTGTAGACAGCGTCAGTCATTATCAGTGTAGACAGCGCCAGTCATTATAATCTGAACACACACTGTATACTGTATCAGTGTAGACAGTGTCAGTCATTATCAGTGTAGACAGTGTCAGTCATTATAATCTGCACACACACTGTATACTGCATCAGTGTAGACAGCGTCAGTCATTATCAGTGTAGACAGCGCCAGTCATTATAATCTGAACACACACTGTATACTGTATCAGTGTAGACAGCGTCAGTCATTATCAGTGTAGACAGCGCCAGTCATTATAATCTGAACACACACTGTATACTGCATCAGTGTAGACAGCGCCAGTCATTATAATCTGAACACACACTGTATACTGTATCAGTGTAGACAGCGTCAGTCATTATAATCTGCACACACACTGTATACTGCATCAGTGTAGACAGCGTCAGTCATTATAATCTGAACACACACTGTGTACTGCATCAGTGTAGACAGCGTCAGTCATTATAATCTGAACACACACTGTATACTGCATCAGTGTAGACAGCGTCAGTCATTATAATCTGCACACACACTGTATACTGTATCAGTGTAGACAGCGTCAGTCATTATCAGTGTAGACAGTGTCAGTCATTATAATCTGAACACACACTGTATACTGCATCAGTGTAGACAGCGTCAGTCATTATAATCTGAACACACACTGTGTACTGCATCAGTGTAGACAGCGTCAGTCATTATAATCTGCACACACACTGTATACTGTATCAGTGTAGACAGCGTCAGTCATTATCAGTGTAGACAGTGTCAGTCATTATAATCTGCACACACACTGTGTACTGCATCAGTGTAGACAGCATCAGTCATTATAATCTGAACACACACTGTATACTGTATCAGTGTAGACAGCGTCAGTCATTATCAGTGTAGACAGCGCCAGTAATTATAATCTGAACACACACTGTATACTGTATCAGTGTAGACAGCGTCAGTCATTATAATCTGCACACACACTGTATACTGTATCAGTGTAGACAGCGTCAGTCATTATCAGTGTAGACAGCGCCAGTCATTATAATCTGAACACACACTGTATACTGTATCAGTGTAGACAGCGTCAGTCATTATCAGTGTAGACAGCGCCAGTCATTATAATCTGAACACACACTGTATACTGCATCAGTGTAGACAGCGTCAGTCATTATAATCTGCACACACACTGTATACTGTATCAGTGTAGACAGCGTCAGTCATTATCAGTGTAGACAGCGCCAGTCATTATAATCTGAACACACACTGTATACTGCATCAGTGTAGACAGCGTCAGTCATTATCAGTGTAGACAGCGCCAGTCATTATAATCTGAACACACACTGTATACTGTATCAGTGTAGACAGCGTCAGTCATTATCAGTGTAGACAGTGTCAGTCATTATAATCTGGACACACACTGTATACTGCATCAGTGTAGACAGCGTCAGTCATTATCAGTGTAGACAGCGCCAGTCATTATAATCTGAACACACACTGTATACTGTATCAGTGTAGACAGCGTCAGTCATTATCAGTGTAGACAGCGCCAGTCATTATAATCTGAACACACACTGTGTACTGCATCAGTGTAGACAGCGTCAGTCATTATAATCTGAACACACACTGTATACTGCATCAGTGTAGACAGCGTCAGTCATTATAATCTGAACACACACTGTGTACTGCATCAGTGTAGACAGCGTCAGTCATTATAATCTGCACACACACTGTATACTGTATCAGTGTAGACAGCGTCAGTCATTATCAGTGTAGACAGTGTCAGTCATTATAATCTGCACACACACTGTGTACTGCATCAGTGTAGACAGCATCAGTCATTATAATCTGCACACACACTGTATACTGTATCAGTGTAGACAGCGTCAGTCATTATCAGTGTAGACAGCGCCAGTAATTATAATCTGAACACACACTGTATACTGTATCAGTGTAGACAGCGCCAGTCATTATAATCTGAACACACACTGTATACTGTATCAGTGTAGACAGCATCAGTCATTATAATCTGAACACACACTGTATACTGTATCAGTGTAGACAGCGCCAGTCATTATAATCTGAACACACACTGTATACTGTATCAGTGTAGACAGCATCAGTCATTATAATCTGCACACACACTGTATACTGTATCAGTGTAGACAGCGTCAGTCATTATCAGTGTAGACAGCGCCAGTAATTATAATCTGAACACACACTGTGTACTGTATCAGTGTAGGCAGCGTCAGTCATTATAATCTGAACACACACTGTATACTGTATCAGTGTAGACAGCATCAGTCATTATAATCTGAACACACTGTATACTGTATCAGTGTAGACAGCGTCAGTCATTATCAGTGTAGACAGCGTCAGTCATTATAATCTGAACACACACTGTATACTGTATCAGTGTAGACAGCATCAGTCATTATAATCTGAACACACACTGTATACTGTATCAGTGTAGACAGCGTCAGTCATTATCAGTGTAGACAGTGTCAGTCATTATAATCTGAACACACACTGTATACTGTATCAGTGTAGACAGCGTCAGTCATTATCAGTGTAGACAGCGTCAGTCATTATAATCTGAACACACACTGTATACTGTATCAGTGTAGACAGCGCCAGTCATTATAATCTGAACACACACTGTATACTGTATCAGTGTAGACAGCGTCAGTCATTATAATCTGAACACACACTGTATACTACATCAGTGTAGACAGCGTCAGTCATTATAATCTGAACACACACTGTATACTGTATCAGTGTAGACAGTGTCAGTCATTATAATCTGAACACACACTGTATACTGTATCAGTGTAGACAGCGCCAGTCATTATAATCTGAACACACACTTTATACTGTATCAGTGTAGAC
Source organism: Rhinichthys osculus (assembly GCA_029959095.1). Lineage (NCBI taxonomy): Eukaryota > Metazoa > Chordata > Actinopteri > Cypriniformes > Leuciscidae > Rhinichthys > Rhinichthys osculus. The sequence continues at coordinate 31,745,809 of JARWKJ010000023.1, forward strand.
AGCGTCAGTCATTATCAGTGTAGACAGCGTCAGTCATTATAATCTGAACACACACTGTATACTACATCAGTGTAGACAGCGTCAGTCATTATAATCTGAACACACACTGTATACTGCATCAGTGTAGACAGCATCAGTCATTATAATCTGAACACACACTGTATACTGTATCAGTGTAGACAGCATCAGTCATTATAATCTGAACACACACTGTATACTGTATCAGTGTAGACAGCGCCAGTCATTATAATCTGAACACACACTTTATACTGTATCAGTGTAGACAGCGTCAGTCATTATCAGTGTAGACAGCGTCAGTCATTATAATCTGAACACACACTGTATACTGTATCAGTGTAGACAGTGTCAGTCATTATCAGTGTAGACAGCGTCAGTCATTATAATCTGAACACACACTGTATACTGTATCAGTGTAGACAGCGCCAGTCATTATAATCTGAACACACACTGTATACTGTATCAGTGTAGACAGCGTCAGTCATTATAATCTGAACACACACTGTATACTACATCAGTGTAGACAGCGTCAGTCATTATAATCTGAACACACACTGTATACTGCATCAGTGTAGACAGCGTCAGTCATTATAATCTGAACACACACTGTATACTGTATCAGTGTAGACAGCGTCAGTCATTATAATCTGAACACACACTGTATACTGCATCAGTGTAGACAGCGCCAGTCATTATAATCTGAACACACACTGTATACTGTATCAGTGTAGACAGCGTCAGTCATTATAATCTGAACACACACTGTATACTGTATCAGTGTAGACAGCGTCAGTCATTATAATCTGAACACACACTGTATACTACATCAGTGTAGACAGCGTCAGTCATTATAATCTGCACACACACTGTATACTACATCAGTGTAGACAGCGTCAGTCATTATAATCTGAACACACACTGTATACTGCATCAGTGTAGACAGCGTCAGTCATTATAATCTGAACACACACTGTATACTGTATCAGTGTAGACAGTGTCAGTCATTATAATGGCTTCAGTTTGATTATGACGCAATGTTCATATCCAGTGAACGCAAATGTCAGCCGTTACTTGACTGAACGCCAGTGGGGGGCCTTTAATGCCAGTGGGCGGAGCCTATGGTGTGATGTATAACTATTGGTTGATGTCTCACTCTGGAGGCAGGCATATGCAAATATATTTGCCTGTGTGACATCACAGATATCGCAATATCAAAACAAGCTGTTTTTGGAGCTTGAATAAATAAATGCTTTGTTTATAATGAGGATGATGTTTTAATGGTACAAAGAACTCTTATATGTCTAAAGATGTCATGATCCCTTTTAGATCAATTAGCTGCCAAACTCTTCAACTTTGAACACAGAGATTTTAAAATGTTAATAATGTTGGGGACAGACTCACAGTTTAATGGTGGGATATCCTCGCACGCCGAACTCTGAGGCCATTCCTGCATCAACACATCAACAACCAGTCACATGACACAGCAATAACGGTTATTAACACGTAAACAGCACCTGTCAACATTTCATTGGGATTTTCATATAATCTGTGTTCTCTTCTTATGTGTTCTGCTGCCTGTGAGATCGAGTTAAAAACATGCAGTTACATCTAAGTGAATGTAAACTGTTGGTGAAAAGAGGATTCAACAGTATTTAGATCTTCAGTTTTCACTGTTATGTTGCAGCTTTATGCTGAAATGTTTTCTCTTCAATCTCACTCGTCCCCGATAACGAGTGTTTCTTCAGATCTGTAGTGCAGTCACAGTCCCGCTGTCCCTGAGGTTAGGGTTCGTTCATTAGGATCTTTCTTCTGTTGTATTCATATGTCCTAAGTAAGCAATGAGGTACTAGCCTCGAGTACCTCATTGCTTTTATAAAACAGTTACCACACAATACAAATATTAAAGCCGAAAAATATGCATCTATGCAACTTTAAAGAAGTAATAGTCCACAATAGTCGGCCACAATAGTCCCTGGCCGTAAACAGCAACACAAGTTACATACATTATTTCGCCATTAGATGGCGGCAAACGCTGTGTTTATGAGTGTGTCAGTCAGTAGAGAAGACTTTTACATTGAAAGGACTCAAACTTGTGATCACGGAGAAGGAAGACGCAACTGACAAATGACTATCGGCACGGGAAACCCCAGAACTGTTAAAAGGATATCGCTGCGCACATTCAAATTTTATTATGAATGTAGGACTGACCCTGTAGGACTGACCTGAAGGAAAATGCTGTCTACTGTAGATGCAGGTACACTCGCTTACTCGATCTCTCACAATACTCTACTATACAATGAACAATATCAATAGATCAAACATGTGTTTGGCAAGAGCGGTTGCTAGGGGTGTTGTGTAGTGATACAAAGCCGTGTTTTATCGTGAATAAAACACAGCTATTGGCCAATCGGAATCAAGGATTGGAACTAACCGTTTTATAATGCTTCTTGTTCTTCGGTTTTATTATGAACTGTTAAATTGTTTTCAGAAACTGAATGAGGAACACTTGTATTTATTTCTGCCGTGATATATCGCCATTGAAAATTGTAAAAATGTCCCAACTCTAAACCGATTCCTTTTTAATGTCATTTTAACCAAAACAAATCTGATCTCCAGGCTTTCCTGAGCTCGAGTTTCTGTGACGGCGGGACTGAGTCTGTGTGACTGAGAGTCGAGCTACGCAAGAAAAACTACCATTCACTCGCAGTCTTGTGTGGAAACTTGCTTGGAAACCACTAATGACGACACTAATGTGTGTGTGTGTGTGGAGACTCTGTCTGTCTGTGTGTGTGTGTGTGTGTGAGAGAGATCACCCGAGTATGCAGTGGCGTCCATCTTCCCGACTCGCACCGGCGACCCGGAGTGTGTGAGTTCTGCTCCGACCTCCTGCCAGACCGGCTCCAGCTTCTTACAGTATCCACACCACGGGGCATAGAACTACACACACACACACACATCAGACACACAAACCACGGGGCATAGAACTACACACACACACACACATATCAGACACACAAACCACGAGGCATAGAACTACACACACCACGGTGCATAAAACTAAAGCACAATACACAGCTCAGACACACACACAAACACACACTCATCAGACAAACACACACTCATCAGACACACACACACCGCATAAAACTACAGCACAACACACAGCTCACACACACTACAGTAACATCATCTGCAAGAAGGGTCACTCACATCCACCAGCCAGACGTCGTCCATTCGGTTCTCCTTAAACCTACGGGAAACACAAGATCTGCATTTACTGAAGACACTAACAGCAGTCAACACACTGAAGAACACACTGAAGAACACACTGAAGAACACACTGAAGAACACACTGAAGGACACACTGAAGGACACACTGAAGAACACACTGAAGGACACACTGAAGAACACACTGAAGAACACACTGAAGAACACACTGGAGAACACACTGAAGAACACACTGAAGAACACACTGAAGGACACACTGAAGAACACACTGAAGAACACACTGAAGAACACACTGAAGAACACACTGAAGGACACACTGAAGAACACACTGAAGAACACACTGAAGAACACACTGAAGAACACACTGAAGGACACACTGAAGAACACACTGAAGGACACACTGAAGAACACACTGAAGGACACACTGAAGAACACACTGAAGAACACACTGAAGGACACACTGAAGAACACACTGAAGAACACACTGAAGAACACACTGAAGGACACACTGAAGAACACACTGAAGAACACACTGAAGAACACACTGAAGAACACACTGAAGAACACACTGAAGAACACACTGAAGAACACACTGAAGGACACACTGAAGAACACACTGAAGGACACACTGAAGAACACACTGAAGAACACACTGAAGGACACACTGAAGGACACACTGAAGAACACACTGAAGAACACACTGAAGGACACACTGAAGGACACACTGAAGAACACACTGAAGGACACACTGAAGAACACACTGAAGAACACACTGAAGGACACACTGAAGAACACACTGAAGAACACACTGAAGGAACACACTGAAGGAACACACTGAAGAACACACTGAAGAACACACTGAAGAACACACTGAAGAACACACTGAAGAACACACTGAAGGACACACTGAAGAACACACTGAAGGAACACACTGAAGGAACACACTGAAGAACACACTGAAGAACACACTGAAGAACACACTGAAGAACACACTGAAGAACACACTGAAGGAACACACTGAAGAACACACTGAAGAACACACTGAAGAACACACTGAAGAACACACTGAAGAACACACTGAAGGAACACACTGAAGGAACACACTGAAGGAACACACTGAAGAACACACTGAAGAACACACTGAAGAACACACTGAAGAACACACTGAAGGAACACACTGAAGGAACACACTGAAGAACACACTGAAGAACACACTGAAGAACACACTGAAGAACACACTGAAGGAACACACTGAAGGAACACACTGAAGAACACACTGAAGAACACACTGAAGAACACACTGAAGAACACACTGAAGGAACACACTGAAGGAACACACTGAAGAACACACTGAAGAACACACTGAAGAACACACTGAAGAACACACTGAAGGAACACACTGAAGGAACACACTGAAGAACACACTGAAGAACACACTGAAGAACACACTGAAGGACACACTGAAGGACACACTGAAGAACACACTGAAGAACACACTGGAGAACACACTGGAGAACACACTGAAGAACACACTGAAGGACACACTGAAGGACACACTGAAGAACACACTGAAGAACACACTGGAGAACACACTGAAGAACACACTGAAGAACACACTGAAGAACACACTGAAGGACACACTGAAGAACACACTGAAGAACACACTGAAGAACACACTGAAGAACACACTGAAGGACACACTGAAGAACACACTGAAGAACACACTGAAGAACACACTGAAGAACACACTGAAGAACACACTGAAGAACACACTGAAGAACACACTGGAACACACTGAAGGACACACTGAAGGACACACTGAAGGACACACTGAAGAACACACTGAAGAACACACTGAAGAACACACTGAAGAACACACTGAAGAACACACTGAAGAACACACTGGAGAACACACTGAAGAACACACTGAAGGACACACTGAAGGACACACTGAAGGACACACTGAAGAACACACTGGAGAACACACTGAATGACACACTGAAGGACACACTGAAGGACACACTGAAGAACACACTGAAGAACACACTGAAGAACACACTGAAGAACACACTGAAGAACACACTGAAGGACACACTGAAGAACACACTGAAGAACACACTGAAGAACACACTGAAGAACACACTGAAGGACACACTGAAGAACACACTGAAGAACACACTGAAGAACACACTGAAGAACACACTGAAGAACACACTGAAGAACACACTGAAGAACACACTGAAGAACACACTGGAACACACTGAAGGACACACTGAAGGACACACTGAAGGACACACTGAAGAACACACTGAAGAACACACTGAAGAACACACTGAAGGACACACTGAAGGACACACTGAAGGACACACTGAAGAACACACTGAAGAACACACTGAAGAACACACTGAAGAACACACTGAAGGACACACTGAAGGACACACTGAAGAACACACTGAAGAACACACTGAAGAACACACTGAAGAACACACTGAAGAACACACTGAAGAACACACTGAAGGACACACTGAAGAACACACTGAAGAACACACTGAAGAACACACTGAAGAACACACTGAAGAACACACTGAAGGACACACTGAAGGACACACTGAAGAACACACTGAAGAACACACTGGAGAACACACTGGAGAACACACTGAAGAACACACTGAAGGACACACTGAAGGACACACTGAAGAACACACTGAAGAACACACTGGAGAACACACTGGAGAACACACTGAATGACACACTGAAGGACACACTGAAGGACACACTGAAGAACACACTGAAGAACACACTGAAGAACACACTGAAGAACACACTGAAGAACACACTGGAGAACACACTGGAGAACACACTGAAGAACACACTGAAGAACACACTGGAGAACACACTAAAGAACACACTGAAGAACACACTGAAGGACACACTGAAGAACACACTGAAGAACACACTGAAGAACACACTGAAGAACACACTGGAGAACACACTGGAGAACACACTGGAGAACACACTGGAGAACACACTGGAGAACACACTGGAGAACACACTGAAGAACACACTGGAGAACACACTGGAGGACACACTGAATGACACACTGAAGGACACACTGAAGAACACACTGAAGAACACACTGAAGAACACACTGAAGAACACACTGAAGGACACACTGAAGGACACACTGAAGAACACACTGGAGAACACACTGGAGAACACACTGGAGAACACACTGGAGAACACACTGAAGAACACACTGGAGAACACACTGGAGGACACACTGAATGACACACTGAAGGACACACTGAAGAACACACTGAAGAACACACTGAAGAACACACTGAAGAACACACTGAAGAACACACTGAAGAACACACTGAAGGACACACTGAAGAACACACTGAAGAACACACTGAAGAACACACTGAAGAACACTGAAGGACACTGAAGAACACACTGAAGAACACACTGAAGGACACACTGAAGAACACACTGAAGAACACACTGAAGGACACACTGAAGGACACACTGAAGGACACACTGAAGAACACACTGAAGAACACACTGAAGAACACACTGAAGAACACACTGAAGGACACACTGAAGAACACACTGAAGAACACACTGAAGAACACACTGAAGAACACACTGAAGAACACACTGAAGAACACACTGAAGAACACACTGGAGAACACACTAAAGAACACACTGAAGAACACACTGAAGAACACACTGGAGAACACACTGAAGAACACACTGGAGAACACACTGGAGAACACACTGAAGAACACACTGGAGAACACACTGGAGGACACACTGAAGAACACACTGGAGAACACACTGGAGAACACACTGGAGAACACACTGGAGAACACACTGAAGAACACACTGGAGAACACACTGGAGGACACACTGGAGAACACACTGGAGAACACACTGGAGAACACACTGAAGAACACACTGGAGAACACACTGGAGGACACACTGAATGACACACTGGAGAACACACTGGAGAACACACTGAAGAACACACTGGAGAACACACTGGAGGACACACTGAATGACACACTGAAGGACACACTGAAGAACACACTGAAGAACACACTAAAGAACACACTGAAGAACACACTGAAGAACACACTGAAGGACACACTGAAGAACACACTGAAGAACACACTGAAGAACACACTGAAGAACACTGAAGGACACTGAAGAACACACTGAAGAACACACTGAAGAACACACTGAAGAACACACTGAAGGACACACTGAAGAACACACTGAATGACACACTGAAGGACACACTGAAGAACACACTGAAGAACACACTGAAGAACACACTGAAGAACACACTGAAGAACACACTGAAGGACACACTGAAGAACACACTGAAGAACACACTGAAGAACACACTGAAGAACACTGAAGGACACTGAAGAACACACTGAAGAACACACTGAAGAACACACTGAAGAACACACTGAAGGACACACTGAAGAACACACTGAAGAACACACTGAAGAACACACTGAAGAACACACTGAAGAACACACTGAAGAACACACTGAAGAACACACTGAAGAACACACTGAAGAACACACTGAAGGACACACTGAAGAACACACTGAAGAACACACTGAAGAACACACTGAAGAACACTGAAGGACACTGAAGAACACACTGAAGAACACACTGAAGAACACACTGAAGAACACACTGAAGGACACACTGAAGAACACACTGAAGAACACACTGAAGAACACACTGAAGAACACACTGAAGAACACACTGAAGAACACACTGAAGAACACACTGAAGGACACACTGAAGAACACACTGAAGAACACACTGAAGAACACACTGAAGAACACACTGAAGAACACACTGAAGGACACACTGAAGAACACACTGAAGAACACACTGAAGAACACACTGAAGAACACTGAAGGACACTGAAGAACACACTGAAGAACACACTGAAGAACACACTGAAGAACACACTGAAGGACACACTGAAGAACACACTGAAGAACACACTGAAGAACACACTGAAGAACACACTGAAGAACACACTGAAGAACACACTGAAGAACACACTGGAGAACACACTGAAGAACACACTGAAGAACACACTGAAGAACACACTGGAGAACACACTATAGGACACACTGAAGAACACACTGAAGAACACACTGGAGGACACACTGAATGACACACTGAAGAACACACTGAAGAACACACTGAAGATCACACTGAAGGACACACTGAAGAACACACTGAAGAACACACTGAAGAACACACTGGAGAACACACTGGAGAACACACTGGAGAACACACTGAAGAACACACTGGAGAACACACTGGAGGACACACTGAATGACACACTGAAGGACACACTGAAGAACACACTGGAGGACACACTGAATGACACACTGAAGGACACACTGAAGAACACACTGAAGAACACACTGAAGGACACACTGAAGAACAAACTGAAGAACACACTGAAGAACACACTGAAGAACACACTGGAGAACACACTGGAGAACACACTGGAGAACACACTGAAGAACACACTGAAGAACACACTGAAGAACACACTGAAGAACAAACTGAAGAACACACTGAAGAACACACTGAAGAACACACTGAAGAACACACTGAAGAACACACTGGAGAACACACTGAAGGACACACTGAAGAACACACTGAAGGACACACTGAAGGACACACTGAAGAACACACTGAAGAACACTGAAGAACACACTGAAGAACACACTGAAGAACACACTTAAGAACACACTGAAGGACACACTGAAGAACACACTGAAGGACACACTGAAGAACACACTGAAGGACACACTGAAGAACACACTGAAGGACACACTGAAGGACACACTGAAGGACACACTGAAGAACACACTGAAGAACACACTGAAGAACACACTGAAGAACACACTGAAGAACACACTGAAGAACACACTGAAGAACACACTGAAGGACACACTGAAGAACACACTGAAGAACACACTGAAGGACACACTGAAGAACACACTGGAGAACACACTGAAGAACACGCTGAAGAACACACTGAAGGACACACTGAAGAACAAACTGAAGAACACACTGAAGAACACACTGAAGAACACACTGAAGAACACACTGAAGGACACACTGAAGGACACACTGAAGAACACACTGAAGAACACACTGAAGAACACACTGAAGAACACACTGAAGAACACACTGAAGGACACACTGAAGGACACACTGAAGAACACACTGAAGAACACACTGAAGAACACACTGAAGGACACACTGAAGAACACACTGAAGGACACACTGAAGGACACACTGAAGGACACACTGAAGAACACACTGAAGAACACACTGAAGAACACACTGAAGAACACACTGGAGAACGAAGAACACACTGGAGAACGAAGAACACACTGAAGAACACCCTGAAGGACACACTGAAGGACACACTGAAGGACACACTGAAGGACACACTGAAGAACAAACTGAAGAACACACTGAAGAACACACTGGAGAACACACTGAAGAACACACTGAAGAACACACTGAAGGACACACTGAAGAACACACTGAAGGACACACTGAAGAACACACTGAAGGACACACTGAAGAACACACTGAAGAACACACTGAAGGACACACTGAAGAACACACTGAAGAACACACTGAAGAACACACTGAAGGACACACTGAAGAACACACTGAAGGACACACTGAAGAACACACTGAAGGACACACTGAAGAACACACTGAAGAACACACTGAAGGACACACTGAAGAACACACTGAAGGACACACTGAAGAACACACTGAAGAACACACTGAAGAACACACTGAAGAACACACTGAAGAACACACTGAAGAACACACTGAAGAACACACTGAAGGACACACTGAAGGACACACTGAAGGACACACTGAAGGACACACTGAAGGACACACTGAAGAACACACTGAAGAACACACTGAAGGACACACTGAAGAACACACTGAAGGACACACTGAAGGACACACTGAAGGACACACTGAAGGACACACTGAAGAACACACTGAAGAACACACTGAAGGAACACACTGAAGGAACACACTGAAGGACACACTGAAGAACACACTGAAGAACACACTGAAGAACACACTGAAGGACACACTGAAGAACACACTGAAGAACACACTGAAGAACACACTGAAGAACACACTGAAGAACACACTGAAGAACACACTGAAGAACACACTGAAGGACACACTGAAGGACACACTGAAGGACACACTGAAGAACACACTGAAGAACACACTGAAGAACACACTGAAGGACACACTGAAGGACACACTGAAGGACACACTGAAGAACACACTGAAGAACACACTGAAGAACACACTGAAGAACACACTGAAGGACACACTGAAGGACACACTGAAGAACACACTGAAGAACACACTGAAGAACACACTGAAGAACACACTGAAGAACACACTGAAGAACACACTGAAGAACACACTGAAGAACACACTGAAGGACACACTGAAGAACACACTGAAGAACACACTGAAGAACACACTGAAGAACACACTGAAGAACACACTGAAGGACACACTGAAGGACACACTGAAGAACACACTGAAGAACACACTGGAGAACACACTGGAGAACACACTGAAGAACACACTGAAGGACACACTGAAGGACACACTGAAGAACACACTGAAGAACACACTGGAGAACACACTGGAGAACACACTGAATGACACACTGAAGGACACACTGAAGGACACACTGAAGAACACACTGAAGAACACACTGAAGAACACACTGAAGAACACACTGGAGAACACACTGGAGAACACACTGAAGAACACACTGGAGAACACACTAAAGAACACACTGAAGAACACACTGAAGAACACACTGAAGAACACACTGAAGAACACACTGAAGAACACACTGAAGAACACACTGAAGAACACACTGAAGAACACACTGAAGAACACACTGAAGGACACACTGAAGGACACACTGAAGGACACACTGAAGAACACACTGAAGAACACACTGAAGAACACACTGAAGGACACACTGAAGGACACACTGAAGGACACACTGAAGAACACACTGAAGAACACACTGAAGAACACACTGAAGAACACACTGAAGGACACACTGAAGGACACACTGAAGAACACACTGAAGAACACACTGAAGAACACACTGAAGAACACACTGAAGAACACACTGAAGAACACACTGAAGGACACACTGAAGAACACACTGAAGAACACACTGAAGAACACACTGAAGAACACACTGAAGAACACACTGAAGGACACACTGAAGGACACACTGAAGAACACACTGAAGAACACACTGGAGAACACACTGGAGAACACACTGAAGAACACACTGAAGGACACACTGAAGGACACACTGAAGAACACACTGAAGAACACACTGGAGAACACACTGGAGAACACACTGAATGACACACTGAAGGACACACTGAAGGACACACTGAAGAACACACTGAAGAACACACTGAAGAACACACTGAAGAACACACTGAAGAACACACTGAAGAACACACTGGAGAACACACTGGAGAACACACTGAAGAACACACTGAAGAACACACTGGAGAACACACTAAAGAACACACTGAAGAACACACTGAAGGACACACTGAAGAACACACTGAAGAACACACTGAAGAACACACTGAAGAACACACTGGAGAACACACTGGAGAACACACTGGAGAACACACTGGAGAACACACTGGAGAACACACTGGAGAACACACTGGAGAACACACTGAAGAACACACTGGAGAACACACTGGAGGACACACTGAATGACACACTGAAGGACACACTGAAGAACACACTGAAGAACACACTGAAGAACACACTGAAGAACACACTGAAGAACACACTGAAGGACACACTGAAGGACACACTGAAGAACACACTGGAGAACACACTGGAGAACACACTGGAGAACACACTGGAGAACACACTGAAGAACACACTGGAGAACACACTGGAGGACACACTGAATGACACACTGAAGGACACACTGAAGAACACACTGAAGAACACACTGAAGAACACACTGAAGAACACACTGAAGAACAAACTGAAGAACACACTGAAGGACACACTGAAGAACACACTGAAGAACACACTGAAGAACACACTGAAGAACACTGAAGGACACTGAAGAACACACTGAAGAACACACTGAAGAACACACTGAAGGACACACTGAAGAACACACTGAAGAACACACTGAAGGACACACTGAAGGACACACTGAAGAACACACTGAAGAACACACTGAAGAACACACTGAAGAACACACTGAAGGACACACTGAAGAACACACTGAAGAACACACTGAAGAACACACTGAAGAACACACTGAAGAACACACTGGAGAACACACTAAAGAACACACTGAAGAACACACTGAAGAACACACTGGAGAACACACTGAAGAACACACTGGAGAACACACTGGAGAACACACTGAAGAACACACTGGAGAACACACTGGAGGACACACTGAAGAACACACTGGAGAACACACTGGAGAACACACTGGAGAACACACTGGAGAACACACTGAAGAACACACTGGAGAACACACTGGAGGACACACTGGAGAACACACTGGAGAACACACTGGAGAACACACTGAAGAACACACTGGAGAACACACTGGAGGACACACTGAATGACACACTGGAGAACACACTGGAGAACACACTGAAGAACACACTGGAGAACACACTGGAGGACACACTGAATGACACACTGAAGGACACACTGAAGAACACACTGAAGAACACACTAAAGAACACACTAAAGAACACACTGAAGAACACACTGAAGAACACACTGAAGGACACACTGAAGAACACACTGAAGAACACACTGAAGAACACACTGAAGAACACTGAAGGACACTGAAGAACACACTGAAGAACACACTGAAGAACACACTGAAGAACACACTGAAGGACACACTGAAGAACACACTGAATGACACACTGAAGGACACACTGAAGAACACACTGAAGAACACACTGAAGAACACACTGAAGAACACACTGAAGAACACACTGAAGAACACACTGAAGGACACACTGAAGAACACACTGAAGAACACACTGAAGAACACACTGAAGGACACTGAAGAACACACTGAAGAACACACTGAAGAACACACTGAAGAACACACTGAAGGACACACTGAAGAACACACTGAAGAACACACTGAAGAACACACTGAAGAACACACTGAAGAACACACTGAAGAACACACTGAAGAACACACTGAAGAACACACTGAAGAACACACTGGAGAACACACTGGAGAACACACTATAGGACACACTGAAGAACACACTGGAGGACACACTGAATGACACACTGAATGACACACTGAAGAACACACTGAAGAACACACTGAAGATCACACTGAAGGACACACTGAAGAACACACTGAAGAACACACTGAAGAACACACTGGAGAACACACTGGAGAACACACTGGAGAACACACTGAAGAACACACTGGAGAACACACTGGAGGACACACTGAATGACACACTGAAGGACACACTGAAGAACACACTGGAGGACACACTGAATGACACACTGAAGGACACACTGAAGAACACACTGAAGAACACACTGAAGGACACACTGAAGAACACACTGAAGAACACACTGAAGAACACACTGGAGAACACACTGGAGAACACACTGGAGAACACACTGAAGAACACACTGAAGAACACACTGAAGAACACACTGAAGAACAAACTGAAGAACACACTGAAGAACACACTGAAGAACACACTGAAGAACACACTGAAGAACACACTGGAGAACACACTGAAGGACACACTGAAGAACACACTGAAGGACACACTGAAGGACACACTGAAGAACACACTGAAGAACACTGAAGAACACACTGAAGAACACACTGAAGAACACACTTAAGAACACACTGAAGGACACACTGAAGAACACACTGAAGGACACACTGAAGAACACACTGAAGGACACACTGAAGAACACACTGAAGGACACACTGAAGGACACACTGAAGGACACACTGAAGAACACACTGAAGAACACACTGAAGAACACACTGAAGAACACACTGAAGAACACACTGAAGAACACACTGAAGAACACACTGAAGGACACACTGAAGAACACACTGAAGAACACACTGAAGGACACACTGAAGAACACACTGGAGAACACACTGAAGAACACGCTGAAGAACACACTGAAGGACACACTGAAGAACAAACTGAAGAACACACTGAACAACACACTGAAGAACACACTGAAGAACACACTGAAGGACACACTGAAGGACACACTGAAGAACACACTGAAGAACACACTGAAGAACACACTGAAGAACACACTGAAGAACACACTGAAGAACACACTGAAGGACACACTGAAGGACACACTGAAGAACACACTGAAGAACACACTGAAGAACACACTGAAGGACACACTGAAGAACACACTGAAGGACACACTGAAGGACACACTGAAGGACACACTGAAGAACACACTGAAGAACACACTGAAGAACACACTGAAGAACACACTGGAGAACGAAGAACACACTGGAGAACGAAGAACACACTGAAGAACACCCTGAAGGACACACTTAAGGACACACTGAAGGACACACTGAAGGACACACTGAAGAACAAACTGAAGAACACACTGAAGAACACACTGGAGAACGAAGAACACACTGAAGAACACCCTGAAGGACACACTGAAGGACACACTGAAGGACACACTGAAGGACACACTGAAGGACACACTGAAGGACACACTGAAGGACACACTGAAGAACACACTGAAGGACACACTGAAGGACACACTGAAGAACACACTGAAGGACACACTGAAGAACACACTGAAGAACACACTGGAGAACACACTGAAGAACACACTGAAGAACACACTGAAGAACACACTGAAGGACACACTGAAGGACACACTGAAGAACACACTGGAGAACACACTGAAGAACACACTGAAGAACACACTGAAGAACACACTGAAGAACACACTGAAGAACACACTGAAGGACACACTGAAGGACACACTGAAGGACACACTGAAGGACACACTGAAGGACACACTGAAGAACACACTGAAGAACACACTGAAGGACACACTGAAGAACACACTGAAGAACACCCTGAAGGACACACTGAAGGACACACTGAAGGACACACTAAAGGACACACTAAAGGACACACTGAAGGACACACTGAAGAACACCCTGAAGGACACACTGAAGGACACACTAAAGGACACACTGAAGGACACACTGAAGAACACACTGAAGAACACACTGGAGAACACACTGAAGGACACACTAAAGGACACACTGAAGAACACACTGAAGGACACACTGAAGAACACACTGAAGAACACACTGGAGAACGAAGAACACACTGAAGAACACCCTGAAGGACACACTGAAGGACACACTAAAGGACACACTGAAGGACACACTGAAGGACACACTGAAGGACACACTGAAGAACACACTGAAGAACACACTGGAGAACACACTGAAGGACACACTAAAGGACACACTGAAGAACACACTGAAGGACACACTGAAGGACACACTGAAGGACACACTGAAGGACACACTGAAGAACACACTGAAGAACACACTGAAGAACACACTGGAGAACGAAGAACACACTGAAGAACACCCTGAAGGACACACTGAAGGACACACTAAAGGACACACTGAAGGACACACTGAAGGACACACTGAAGAACACACTGAAGAACACACTGGAGAACACACTGAAGAACACACTGAAGAACACACTGAAGAACACACTGAAGGACACACTGAAGGACACACTGAAGGACACACTGAAGAACACACTGAAGAACACACTGGAGAACGAAGAACACACTGAAGAACAGCCTGAAGGACACACTGAAGGACACACTAAAGGACACACTGAAGAACACACTGGAGAACGAAGAACACACTGAAGAACACCCTGAAGGACACACTGAAGGACACACTAAAGGACACACTGAAGGACACACTGAAGAACACACTGAAGAACACACTGGAGAACACACTGAAGAACACACTGAAGAACACACTGAAGAACACACTGAAGAACACACTGAAGAACACACTGAAGGACACACTGAAGGACACACTGAAGGACACACTGAAGAACACACTGAAGAACACACTGAAGAACACACTGAAGGACACACTGAAGAACACACTGAAGAACACACTGAAGGACACACTGAAGGACACAGTGAAGAACACACTGAAGGACACACTGAAGGACACACTGAAGAACACACTGAAGAACACACTGAAGAACACACTGAAGGACACACTGAAGGACACAGTGAAGAACACACTGAAGGACACACTGAAGAACACACTGAAGGACACACTGAAGAACACACTGAAGAACACACTGAAGAACACACCGAAGAACACAAACACACTGAAGAACACACTGAAGAACACACTGAAGAACACACTGAAGAACACACTGAAGGACACACTGAAGAACACACTGAAGAACACACTGAAGGACACACTGAAGGACACAGTGAAGAACACACTGAAGGACACACTGAAGAACACACTGAAGGACACACTGAAGAACACACTGAAGAACACACTGAAGGACACACTGAAGAACACACTGAAGAACACACTGAAGAACACACTGAAGAACACAAACACACTGAAGGACACACTGGAGAACACACTGAAGAACACACTGAAGGACACACTGAAGAACACACTGAAGAACACAAACACACTGAAGGACACACTGGAGAACACACTGGAGAACACACTGAAGGACACACTGAAGAACACACTGAAGGACACACTGAAGAACACACTGAAGAACACACTGAAGAACACACTGAAGAACACACTGAAGAACACACTGAAGGACACACTGAAGGACACACTGAAGAACACACTGAAGGACACACTGAAGAACACACTGAAGGACACACTGAAGAACACACTGAAGAACACACTGAAGAACACACTGAAGAACACAAACACACTGAAGAACACACTGAAGGACACACTGAAGAACACACTGAAGAACACACTGAAGAACACACTGAAGGACACACTGAAGAACACACTGAAGAACACACTGAAGAACACTGAAGGACACACTGAAGAACACACTGAAGAACACACTGAAGAACACACTGAAGAACACAAACACACTGAAGGACACACTGAAGGACACACTGAAGGACACACTGAAGGACACACTGAAGAACACACTGAAGAACACACTGAAGTACACTGAAGGACACACTGAAGAATACACTGAAGAACACACTGAAGAACACAAACACACTGAAGGACACACTGAAGGACACACTGAAGGACACACTGAAGGACACACTGAAGGACACACTGAAGGACACACTGAAGAACACACTGAAGAACACACTGAAGAACACACTGAAGAACACACTGAAGAACACACTGAAGGACACACTGAAGAACACACTGAAGAACACACTGAAGAACACACTGAAGGACACAGTGAAGAACACAAACACACTGAAGAACACACTGAAGGACACACTGAAGAACACACTGAAGAACACACTGAAGAACACAAACACACTGAAGGACACACTGGTGAACACACTGAAGAACACACTGAAGGACACACTGAAGAACACACTGAAGAAAACACTGAAGAAAACACTGAAGAACACACTGAAGAACACACTGAAGAACACACTGAAGAACACACTGAAGAACACACTGAAGAACACACTGAAGAACACAAACACACTGAAGGACACACTGAAGGACACACTGAAGAACACTGAAGGACACACTGAAGAACACACTGAAGAACACACTGAAGAACACACTGAAGAACACAAACACACTGAAGGACACACTGAAGGACACACTGAAGGACACACTGAAGAACACACTGAAGAACACACTGAAGAACACACTGAAGAACACTGAAGGACACACTGAAGAATACACTGAAGAACACACTGAAGAACACACTGAAGGACACACTGAAGAACACACTGAAGGACACACTGAAGGACACACTGAAGAACACACTGAAGGACACACTGAAGAACACACTGAAGAACACACTGAAGGACACACTGAAGAACACACTGAAGAACACACTGAAGAACACACTGAAGGACACACTGAAGGACACACTGAAGGACACACTGAAGAACACACTGAAGAACACACTGAAGGACACACTGAAGAACACACTGAAGAACACACTGAAGAACACACTGAAGAACACACTGAAGAACACACTGAAGAACACAAACACACTGAAGGACACACTGGTGAACACACTGAAGAACACACTGAAGGACACACTGAAGAACACACTGAAGAACACACTGAAGAACACACTGAAGAACACACTGAAGAACACACTGAAGAACACACTGAAGAACACACTGAAGGACACACTGAATGACACACTGAAGAACACACTGAAGAAAACACTGAAGAACACACTGAAGAACACACTGAAGAACACACTGAAGAACACACTGAAGAACACAAACACACTGAAGAACACACTGAAGGACACACTGAAGAACACACTGAAGAACACACTGAAGAACACACTGAAGAACACACTGAAGAACACACTGAAGAACACAAACACACTGAAGAACACACTGAAGGACACACTGAAGAACACACTGAAGAACACACTGAAGAACACACTGAAGAACACAAACACACTGAAGGACACACTGGTGAACACACTGAAGAACACACTGAAGGACACACTGAAGAACACACTGAAGAAAACACTGAAGAACACACTGAAGAACACAAACACACTGAAGGACACACTGGAGAACACACTGAAGAACACACTGAAGGACACACTGAAGAACACACTGAAGGACACACTGAAGGACACACTGAAGAACACACTGAAGGACACACTGAAGAACACACTGAAGAACACACTGAAGAACACACTGAAGGACACACTGAAGGACACACTGAAGAACACACTGAAGAACACACTGAAGAACACACTGAAGGACACACTGAAGGACACACTGAAGAACACACTGAAGAACACACTGAAGGACACACTGAAGGACACAATGAAGAACACACTGAAGGACACACTGAAGAACACACTGAAGAACACACTGAAGAACACACTGAAGGACACACTGAAGGACACACTGAAGAACACACTGAAGAACACACTGAAGGACACACTGAAGGACACAGTGAAGAACACAAACACACTGAAGAACACACTGAAGGACACACTGAAGGACACACTGAAGAACACACTGAAGAACACACTGAAGAACACACTGAAGGACACACTGAAGGACACACTGAAGGACACACTGAAGGACACACTGAAGAACACACTGAAGAACACACTGAAGAACACACTGAAGGACACACTGAAGAACACACTGAAGAACACACTGAAGAACACACTGAAGAACACACTGAAGGACACACTGAAGGACACACTGAAGGACACACTGAAGGACACACTGAAGAACACACTGAAGAACACACTGAAGAACACACTGAAGGACACACTGAAGGACACACTGAAGAACACACTGAAGAACACACTGAAGGACACACTGAAGAACACACTGAAGAACACACTGAAGAACACACTGAAGGACACACTGAAGAACACACTGAAGGACACACTGAAGGACACACTGAAGAACACACTGAAGAACACACTGAAGGACACAGTGAAGAACACAAACACACTAAAGAACACACTGAAGGACACACTGAAGAACACACTGAAGAACACACTGAAGAACACACTGAAGAACACACTGAAGAACACACTGAAGAACACAAACACACTGAAGAACACACTGAAGGACACACTGAAGAACACACTGAAGAACACACTGAAGAACACACTGAAGAACACACTGAAGGACACACTGAAGAACACACTGAAGAACACACTGAAGAACACACTGAAGAACACACTGAAGGACACACTGAAGAACACACTGAAGGACACACTGAAGAACACACTGAAGAACACACTGAAGAACACAAACACACTGAAGAACACACTGAAGGACACACTGAAGAACACACTGAAGAACACACTGAAGAACACACTGAAGAACACTGAAGGACACACTGAAGAACACACTGAAGAACACACTGAAGAACACACTGAAGAACACACTGAAGAACACACTGAAGAACACAAACACACTGAAGGACACACTGAAGGACACACTGAAGGACACACTGAAGAACACACTGAAGAACACACTGAAGAACACACTGAAGAACACTGAAGGACACACTGAAGAATACACTGAAGAACACACTGAAGAACACAAACACACTGAAGGACACACTGAAGGACACACTGAAGGACACACTGAAGAACACACTGAAGGACACACTGAAGGACACACTGAAGAACACACTGAAGAACACACTGAAGAACACACTGAAGAACACACTGAAGAACACACTGAAGAACACACTGAAGGACACAGTGAAGAACACAAACACACTGAAGAACACACTGAAGGACACACTGAAGAACACACTGAAGAACACACTGAAGAACACACTGAAGAACACACTGAAGAACACACTGAAGGACACACTGAAGAACACACTGAAGGACACACTGAAGGACACACTGAAGAACACACTGAAGAACACACTGAAGGACACACTGAAGGACACACTGAAGGACACACGGAAGGACACACTGAAGAACACACTGAAGGACACACTGAAGAACACACTGAAGGACACACTGAAGGACACACTGAAGAACACACTGAAGAACACACTGAAGGACACACTGAAGGACACACTGAAGAACACACTGAAGGACACACTGAAGAACACACTGAAGGACACACTGAAGGACACACTGAAGAACACACTGAAGGACACACTGAAGAACACACTGAAGGACACACTGAAGAACACACTGAAGAACACACTGAAGGACACACTGAAGGACACACTGAAGAACACACTGAAGGACACACTGAAGAACACACTGAAGAACACACTGAAGGACACACTGAAGAACACACTGAAGAACACACTGAAGGACACACTGAAGAACACACTGAAGAACACACTGAAGAACACACTGAAGAACACACTGAAGGACACACTGAAGCACACTGAAGGACACACTGGAGAACACACTGAAGAACACACTTAAGAACACACTGAAGAACACACTGAAGGACACACTGAAGAACACACTGAAGAACACACTGAAGAACACACTGAAGAACACACTGAAGGACACACTGAAGCACACTGAAGGACACACTGAAGAACACACTGAAGAACACACTGAAGAACACACTGAAGAACACACTGAAGAACACACTGAAGGACACACTGAAGGACACACTGAAGAACACACTGAAGAACACACTGAAGAACACACTGAAGGACACACTGAAGGACACACTGAAGAACACACTGAAGAACACACTGAAGAACACACTGAAGAACACACTGAAGAACACACTGAAGGACACACTGAAGAACACACTGAAGAACACACTGAAGAACACACTGAAGAACACACTGAAGGACACACTGAAGGACACACTGAAGAACACACTGAAGAACACACTGAAGAACACACTGAAGGACACACTGAAGAACACACTGAAGAACACACTGAAGAACACACTGAAGAACACACTGAAGAACACACTGAAGAACACACTGAAGGACACACTGAAGGACACACTGAAGAACACACTGAAGAACACACTGAAGAACACAAACACACTGAAGAACACACTGAAGGACACACTGAAGAACACACTGAAGAACACACTGAAGAACACAAACACACTGAAGAACACACTGAAGAACACACTGAAGAACACACTGAAGAACACACTGAAGAACACACTGAAGGACACACTGAAGGACACACTGAAGAACACACTGAAGAACACACTGAAGAACACAAACACACTGAAGAACACACTGAAGAACACACTGAAGAACACACTGAAGAACACACTGAAGAACACACTGAAGAACACACTGAAGAACACACTGAAGAACACACTGAAGAACACACTGAAGGACACACTGAAGGACACACTGAAGGACACACTGAAGAACACACTGAAGAACACACTGAAGAACACTGAAGAACACTGAAGAACACACTGAAGAACACACTGAAGGACACACTGAAGAACACACTGAAGAACACACTGAAGAACACTGAAGAACACACTGAAGAACACACTGAAGAACACACTGAAGAACACACTGAAGAACACACTGAAGAACACACTGAAGAACACACTGAAGGACACACTGAAGAACACACTGAAGGACACACTGAAGAACACACTGAAGAACACACTGAAGAACACACTGAAGAACACTGAAGAACACTGAAGAACACACTGAAGAACACACTGAAGAACACACTGAAGAACACACTGAAGAACACACTGAAGGACACACTGAAGGACACACTGAAGAACACACTGAAGAACACACTGAAGAACACACTGAAGGACACACTGAAGAACACACTGAAGAACACACTGAAGAACACACTGAAGGACACACTGAAGGACACACTGAAGGACACACTGAAGGACACACTGAAGAACACACTGGAGAACACACTGAAGAACACACTGAAGAACACACTGAAGAACACACTGAAGAACACACTGAAGAACACTGGAGAACACACTGAAGAACACACTGAAGGACACAGTGAAGAACACACTGAAGGACACACTGAAGAACACACTGAAGGACACACTGAAGGACACACTGAAGAACACACTGAAGAACACACTGAAGAACTCACTGAAGAACACACTGAAGGACACACTGAAGGACACACTGAAGAACACACTGAAGAACACACTGAAGAACACACTGAAGAACACACTGAAGAACACACTGAAGAACACACTGAAGAACACACTGAAGGACACACTGAAGGACACACTGAAGGACACACTGAAGAACACACTGAAGAACACACTGAAGAACACACTGAAGAACACACTGAAGGACACACTGAAGAACACACTGAAGGACACACTGAAGAACACACTGAAGAACACACTGAAGGACACACTGAAGGACACACTGAAGAACACACTGAAGAACACTGAAGAACACACTGAAGAACACACTGAAGGACACACTGAAGGACACAAACACACTGAAGAACACACTGAAGAACACACTGAAGGACACACTGAAGGACACACTGAAGAACACACTGAAGAACACACTGAAGAACACTGAAGAACACACTGGAGAACACACTGAAGAACACACTGAAGAACACACTGAAGAACACACTGAAGAACACACTGAAGGACACACTGAAGGACACACTGAAGGACACACTGAAGAACACACTGAAGAACACACTGAAGAACACACTGAAGAACACACTGAAGGACACACTGAAGAACACACTGAAGGACACACTGAAGAACACACTGAAGAACACACTGAAGGACACACTGAAGGACACACTGAAGAACACACTGAAGAACACTGAAGAACACACTGAAGAACACACTGAAGGACACACTGAAGGACACAAACACACTGAAGAACACACTGAAGAACACACTGAAGGACACACTGAAGGACACACTGAAGAACACACTGAAGAACACACTGAAGAACACACTGAAGAACACTG
Source organism: Rhinichthys osculus (assembly GCA_029959095.1). Lineage (NCBI taxonomy): Eukaryota > Metazoa > Chordata > Actinopteri > Cypriniformes > Leuciscidae > Rhinichthys > Rhinichthys osculus. The sequence continues at coordinate 31,769,919 of JARWKJ010000023.1, forward strand.
AAGAACACACTGAAGAACACACTGAAGAACACACTGAAGGACACACTGAAGAACACACTGAAGAACACACTGAAGGACACACTGAAGGACACACTGAAGAACACACTGAAGAACACTGAAGAACACACTGAAGAACACACTGAAGGACACACTGAAGAACACACTGAAGAACACACTGAAGGACACACTGAAGGACACACTGAAGAACACACTGAAGAACACACTGAAGAACACTGAAGAACACACTGAAGAACACACTGAAGAACACACTGAAGGACACACTGAAGAACACACTGAAGAACACACTGAAGGACACACTGAAGGACACACTGAAGAACACACTGAAGAACACACTGAAGAACACACTGAAGAACACACTGAAGAACACACTGAAGAACACACTGAAGAACACACTGAAGAACACACTGAAGGACACACTGAAGGACACACTGAAGAACACACTGAAGAACACACTGAAGAACACACTGAAGAACACTGAAGAACACACTGAAGAACACACTGAAGAACACACTGAAGGACACACTGAAGAACACACTGAAGAACACACTGAAGGACACACTGAAGGACACACTGAAGAACACACTGAAGAACACTGAAGAACACACTGAAGAACACACTGAAGAACACACTGAAGGACACACTGAAGAACACACTGAAGAACACACTGAAGGACACACTGAAGGACACACTGAAGAACACACTGAAGAACACACTGAAGAACACACTGAAGGACACACTGAAGGACACACTGAAGAACACACTGAAGAACACACTGAAGAACACACTGAAGAACACACTGAAGGACACACTGAAGAACACACTGAAGAACACACTGAAGAACACACTGAAGGACACACTGAAGAACACACTGAAGAACACACTGAAGAAAACACTGAAGGACACACTGAAGAACACACTGAAGAACACTGAAGAACACACTGAAGAACACACTGAAGGACACACTGAAGGACACACTGAAGAACACACTGAAGGACACACTGAAGAACACACTGAAGAACACACTGAAGAACACACTGAAGAACACACTGAAGAACACACTGAAGAACACTGAAGAACACTGAAGAACACACTGAAGAACACACTGAAGAACACACTGAAGAACACACTGAAGAACACACTGAAGAACACACTGAAGAACACACTGAAGAACACACTGAAGGACACATACACACTGAAGAACACACTGAAGAACACACTGAAGAACACTGAAGAACACACTGAAGAACACACTGAAGAACACACTGAAGGACACACTGAAGAACACACTGAAGAACACACTGAAGAACACACTGAAGGACACAAACACACTGAAGAACACACTGAAGAACACACTGAAGAACACACTGAAGAACACTGAAGAACACACTGAAGAACACACTGAAGGACACACTGAATGACACACTGAAGAACACACTGAAGGACACACTGAAGGACACACTGAAGAACACACTGAAGAACACACTGAAGGACACACTGAAGGACACACTGAAGGACACACTGAAGAACACACTGAAGAACACACTGAAGAACACACTGAAGAACACACTGAAGGACACACTGAAGAACACACTGAAGAACACACTGAAGAACACACTGAAGGACACACTGAAGGACACACTGAATGACACACTGAAGGACACACTGAAGAACACACTGAAGAACACACTGAAGAACACACTGAAGAACACACTGAAGAACACACTGAAGAACACACTGAAGAACACACTGAAGAACACACTGAAGGACACACTGAAGAACACACTGAAGAACACACTGAAGAACACACTGAAGAACACACTGAAGGACACACTGAAGAACACACTGAAGAACACACTGAAGAACACACTGAAGAACACACTGAAGAACACACTGAAGGACACACTGATGAACACACTGAAGAACACACTGAAGAACACACTGAAGGACACACTGAAGAACACACTGAAGAACACACTGAAGAACACACTGAAGGACACACTGAAGGACACACTGAATGACACACTGAAGGACACACTGAAGAACACACTGAAGAACACACTGAAGAACACACTGAAGGACACACTGAAGAACACACTGAAGAACACACTGAAGAACACACTGAAGAACACACTGAAGAACACACTGAAGGACACACTGAAGAACACACTGAAGGACACACTGAAGAACACACTGAAGAACACACTGAAGAACACACTGAAGGACACACTGAAGAACACACTGAAGAACACACTGAAGAACACACTGAAGAACACACTGAAGAACACACTGAAGAACACTGAAGAACACACTGAAGGACACACTGAAGAACACACTGAAGAACACTGAAGAACACTGAAGAACACACTGAAGGACACACTGAAGAACACACTGAAGGACACACTGAAGGACACACTGAAGAACACACTGAAGAACACTGAAGAACACACTGAAGGACACACTGAAGAACACACTGAAGGACACACTGAAGAACACACTGAAGAACACACTGAAGGACACACTGAAGAACACACTGAAGAACACACTGAAGGACACACTGAAGGACACACTGAAGGACACACTGAAGGACACACTGAAGGACACACTGAAGGACACACTGAAGAACACACTGAAGAACACACTGAAGGACACACTGAAGAACACACTGAAGAACACACTGAAGGACACACTGAAGAACACACTGAAGAACACACTGAAGAACACACTGAAGAACACACTGAAGAACACACTGAAGGACACACTGAAGGACACACTGAAGAACACACTGAAGGACACACTGAATGACACACTGAAGGACACACTGAAGAACACACTGAAGGACACACTGAAGGACACACTGAAGGACACACTGAAGGACACACTGAAGAACACACTGAAGAACACACTGAAGAACACACTGAAGAACACACTGAAGAACACACTGAAGAACACACTGAAGAACACACTGAAGGACACACTGAAGAACACACTGAAGAACACACTGAAGGACACACTGAAGGACACACTGAAGAACACACTGAAGAACACACTGAAGAACACACTGAAGAACACACTGAAGAACACACTGAAGAACACACTGAAGGACACACTGAAGGACACACTGAAGAACACACTGAAGAACACTGGAGAACACACTGAAGAACACACTGAAGAACACACTGAAGAACACACTGAAGGACACACTGAAGAACACACTGAAGAACACACTGAAGGACACACTGAAGGACACACTGAAGAACACACTGAAGAACACACTGAAGAACACACTGAAGGACACACTGAAGGACCACACTGAAGAACACACTGAAGGACACACTGAAGGACACACTGAAGAACACACTGAAGAACACACTGAAGGACACACTGAAGGACACACTGAAGAACACACTGAAGGACACACTGAAGAACACACTGAAGGACACACTGAAGGACCACACTGAAGAACACACTGAAGGACACACTGAAGGACACACTGAAGAACACACTGAAGGACACACTGAAGGACACACTGAAGAACACACTGAAGGACACACTGAAGGACCACACTGAAGAACACACTGAAGGACACACTGAAGGACCACACTGAAGAACACACTGAAGGACACACTGAAGGACACACTGAAGGACACACTGAAGAACACACTGAAGAACACACTGAAGGACACACTGAAGGACCACACTGAAGAACACACTGAAGGACACACTGAAGAACACACTGAAGAACACACTGAAGGACACACTGAAGGACACACTGAAGGACACACTGAAGAACACACTGAAGAACACACTGAAGGACACACTGAAGGACACACTGAAGAACACACTGAAGGACACACTGAAGGACACACTGAAGGACACACTGAAGGACCACACTGAAGAACACACTGAAGGACACACTGAAGGACACACTGAAGGACACACTGAAGAACACACTGAAGAACACACTGAAGGACACACTGAAGGACCACACTGAAGAACACACTGAAGGACACACTGAAGGACACACTGAAGGACACACTGAAGGACACACTGAAGAACACACTGAAGAACACACTGAAGGACACACTGAAGAACACACTGAAGGACACACTGAAGAACACACTGAAGAACACACTGAAGAACACACTGAAGGACACACTGAAGAACACACTGAAGGACACACTGAAGAACACACTGAAGAACACACTGAAGAACACACTGGAGAACACACTGAAGAACACACTGAAGAACACACTGAAGAACACACTGAAGAACACACTGAAGGACACACTGAAGAACACACTGAAGGACACACTGAAGAACACACTGAAGAACACACTGAAGAACACACTGAAGAACACACTGAAGGACACACTGAAGGACACACTGAAGGACACACTGAAGAACACACTGAAGAACACACTGAAGAACACACTGAAGAACACACTGAAGAACACACTGAAGGACACACTGAAGAACACACTGAAGGACACACTGAAGGACACACTGAAGGACACACTGAAGGACACACTGAAGAACACACTGAAGAACACACTGAAGAACACACTGAAGAACACACTGAAGAACACACTGAAGGACACACTGAAGAACACACTGAAGGACACACTGAAGGACACACTGAAGGACACACTGAAGGACACACTGAAGAACACACTGAAGGACACACTGAAGAACACACTGAAGAACACACTGAAGAACACACTGAAGAACACACTGAAGAACACACTGAAGGACACACTGAAGAACACTGAAGAACACACTGAAGAACACACTGAAGAACACACTGAAGAACACACTGAAGAACACACTGAAGAACACTGAAGAACACACTGAAGGACACACTGAAGAACACACTGAAGAACACTGAAGAACACACTGAAGAACACACTGAAGAACACACTGAAGGACACACTGAAGAACACACTGAAGGACACACTGAAGGACACACTGAAGAACACACTGAAGAACACTGAAGAACACACTGAAGGACACACTGAAGAACACACTGAAGGACACACTGAAGAACACACTGAAGAACACACTGAAGGACACACTGAAGAACACACTGAAGAACACACTGAAGGACACACTGAAGGACACACTGAAGGACACACTGAAGGACACACTGAAGAACACACTGAAGAACACACTGAAGAACACACTGAAGGACACACTGAAGGACACACTGAAGGACACACTGAAGAACACACTGAAGGACACACTGAAGAACACACTGGAGAACGAAGAACACACTGAAGAACACACTGGAGAACACTGAAGAACACACTGAAGGACACACTGAAGAACACACTGAAGAACACTGAAGAACACACTGAAGAACACACTGAAGAACACACTGAAGAACACACTGAAGAACACACTGGAGAACACACTGAAGGACACACTGAAGAACACACTGAAGAACACACTGAAGGACACACTGAAGGACACACTGAAGGACACACTGAAGAACACACTGAAGAACACACTGAAGGACACACTGAAGGACACACTGAAGAACACACTGAAGAACACACTGAAGAACACTGAAGAACACACTGAAGAACACACTGAAGAACACACTGAAGAACACACTGAAGGACACACTGAAGAACACACTGAAGAACACACTGAAGAACACACTGAAGGACACACTGAAGAACACACTGAAGGACACACTGAAGGACACACTGAAGAACACACTGAAGAACACACTGAAGGACACACTGAAGAACACACTGAAGAACACACTGAAGAACACTGAAGAACACACTGAAGAACACACTGAAGGACACACTGAAGGACACACTGAAGAACACACTGAAGGACACACTGAAGGACACACTGAAGAACACACTGAAGAACACACTGAAGAACACACTGAAGGACACACTGAAGAACACACTGAAGAACACACTGAAGAACACACTGGAGAACACACTGAAGGACACACTGAAGGACACACTGAAGGACACACTGAAGGACACACTGAAGAACACTGAAGAACACACTGAAGAACACACTGAAGGACACACTGAAGGACACACTGAAGGACACACTGAAGGACACACTGAAGAACACACTGAAGAACACACTGAAGAACACTGAAGAACACACTGAAGGACACACTGAAGAACACACTGAAGAACACACTGAAGAACACACTGAAGAACACACTGAAGGACACACTGAAGGAACACACTGAAGAACACACTGAAGAACACACTGAAGAACACACTGAAGAACACACTGGAGAACACACTGAAGAACACACTGGAGAACACACTGAAGAACACACTGAAGAACACACTGAAGAACACACTGAAGGACACACTGAAGGACACACTGAAGAACACACTGGAGAACACACTGAAGGACACACTGGAGAACACACTGGAGAACACACTGAAGAACACACTGAAGGACACACTGAAGAACACACACTGAAGAACACACTGAAGAACACACTGAAGGACACACTGAAGGACACACTGAAGAACACACTGAAGAACACACTGAAGAACACACTGAAGAACACACTGAAGAACACACTGAAGAACACACTGAAGGAACACACTGAAGAACACACTGAAGAACACACTGAAGAACACACTGAAGAACACACTGAAGAACACACTGGAGAACACACTGAAGGACACACTGAAGAACACACTGAAGAACACACTGAAGAACACACTGAAGAACACACTGAAGAACACACTGAAGAACACACTGAAGGAACACACTGAAGAACACACTGAAGAACACACTGAAGGAACACACTGAAGAACACACTGAAGAACACACTGAAGAACACACTGAAGAACACACTGAAGAACACACTGAAGAACACACTGAAGAACACACTGAAGAACACACTGAAGAACACACTGGAGAACACACTGAAGGACACACTGAAGAACACACTGAAGAACACACTGAAGAACACACTGAAGAACACACTGAAGAACACACTGAAGAACACACTGAAGAACACACTGAAGAACACACTGAATGACAGCCTGAATTAAACCTGTTCATCATATAAAGCGATCAAGTCTCTTCAGAAGAATTGGATTTAATGCTCCATTAATAAGGATTTATGATCGTTTTGAAGTGTCAGAGTTTATATGGATCTGTTTGTGTTTGTCTTTAAGAGAACATTAGAGTAATGGATGACAGATTTTCATTTTTGGTTGATTTATCCTTTACATAATGATGAGCATCTCATTCAGCGTCTGAAGAATCCGCCAGCTTTCAGAAAACACGTCAGGACAGAAAAGAAAACTACTTGTCAAGCAATTTCATGAGTTTCATTTTAAACAATGCAAACTGTAATCTTTATGGCTGAATTAAGCATAAAAGCACAATCCGGTTTCTTAAAGAAAGATATAAGCAGAAACTCAAGATAAAACACATACAGCCATATTTATCAAACACAGACATGAATCATGCATCTGTCATGTGAACATACAGATATTAATGCATCAGATCATCATACACACCTTAACTTTAAAACACTTTCATTCAAACTGCAATAAACCCAGACTGTTTCAAGTGAGCCTTACATTTGTCGACATTTCTGTTAAATATTGTTCACCTCATGAGAATTTATTTGAAAAAATAGCAAACGGGATCTTACATGTCATCGAGATCCTGCACATGAGCCACGAGCAGCGGACTGAGGAGAAGACAGGAGAAAACTGCAAACACACACAGGCACACCATCACTTCATGATAATGATATCTCAGATATGATCATGAGTTATGAATAAAGCATCTGTACCTGCAGTGAGCAGCGCCATGACTGCGCGCGAGAAGAAGAAGAAGAAAAAGAAGAAGAAGAGCATCAACAGGAAGTGCAGACAGTAGTGGAGCCCGCGCATGCGCACTGACCCAGGGGAGCTGACACTGACGTCACGCTGCTGACGTCACGCTGCCCGTGGCTCAATCCGTCACGCGTGCTTCCTACATAGTGGACGACACATACACTACATAGAGAATGTGTTTTCATATTGAAACAAGACAAATCTGCAAATAAACAGGCATCAGAGAAACACATACTAACAAAAGACAGATCTTGAACATAACCATGTACGTGGCTGTCGTGGCAGAAATGTGTAAATAAAAAGCTAACAAACACTAAATAAGTAACTAATGTATACAAGGACAAGTGGAAGCTTCAAGCTTCAGAGCATTGAAATCATTCAATATATATATGGTTATTAGCTTTGCTTGCAGGCTGTTGTGTTTGTCTGGATTTGAGCCGTTTTTCCATATATTCATGATCCTTCAGTTTTTGAGGCTCATTTAGTTTGATAGGAGAATGAACATTTATTCTTCGAGTTATTGACTGCATAACTTCAACTGAAGCTGATTTTAGGTAGCCTATTATCGCGCCATGTCAATCACATCATGTATAAGGACTGGACTTGTGTTTGTCTGATATTGTTTATTAAGTCAAGAAAACCCGGCCTTTAGAGTTAGCATGAAGAGTTTTCAGGAGGAATGTGTCCGGACTGTGTGTGTGATTCAGAGAGATGTGTGTGTGGTGTGCAGTGCTGTGTGAGATGTGTGTGTGTGCAGTGCTGTAGTGTGTGAACAGTGACACACAGGCACTAGAGGGCAGCAGAGCTGTTATCATGACAGATGCACATCTGTGTTGTGGAGCACATCTGGCCTTCAGAGACTCGCGACACACACTCATTTACTCACGACACACACCCATTTACTCGCGACACACACCCATTTACTCGCGACACACCCATTTACTCACGCTGAGGGAATCACGGAGCAAAGAGGAGATGCGGAGAACACAGAGCAGGTTACTGTCGATGAAACAGTTCCTGAATTCAAATTCTGTCAATTTTATTACTAAATTTAATCAATAAACACCGTTTTGGCGCTTGTAAATGTGACGTGCAGATCGCCGACAGATCTCCGTTCAGGCACGCGCGCGATCATTACTCTTTACGACTAGTTAATAGTACATAAACACGAATGAACAAGAAAGAGACGGTAGGCTACAACTTACCGAAATGTATTTGCATCATACACAATATCGATTAATCAGTGTTTTTAACCGCGGAAAGAGGTCAATAAAACAGCTGGAGAATAATGTCACATAAGTTACATTTACCTCAGGAAAGCCATTTAATGACCATGGCACGTTAGCTAGCTAGAAAAATTAGCTATAGAGCATGAGTATTTTGCTAAATATGTGCACTATACATATTTTTTGTATTTTGACTTTATCATTAAAATATTATAACGTTGTTATTATATTAAAAACCCCATTATATTTAGTTGAGTTGTTATTTTTAACCTATAATAATAATACCAGCTGACAGGGCTCTCTGTATGTTTACAGCATTAGGTGAGATATTATTTTTATCTACTGATACTGAATCAAGATCGGAATCAAATCACAAGAATTAAAATCGTGAAATTTATGTCAAGCAATAATAAAACATTGTATGTAAACATTGTAACTTGTCACTAAACTTAATAACTAAATAAAACTAAATAACTTTATAAACTTAATAAAATTCTGTTTAGTTACCAAATGTTTTGACAATCACAATACACTTATTGTGATGCAGTGTGCACTTATTTTTACAAGCTCTAGTTGTCAGCGCTGCGTTCACTTCATGCATTCAGTTCATTAACTCTGAAAGAGCAGGTCATTGTATTCTTTCTTTCATCTTTTATTGCTTCTTGTCTTTTTTGTAATAACTAATTTTTATTCTTTGTCTTACTGAGCCCAGTTTGAGACTATGAGAATTACGAGAACCAAAAGCAGGACTGGATTGTAAACCATCATAAGACTTTATTTCACCAGTGAGGAGAGCAGCATCTCGCCCTCATTATAGAAATTATATTTCCCTCATCATATTTCCCTCATGTTCCTCATGTCTGTAAACAGAAGGATAATCATATCTTCTCTTTCCCTCACAAAACACTCTTGAATAATTTACATTTTTCTTCAAATTTTTATAGAAGAATCATAAACTGTCCTTCCCAGAGAGAGAGCAAGCCCTCGTCAGCGCTGAAACACGAGTGTTTATGGCAGCGTGTTTGTTCATATTAATTTAAACTAGGTGAAAATAACATGAGATTTAATTTCATTAAACTGCAGAACGGCATCTTTCCCCATCTATAGTTAAACACGCTTGTGGGAAAAAATATTGACTTTTTTATCATTATTTTAGGACACTCACAGATTTTATGATTTTACAGTGGAAACAATAAGCTTGTGAAATATCTGGATATCCGCATCGATTACATTAAATGTGCTCTGATCTTAATTATGGACAAACTCAATCTGACTGAATGAATAACACACAAACAGTTGTACTTTTCACATTTTTATTGACTACGGCGTTAAAACATTCAAAATGCCATGGACTGTAGTTTATAATATAATCAAAATGCTGCAACTTAAACTCGTGATGAAAGGGAAGCAGCGCTGGTCTTCTCTCCTCTACTGTGTCGTATATCGAGTGAAACAATAACAAATGTGGGCGGGGCTTGATTGTGTCTGTGGGGAACTGATTGGTTGTGGTTTGCTATTGGCTGATCTCATGTGAGTGACAGGTTATAGCCCCGCCCTCGTCATCAGAGAAGAGAAGAGATGCAGCAAGAGGAACTGATTCTCATTCAACATTATTAACACAATAATGATGTGCACAGATAAATCATTTACAATAAACCCTGCAGTACTCCATAAAAAAAACAAGAATTCAATTTTGATTTCATGGTGACTTTACTTAAGTATATTGTAACGACTGAGACAATCAGACACATGACTATTTGTTACATTTAACAAATAAGCTTTAAAGCCCACTCTCAGGAATGAAATATCCCCTCAAGAGAGGCAAGAGAGCAGAAAAGGTTTCAGTCGCCAGGGCGACCATCATAAGATGGTTTTATTCCTCTGAAAAATGTGGTCATGTGGTCAAGACCTAGGCCATAGGAAAGACCTACAGCCCTTAAACAGACTTTCCTGCATTCATTTATAGATGAACTGATCTATAAATGAACATGCACCCCAGGACATTGTGTGTGATAATTTTATGTCTTGTATACTGTCTCTTGCATTTGTATTTATTTCATGCATGCTTTATGAGAGAATTACTAGTTAATGTAACCCCAACTATATCGTGTCCCTTATCAAATTAATCCTCATTTAAGGACTCACACTTTAGTCTACATCGCCTTCTCATAGAATGCAGTGTGTGTTTGTTATATCTATCGGAGTATAAATGGACATAAACAGCAAGGCCCATCTCTAACCACACTTGAGACAGAGTCATAAATCCTCCCAACAGAGGAATTTCCCGCTTGGAAATCCCACCTTTCTTATTGGTCGAGCCAACCCTGAGAGGTGGGACCTTTCTCAGGCTTTAAATTGCCTCTACACAAGCGCTTCCCTCTCTTGGCCTTCTCGGTACGTTTGGGTTGCTTTCCTGCGGGGATGCACCAGACCCCAGACTCCAGACCCCAGGCCCCAGACTCCAGACCCCAGACCCCAGACTCCAGACTCCAGACCCCAGGCCCCAGACCCCAGGCCCCAGACTCCAGACCCCAGGCCCCAGACTCCAGACCCCAGACCCCAGACTCCAGACCCCAGGCCCCAGACTCCAGACCCCAGGCCCCAGACCCCAGGCCCCTGACTCCAGACCCCAGACTCCAGACCCCAGGCCCCAGACTCCAGGCCCCAGGCCCCAGGCCCCAGACCCCAGACTCCAGACCCCAGACTCCAGACTCCAGACCCCAGGCCCCAGACTCCAGACCCCTGACTCCAGACCCTAGACTCCAGACCCCAGGCCCCAGACCCCAGACTCCAGGCCCCAGGCCCCAGACCCCAGGCCCCAGACCCCTGACTCCAGACCCCAGACTCCAGACCCCAGGCCCCAGACTCCAGGCCCCAGGCCCCAGGCCCCAGACCCCAGACCCCAGGCCCCAGACCCCAGACCCCAGACTCCAGAACCCAGACTCCAGACCCCAGACTCCAGACTCCAGACGCCAGACTCCAGATCCTCTCCGTTCTGCTATATGGAAGCGAAACGTGGCCTACATCCCGACGGCAGGAGCACAAGCTTAATGCTTTTCACTTCCGTTGCCTACGACAGATCCTTGGATGTCATGGCAGGATCGGGGTCTGAACACCACCGTCCTGAAGCTCACTAACAGCAGTGACATGTACACCGCATTTCGGAGGAGGCGTCTCAGAAGAATCGGCCATGTACGTTGTATGCCAGATGAACGTCTCCCAAAGTCCATCTTCCATGGGGAGTTAGCTGTGGGACACCGCCCTCGTGGCCTACCCAAACTTCGCTTTAAGGATGTCGTCAAGCGGGACATGAATGTCTTTAACATCAACCCTGACCAATGGCATCACCTTGCGGAAGACCGGGCAGCTTGGCGGTCTGCGCTGACAGAGGCCACGACTCCATGCTTACACCAGCTTTTGCACAGAAAGACGGCATTTTAGACACCGTTCAGATCGGCGCTTGTGCTGCAAAAGGCCTTGATGATGATGAATGAAGTTTACTATAGCCTAGTTCTTGCATAGAATCCAGAGTTTAACTGTAGACAAGAATTTGTAAGATGGTGGTCATAAGTAAAAACATGCTCATATAGTTTTTAAAATAAATAATAAGTAATGATAAACTATGGAATTTGTAATGAAATAAAATACCCTAATCATCTAGAAACTACAAAAACAACCTCCATAAAAGTGATTTATATTCCCCAATATTTAATAATAGTTAGTAATTTAGTAATAACAGTAACATTTATAATTAATATATTTCTGCCAAAACAGTATATTTGTAAAGTGTTATTAATGACAACTCTGTCAAAATGATCCCTGTTCACACGGATCTGCAGAATACAACTAAAAATGCAGTATTGGAGAAGCGTCTCGCTGCTGCCTGCATCAAACCCCGCCCACATCCAATCCCGCCCACACCCAACCCCGCCCACTTCCAAACCAGCCCAAATCCAAGCCCGCCCACACCCAACCCCGCCCACATCCAAACCAGCCCACATCCAACCCCGCCCACACCCAACCCTGCCCACATCCAAACTAGCCCACATCCAACCCCGCCCACACCGACCAACCCGCCCACACCCAACCCTGCCCACATCCAATCCCGCCCACATCCAATCCCGCCCACACCCAACTCCGTCCACACCCAAGCCTGCCCACATCCAACCCGCCCACACCCAAGCCCGCAAACATCCAATCCCGCCCACATCCAATCCCGCCCACATCCAATCCCGCCCACATCCAAGCCCGCCCACACCCAAGCCCGCCCACACCCAAACCCGCCAACACCCAATCCCGCCCACACCCAATTCTGCCCACATCCAATCCCGCCCACACCCAAGCCTAACCACATCCAACCCCGCCCACACCCAAGCCCGCAAACATCCAATCCCGCACACACCCAATCCCGCCCACATCCAAGCCCGCCCACACCCAAACCCGCCCACACCCAATCCCGCCCACACCCAATTCCGCCCATACCCAAACCCGCCCACACCTAATTCTGCCCACATCCAATCCTGGCCACACCCAACCCAGCCCACACCCAACTCCACCCACATCCGACCCCGCCCACACCCAAGCCCACCCACACACATCCAATCCCGCCCACACCCAACTCTGCCTACATCCAAGCCCGCCCACATCCAAGCCCGCCCACACCCAAGACCGCCCACACCCAATCCCGCCCATACCCAATTCTGCCCACATCCAATCCCGCCCACACCCAACCCAGCCCACACCCAACACCGCCCACAATCAAACCCGCCCACACCCAACTCTGCCTACATCCAAGCCCGCCCACATCCAAGCCCGCCCACACCCAAGCCCGCCCACACCCAAACCCGCCAACACCCAATCCCGCCCACACCCAAACCCGTCCACATCCAAGCCCGCCCACACCCAAGCCCGCCCACACCCAAGCCCGCCCACACCCAAACCCGCCAACACCCAATCCCGCCCACACCCAATTCTGCCCACATCCAATCCCGCCCACATCCAATCCCGCCCACACCCAACACCGTCCACACCCAAGCCTGCCCACATCCAACCCCGCCCACACCCAACTCCGTCCACACCCAAGTCTGCCCACATCCAACCCCGCCCACACCCAAGCCCGCAAACATCCAATCCCGCCCACACCCAACTCCGCCCACATCCAAGCCCACCCACACCCAATTCCGCCCACATCCAATCCCGCCCACATCCAATCCCGCCCACATCCAATCCGCCCACACCCAATGCCGCCCACACCCAATCCCGTCCACACCCAATCCCGCCCACACCCAATCCCGCCCACATCCAATCCCGTCCATATCCAATCCCGCCCACATCCAATCCGCCCACACCTAATCCCTTTCAGAGCGCACACCTAAACGTGAGCGCTCTGAAAGCGGCATAAAAAATGCTTTAAAACTTTCACAGAGATAACAAACAGAAAACACAAAACCTTTCTTTAACCTGAATTTCGTTTTGCATTAATTGTAAGGCTGTTTTCGACTAAGGATTTTCATAGTCGAATCTGATTCGTTAGATTTTGCCGTAGTCGACTGATAGTCGAGCTTTTTTTTTTTTTTTTTAGATAGCAGCTAGACGTTCGGTTGAATAACTGTTCGTCTGTTACAGCACAACTCGCTCTACGTTTATTTAAAATGAACAGCAAGAAAACTAGAAGTGAATGTGCTTTCCATTAATGAATCCTTAACACAAAAGAAACATTGCAATGAACGTGCTTTGTTTTAAATAAATCACACACAGTAAACAAAACCTTAACAAAAAAACTTTGCAATGAACTTTGCAATTTAGACACGCAAACTGCGTGCTGGTGCGGTGAGACGTAGCCTACACGCTCGGGGAGATTCGGCTTGAAGTCGTTTATCCTCGGATGCGGCGTCGCGCACGCTGTTACAAAAAAAGGCCAAGTGAAATGGGGTCTTGCCGGTCTTGCGCACCCAACGCGTCATTTTTGCCGTCCGCACCTTCGCGCTTGTCACAATCCCGGACTCCGCAACCTCCCTCCCTGGCCAGCAGAGGGAGCCCTCACCCGAATATTGACTCTCATACTCGCACTACATTTCCCATAAGCCTCATCACTGACTCTGATCACCATGCCCAGCTGCAGCCCATCTACCGGGCTATTTAACTGCACCATGCACAGCTCTCAGTGCGAAGTTTTGTTTTGCTTTTGTGAACACTACCGAGCATTATTACCCAGTGACTGCCTGACTGTTTATCGACCCCTTTTGTCTTGGATTTCTCCTTGCCTGCTGCCTGCCCACGTTACCCCTGCCTGGTTCACGGACTCTGCCTGTTTTCTGCCTGCCCTGATCTTCTGCCTGGTAATTCGACCTCGATTAAGCCTTGTCTCCAGTGCTGTGTTTGCTGTCTTTGACCCCTGCCTGTCTGACTAATCTGTTAATAAACTTTACGCTGCAAATGGATCTCTCTGAGTCTGGTGATTCACAACAGAAAACTTCGCCACAACCAGATCCAGCAGCAATGTCAACCTTGTCTGCCGCCTATTCAGCCCAAGCTGACCAAATCGCTGCCCACCATCATCAGCTAAGTCATCTCACCTCACTGATGGATGAGCTGGTCAAAGCTGTTTGAGGTCTCCAAGCCTCGTCACCAGTGCCACCACCCACACAAGCCGTTGCCGCTGCTGTCAGCCCCGCACTGGCCCCGCCCACCGCGACTCCTCGTCTAGCGCTCCCAGAAAAGTTTGACGGGGATCCCGACAAATGTAAGGGCTTTATTCTCCAATGCTCACTGTACATCGAGCAACAACCAGCGCTGTATTCGAACGATGCAGGGAAGATTGCCTTCATGTGTTCGTTACTGACGGGGAGGGCGTTGGAATGGATGACGGCCGTATGGAGAGTCGATGGTTCAGCATTTCCGTCCTTTCCAGTGTTTCTTCAACGCCTCAGGGAGGTCTTCGAGCACTCCAGGGAGGGAAAGAGCGCGGGCGATCGCTTACTGGAGCTCACGCAGGGAAAATTAACCGCTGCCGAATATGCTCGCACGCATCGCACCCTGGCCGCACAAACTTCCTGGAATGACGATACGCTCAAGGTAATCTTCAGAAGAGGCCTGAACCATGATCTGCAGTCTGAATTAGCCTGTCGTGATGAGGGCAGGAACCTCGACCAGTTCATAAATCTCACGATCCAGATTGACAATCTCATGCGATCTCGCAGAGCGAGTCACCGCGCCATCCCTGCTCATCGCACTGTTCAAGCCACTCGGGCCGCGA
Source organism: Rhinichthys osculus (assembly GCA_029959095.1). Classification (NCBI taxonomy): domain Eukaryota; kingdom Metazoa; phylum Chordata; class Actinopteri; order Cypriniformes; family Leuciscidae; genus Rhinichthys; species Rhinichthys osculus. The sequence goes on from JARWKJ010000023.1 coordinate 31,786,268, forward strand.
CCCCCGTTCGCGCTGATGAACCCGAACCTATGCAGATCAACGCCTACCATTTGCCCACGGAGGAGAGAGACCGAAGAGTCCGGCTTCACCTGTGTCTATACTGTGGCGAGGCTGGTCACCTCCGCATCTCCTGTCCATCCAGACCTCGTTCCACCGCTTCTCGACCGGTGAGTCCAGACCTCGAAGCACTACACCCCACCTCGTCTGTGTTTGTGCCCATTGTGATCACGACGAACGGCAAGCGGGTTCCCACCAGAGCTCTGGTAGACTCTGGTGCCGCCGGGAACTTTATTTCTGCAGATTTTGCCCGACAACACAACGTTCCACTAATCCGTTGCCCTTCTTCTCTTGCAGTCGAAGCCATCGACGGAAGGCCATTAGGCTCCGGTCACATTTCCCATCTCACCCAAGAGCTCCAGCTGCAGACAGGGGCGCTCCACTTCGAGGTTATTCAGTTCTATGTCTTCCACGGTCCACGCGCCCCTGTGATCCTAGGCCTGCCATGGCTCCGTAAACACAATCCTCAGATCCATTGGAGAACCAACCAGATTGTCCGTTGGGGCGCACACTGTCACTCTAAGTGCCTCGCTCCTGTTGCTCCTTCTTCCATCCAAGTCATCTCTGTGCCCGTGGAGAGGGCTAACCTGAACGACCTCCCTTCCGAATACCATGATCTGGCAGAGGCCTTTAGTAAAGCAGGAGCCTCACAGCTCCCACCTCATCGTGACAGTGACTGTGCCATCGATCTGCTACCCGGATCCGTACCTCCCAAGGGTCGTATCTTTCCTCTCTCCCAACCAGAGTCCGAAGCTATGAGGAGATACATTGAGGAGGAGCTTGCAAAGGGCTTCATTCGACCTTCCACGTCTCCTGCATCCGCCGGTTTCTTCTTTGTCCAGAAGAAGGACGGAGGCCTCCGACCCTGCATTGACTACCGTGCCCTGAATGACATCACTGTAAAGTTTCGCTATCCGCTCCCGCTGGTACCAGCCGCCTTGGAATTACTCCGTACGGCCAAGTACTACACCAAGCTCGATCTACATTGTGCGTACAATCTCATCCGCATCAGGGAGGGGGACGGGTGGAAGACGGCCTTCTCAACCAACACAGGGCACTATGAGTACTTGGTCATGCCGTTTGGCCTGGCGAACAGTCCGTCCGTCTTCCAGTCATTCATCAACGACGTCTTCAGAGACATGCTCCACCGTACAGTAATAGTGTACATCGATGACATCCTGATTTACTCTGACACCTTCACAAACCATGTGCAGCACGTTCGGGCCGTCCTTCAGAGACTCATTCACCACCATCTGTACGCCAAACTGGAGAAGTGTGAGTTCCACCAGACCTCCGTTTCGTTCTTGGGGTATGTCATCAGCCCGGACGGAGTTGCGATGGACGAGGGCAAGGTCAGGGCAGTCCGCGATTGGCCACGACCCGCAACCCTGAAAGAGCTGCAACGCTTTCTAGGGTTTGCCAACTTTTACCGACGGTTCATAAGGAACTTCAGTACCGTGGCAAATCCACTCACCTCTCTGGTGAAGAAAGGAACACATCGTCTTCCGTGGAATGAGCCTGCCACCCAGGCATTTAACCAGCTCAAACAACGCTTTACCACAGCACCCATCCTGCACCATCCTGACCCCTGTCTACTGTTCATAGTCGAGGTGGACGCCTCAAACACCGCTCTAGGGGCCATCCTTTCACAACGCCAAGGTTCGCCACCCAAGTTGCACCCCTGTGCATACTACTCCCGTAAGTTGAATGCCGCCGAAAGAAATTATGATGTGGGTGATCGGGAACTCCTGGCCATGAAGGCAGCCTTCGAAGAGTGGCGGCATTGGCTCGAGGGTGCTGTCCATCCGTTCATCGTTCTCACCGACCATAAGAACCTGGAGTATCTACGTACCGCTAAGAGGCTAAATCCCAGGCAAGCTCGTTGGTCGCTCTTCTTCACCCGTTTCCACTTCACTGTCACTTATCGTCCAGGCTCCAAGAATACCAAGGCAGATGCCTTGTCACGCCAAGACGACCTAGAATTCACACCACAAGACCCCAAGACAGTACTGGCTCCCAACCTCATTGTCGCTCCCATCCAGTGGGACATTGAGACCGAGATTGAACAGATCAACTCCCGTGCTGATATCCCATCCGGCTGTCCGCCCAACCGAGTCTTTGTCCCCGAGTCCCTCCGGAACCAGGTCCTGGAACTCGTTCATGCCCTACCTAGCTCGGGGCATCCAGGAATCACGGCCACCATCCAGCTACTCCAAAACCGTTATTGGTGGCCCTCCTTAGCCTCCGATACCACAACCCACGTCCAACGCTGCAGGATCTGTAATACCCAGAAGTCGTCACGTCAACTACCTGCCGGTCTGTTACAACCGCTTCCCATTCCACAGCGCCCATGGTCGCACATTGCCATCGACTTCATTACCGATCTCCCTGTTTCCGAAGGTCACACCACCATCCTCACCGTTATCGACCGGTTCTCCAAGGCCTGTCGCCTAATTCCCCTCGCAAAACTCCCCACAGCGCTGCAGACCGCCGAACACCTCTGCAATCAAGTGTTCCGATTCTACGGCCTGCCAGAAGACATAGTCTCCGATCGAGGACCCCAGTTCACATCTCAAGTTTGGTCAGCCTTCTTCACGACCCTTCAGGTCAACATCAGTCTAACGTCTGGGTATCATCCTCAATCCAACGGGCAGGCCGAACGCATGAACCAGGAGGTAATCCGATTCCTGCGCTCCTATTGCCATCAGCACCAACAGGATTGGAGTCGTTACCTGTTCTGGGCAGAGTACGCCCAAAATTCTATCCGGAAGCACTCCTCCGGCCTTACACCCTTTCAGGGTGTCCTGGGTTTTCAACCACCACTCTTCCCGTGGTCAGGAGAACCCACAAATGTTCCAGCCGTGAACGATTGGCTACAGCGCAGCGAGGAGACCTGGAACCAAGCCCATACCCATCTCCAACGAGCGGTTCGCCGTCAGAGAGAACAGGCTAACCGTCGTCGTCGGCCGGGGCCGGAATACCACCCGGGCCAGTGGGTCTGGCTGTCGACCCGAGATCTCCGCCTGCGACTCCCCTGCAAAAAACTCAGTCCCAGGTATGTGGGTCCATTTAAGATCACACAGCAGATCACACCAGTCTCTTTCCGTCTCGACTTGCCTAATCACTATCGTCTCGCTCCTACCTTCCATGTCTCTCTACTCAAACCCGCTGATGGGCCCAACGAGAGGGAGGAGGGGAGATCCCGAGACCAGAGCCCCCAGCCCATCCAAGTGGAGGGCGATGAGGTCTATCAAGTTCAGGAGCTCGTGGATTCCAGACGTCGGGGCAGTTCCCTGCAGTACCTGGTTCATTGGGAAGGATATGGCCCTGAGGAACGTTCGTGGGTAGACGCCACAGACATCCTGGACCCCAGCCTGATTACAGACTTCCACCAGGCCCATCCCACCAAACCGGCTCCACGACCACGCGGAAGACCCCGACGTCGTCAGGCTCCTCACGCCAGGAGTCGCTCGCAGGGAGGGGGCTCTGTCACAATCCCGGACTCCGCAACCTCCCTCCCTGGCCAGCAGAGGGAGCCCTCACCCGAATATTGACTCTCATACTCGCACTACATTTCCCATAAGCCTCATCACTGACTCTGATCACCATGCCCAGCTGCAGCCCATCTACCGGGCTATTTAACTGCACCATGCACAGCTCTCAGTGCGAAGTTTTGTTTTGTTTTTGTGAACACTACCGAGCATTATTACCCAGTGACTGCCTGACTGTTTATCGACCCCTTTTGTCTTGGATTTCTCCTTGCCTGCTGCCTGCCCACGTTACCCCTGCCTGGTTCACGGACTCTGCCTGTTTTCTGCCTGCCCTGATCTTCTGCCTGGTAATTCGACCTCGATTAAGCCTTGTCTCCAGTGCTGTGTTTGCTGTCTTTGACCCCTGCCTGTCTGACTAATCTGTTAATAAACTTTACGCTGCAAATGGATCTCTCTGAGTCTGGTGATTCACAACAGCGCTCGTGCGGACACGTCGAGTATGAACAAGGCTTTACTCCGTGTCAGCGCGCGCTCTGATCGGTAAAGGTGCACAGAGACAGACCTCTCCCGAATCATCACTCAGCCTCCGATCGCACCGCTAACTCCGCCTCCGTTTCCCTCGTAAGATGATATTAGTATTTAAACATTCTCTATGATAAAAAATGTTTGTAAAAAATATTTTAATAGCACGGTTTTGGCGGTTATAGAGTTCTAATGACAGTGTTCAACTATAACCGTCGGTCTCACGGTTATATAATAATGTCACACCCCTCATAACACTTGCCTACTATTCGACTATGAGGTTCATAGTCGAATCAGACCTCTCCGAATCGAATCGTTGAATCCTCGACTATTAGAAGTCAGCCCTAATTAATTGTATCTTAATTTAAATCAATGTTTCATCAACCAATTGCCTGGGTTTAATAAATAAGAAGTAAATAGCAGACGATAGATAAGAAACGGAGGCGCCGGCGCGTGAACTGGATCTCGTCTCATAAATGAACCGAAACTCAGTGTATAAGGTAGCCTACTTGCCTCTCACAGACATGTCTACTTTTAAACAGAAAAAATCTAAACGAAAGAAAACAGACTACAGACTGCTCTCTGCTTATGTAATCCATATGAAATGTGCATTTCTCTCTGGCACGTTCACTACTGAAGATCGCGAGTCAGCATCGTCAACTTCATGTAGCCGACACTGACAAAGAAAACACTTGTTTATTAACAAGTGTTTATTAATAAACAATTAAAATATCTCCTTTCTATATTTTACATATTCATAATCATTCCTTTTGCCGGTTCTTTGTGACAGCGCCACCCTTACATGTGGTGTGTGTGTGTGTGTGTGTGTGTGTGTGTGTGTTGTCCCCGCATTTAAAGATGGGACCCCCCAAAATTTAATTAAATTAAATAAAGCAACATGGTAAAAAGATGAAAATGACTTGATTTTACTTTCAATTCCTTTTACATTCTCCAAGGTATTAACATTAACATTTTTCATAACTCCATGTAGGACGTTTCTGTGCATAAATGTAAGCACTGTGGCAGTAGATTAGTAATGCAATATTTAGAAAATCTACTCTTGTACTCTTGATACTCGAGTACTTTTAAAAACAAGTACTTTAGTACTTTTACTTAAGTAGACATCTGAATGTAGTACTTTTACTTGTACTTGAGTAAAATTTAGCAAGGGGTATCTGTACTTTTACTCAAGTAACAAAGCTCTGTACTCTGTCCGCCTCTGACCTCAATAGAGAAAAAGCTGTTCCTGTGTCAGAAAATAATGAAGCCTCTGCTGATTTCCATTCACGCTCATTAGACTTTTAAAAGTACTTCAGCGACATCAGAAAACTAAACACAATAACTGAGCCCTGGAACAGCAAACAAACTTCAGCAACTCGTTTAGAAAGCTAGGTTAAGTTTATGCAGAACAGATGCATCTTCAGAGGCTCGGAAACGAACACTTCCCACCTCTCGACAGGAGAGTGACAGCTGTTTAAATACGAGCTGTCATTATCAAACACAAGCCTCACGACACCTGCTGTAATGACACACACACCTCCTCAGCCGTGGTGTGTGTGATCTCTGGAGGACTCGGATCTCCACCACCGGCCACAGGTCACAGGAGGGTTCAGGCACAGGAACGGGATCTACATCACTGCAACTGATCTAATGTATGATGATGATTTAATGTAATTTATACAGCACTTTATGCAACAGATGCTTTAAAACAGCAGTTTTACAGAATCAAACATGACAACAGTGTCAGAGTCTCTCTCAGTGTGTTTGATTTTACTCGCGACCGACTGAACAGATTAACACCTCAGAGAAGGCGGAGCCTCAGAGCCACACCCACCTATTACATCATCACCACACGGACCAATGGGAGCTCAGAGGCGTTTATCAGCCAGAACAAACTTTTCCTGAAAGTTCACTTTGACAAAATGTTTCAAACTCCAGAAATGACCTCTAAACAAACGCCGTTTTGGCCTGATTTAGTTGGTAATGCCGTCACACCAGTTCCTTCTTCGACTATGAGGGTCTTGAGGCAGTTCAGCTCCAAGCAAACACCAGCTGATCTCTGTGGTAAACTGGTAAACTAACTCACGGTCGGGGGGGACACTGGTGCTGAAGGAGCTGAAGAGTCTCTCGGCTGTCTTTGGACATTGACATGTCTGAGTGATACAGAATATGGACGTAAACCGATTATCACACTGTGCCAATGGTGTTTAGTCAAACCGAACACGACCGTTGGGCTCTGGAAGTGTAAATCTGTTATTTTCTCCTCAGAGGACTTGGTTTTTAATGATATCAATGTGGGAGTACAAATATAAGAATCTCCAAAAATCACATTAAAAACTAAAGCGATGTACATTAATTGTATTTTCCATTCAAGGTGAAGATGATGACATCAGATGAATGATTGTGTAAAGCCTCGTTTCTATCAGTTCCTGATCTCCATATTGGTATATAGTTACAGAAGCTCGGTATCTGAGGAGAACAGCTTCTGTCAGTGATGGGTTTCTCGCCTCAGACTGAAGTTATGGCTGGTGTTTGTGAGGCTTCTCCTCAGCCGCCTCTGCCTTCTCCCGGGACTGATGTCATTAGACACAGGTGGAGGATTACGACAGCTTTGGGATTCATGTAACTGTGGTTATGAAACATCTGTCTTGTGCCTCTGCGGAAATAATTCAAAATCCCTCAATAACATCTTTATCATCTTTAATCACTAGGAGAAAAAAAGATCAAATTCAATAAACACCTTTTTGATGATGCATATACGAGCAGATGAGGCCAGAATATGAACACAACGCAATAACTTTCTCGGGGAATTTTCTATGGGAAACTGCTTACCGAGAAACTGTTGTGTTCATATTCTGGGTTCACCCGCTCTCCTGCACTAGTATGTTTTATTAATAAGGTGTATACTGAATTTGGTCTTATAATATCACTATGACAGGCGGTCAGCGGAGGAAAGCCTTGTTTTTCCCTCCAGGTCGTTCCTATAACGTCATGTGAAAACTATCAACATGTACAATAACTAAAAACATTTTCTCCATAGAGGAATGTTTAAGATTTGTGTACAAACCTGTTAGATCAGAGGTTATTAATCGTTTATATGCTTCTGTTCAGGTCCTCTCAATACTTTACTGTTTACTGTCCAAATCAAAAACTATAATGCTGAGATTCATCACACAACCTATGAATTCTGTGTTGAAGAATGTTGAAAACCCAAAATGAACCACAGGGAAAGTGAGTCCCAGTTGTGCTGTATAGAGGCGTATTGTGTAAAAACAAAGGTTCAGAAAAACATCTTCAGAACGACCATGACAATATGAGTCTATATAGAGGAATCGTGCGTCACTTCGTCTGATTTTCCCATAGAGGAAACAGAACAGTGAGGACAGCTGACAAAACATATACACGTAATTCCTTAAAGTCTGTGTAAACACATTAGAAATGTTAGAAATGTATGGCTGAAAACATGTACGGTGCACTATAGTACTGAATTGTGGAGTTTAACATGAGATTGGCAGAAACTGTGTGTGTTATGTCCTCTTTAAAAACTGATTTATTGCATATTACTTAAGAGTAATCATCAGTGATCCTTGTCTTTTCTTTCCACCGTAGCAAAATTGAAAATGTCCTGGAAAAGTCCTGGAAAATGTTTGCTGAACAAGAGTGGGAACTCTGGTTTTGTGTGTTTGAAAGTTACATATTAATACTTGTGTGTTGATGAGACCAGGCCGTTCATTCTTCCGTCTGTTTATTATAAGAACTGATCCAGAAGCGTTCCTGCAGATCCTCTTCCACATTAACAGGCACAGGTGCTGTTATCAGGAGCGTCTGCTGAACTAACGCTTCTCTGGATTGTGTTTCTATGTAATAAAGAAGCAGAAAGCGTGATTAAAGCGCACACATTTGTGCCTGTGACGATCGACGCTGCTCTCTTGCTAATTACATGGCAACAGATGAGCTGCCAATCACTCGAGTGCATTGTTTGTGCTTATCAGAAGATCCCATCAAGTCGAGCCAATTAAAAGTCTGGAACGAGACAGGCGGTGGCGGGAACATGTCCTCCCCCTTTACTTAATTCATGAGTGCTAATTAAAAGAAAACGGTTTGTTGTGCTGGAAAATCTACCAGGAAGGTTGGATGAAATCACCCTTTTTCTTATTAGATTGTGAATTGTTTGGTTCCTTTTCTCTTGTGCTGTTTCATTTTGAGGCCATATGAACATAAAACGGTTTGGGACATTGAGTGGCAGCAATGAACTTAATCGATGGAACTGATGGACTATTTTAATCTAGGATTTTAATCATTTGAGTTCTTTGCATTTTTTACATAGAGAAAGGAAATATGAGCAGTTTAGACGAACTGTTGATCCCGGCCGGATGTAGATTAACCTGAACAGAGTTTCATCAGACAAGATCAACATCGAAACTGGTCTTCTCTCAGCTTTTGAGACACTGATGTTGCAGATTATAATTAATAGCTTGTAATTGTTTGCATTTAAAAGTTGTTTTGGATAAAAGCAAATGCTGAATGTAGATGGACCACATATACCGTATTGTTTGCTAAATCTAAAAACTTAAAAGATTTGGTGATCATTTGCTCGCCCTCGTGTTCTTTCTTTGATGAATGAAACATGATAAAGTACAGTAGAGTCTGTGAGGCCGAGTCTCGCGCACCATTAGTGCTTCTTTGCTATTGATGGCCTAATTAAACCCAGCCGGCCTGAAGTGGGGCTCGTCGTTAATGGCAGGAAATTGATAGTCCACATTAATTTCCACTGTCTCGTGTGTGTGTGTGTATGTGTGTGTGTGTGTGTGTGTGTGTGTGTGTGTGTGTGTGTGTGTGTGTGTGTGTCGTGTCTGCTCTATCATGATTTCTGCTCAGATCCAGATCCATCACCAACACTAATGATCATGATGTTATATATGTTATAGACTTTAAAACCACAGAAATTGTACCTGATCAATCTAATATCTGAATCAAGTGCACAAATGCATTTTTATTTCACTGTTTTGAAAATCAATTGAAATGCTTCTTCATCTAGATGGTCTCTTGTGTTTATACACCTTTTTTATTTTCCATTCGATTTTCTCCATCTGTTTTTCTAAACTCAAAGATAAATATTCATAGTCTCTTTACTCTTAAACAGGCTAAATGAGACAGTTATGCGATTCTTTCTGTCTTAGCTGGACTGGAAGAGCAACACGCCTCCGGTTCTTCTGCTGGGAATCTCAGATGAGATGTGTCTGAAACCGAGGAGGACGGATCGACTCGGAGACTCTGTTCAGACACAGAGCGTTCGCTTTCCGTCACGAGGACTTCACGCTCACTGCTGTTTTCTCATTTATTACCCGTAAGTCAGTCAGAATATGAAGAGTCTGAGAGTATGCGGCGGATTTATTGATTGGTTTCTCCTGCAGATTTTGTGGCTTCCGACAGTGTCATTCATCAAATTTGGCCTCGATGTTCTTTTGTAACGCAAACGTATGTTTAGATGGAAGGGTGTTTGTTGAAGAGCTCTTGATGGCAGATAGATGGATGGTTAACAGTCATATTCTGAGCCGAACGGCTGAATTATGAGCTCTGGAAGGAAAGAGTGTTGTGCGTTTCTTTAACAGAGCTGATCTTTCCAATCTCAGTTTAATGTTGTGTTAGAAGTCATCTATCAAATGAGTCAGGAAACATCATGCTTCACTAGATTCTCCGAAAATCCTGAGGGTATAAAAAATGTGTTTCATGCCATATTCAGTATATTTTTATATTTATATATGCAATACTTCCTGAAGATATCACAAGGTACATAGAAAACTTCCGATGCACTGATGGCATCGAGGGCAAACAGGTAAAGTATCACAGCATAGTTCTTTCTCTTCCAAACTACAGGTAAACTGAATAATCAGGATCGCAGGTTCAACGGTTCATAAAGACACAGTTTTAATCCATGAGAGATTTATTCGTCAGGGAATAATTACCTAATCATTTAATTGGAGTCTTACACACAGGTACAGTTAGTTAGTCTAAACCGTGTACTAATTTCAAGAGGAGAGTCTGCATGAAAGAGCCACGACTGGCAGATCAACGTGCTTCTTCTTTTCTCTCTGATACGGTAGGAAATGAAATGAAATGAAAAGCGGAGGATGTTCACTGTGAGAAGATGATTGACAGCTCAGTTTACAGTGACAGGATGTGTGTAAATATGCGACAGATCGTCCGTTAAAGACACAACCTTATGACGTAATAGTTTGTCCCAAATACTCTTCTGGTACACACTCAAACGAATGTGTTTCTTTCTTCACAAAACAAGCAGTGGCGGTCTTAACATAGAGGCATAGGTAGGCGGCTGCTTGGGGCCCCCTACCAGCGTTCGTAGTAGGGGGGCCCCAACCAACCTCAAAAAAATATATATAAAAGAAAAGAAAAAGCCCCTTATCATCATGAACGCTTCAAACGCATAGTAAATGTTATTAATATTCTTAAGAAATACGTTGAAATGTTGAAGTATAGTTAAAATGTCCAGTTCATGGTTATCTGTCCCTACACATAACACCCCCTACTTTCGCAATAAAATGGACTAGTCCGAAACCGCGAAAGATAAACATGACTGGGAAGTACACAACGAAGCAAGACGAGTCTAAACGCGAAAATGAAACGAAGTTACCCAAGCGGCTCAAATAAAAGAAAAAAAGACAAAAGACGCCGATATGTATTTGGCAACACTGCCAAAAATGACTAACTTTTTTACGCCTACTGTTGGGGACACATGCCGCTACAGCAGCAGCTGTGAAGTGACGCTAGTTGAGGATAACGTGTAAGTTATACTGTTATACTGAAAGGGCAAAAGTAAATATGACATTTATTATGGGTTTATCTGATGATTGTTTTAAGTTCACGTAAATTAAAAGTTGTTAAATATTTTTTGAAGCCTAATAAATGTCAATTTTTTGGCTTTCAATTACACTGTAATGTTGGATGGCTGGCTATAATTAATGTTTAAAATTAGGGGATAAAATCAGTTTTATCCAGACATCATTAGTTGTATTAGTATCAGTGATACTGACCTTCATTCATAAAAAGATGCCATTAAACAAGTATTTAAAATATACTGTCTTTATGTTGTCTCTACATTCATTTGTAGATTAACTGTGAAATTATTACATTATAAAATATATAAACTAATACAAACCTATAAAAATGTTAGTTTGTAGAATGTTTGAAATGTCAATCTCATGTGCAATGCCAATTGCAACCTCACTCACTCATACAAAGTCAATTATTCATCTTGGCAATATTTGCTAAGTATATGGCTGTTTGTGGGGGTTTACCCTAACTACTTGTCTTGCTGGTTATATTGATATTGATATTGATTTGATCTTAAAAAAAGAATAAACAGTGCTGGGTTTCCTGGCATTTTGGCAAAGACAGGTGTTATCTGAAACCTTATTCTCTGTTGGGAAGGTTTTTTTTTCTCCTCTCCAACCTTTACTTCCCCGTAGATACGCTTTTCCTACCATTCAGTCAGTAATTTTTTTTTTCGTTCTCATAAAGATGGGATGCGGGGGCCCCCATACGTACCTTCGCTTTGGGCCCCCAATTTGCTAAATCCACCACTGAAAACAAGTACATACTCTTAAGGCCTGTTCACACCGGGACGAATTTCGCTCGCGATATTCGCCGACGTCTAACGCCTCGTGACTAAACAAAGGGCGCCTATGTGAGTGTGCACACCGACGCGAAAAACGCCACGCGTAAAAGCGTCATTTTTTTAAAAACGCCTCGGGTTCGTTTTTTTTGGTTTGACGCGCCGCGTCAAAAACTATCCGACCAATGAGATTGGCGCTTTTGCTCACGTGTCTGGAGCTTCTGAAGTTACAGTAAAACACAACTTGGGGGCGCTCAAACACAAAACGGTCTTGCCGAGCACACATACGTAACGGCGAAGAAGATGCGCCAAGTAGCGTCTACACCAGGGATGGGCAACTTCGGTCCTGGAGGGCCACTGTCCTACAGAGTTTAGCTTCAACCCAATCAAACACACCTGAACAAGCTAATCAAGGTCTTCAGGATTGCTAGAAAGTTACAGGCAGGTGATTTTTTTCAGGGTTGGAGCTAAACTCTGTAGGACAGTGGCCCTCCAGGACCGAAGTTGCCCATCCCTGATCTACACCATAGATATCCATAATAAAGGCTAGATGTCTCGTCCGCGCTGCTGGCCAATGTCCTTTATTCTCCTCTCCTCCTGTTTCGCGTGCAGGAGACAGACGTAATAATGCCGCCAATGTGACGCTTATGGTCTACACTGCCGGGAAGAAATAAGACGAGGAAGATGCAGGGCAAGATGAATGTAGAGCTGCTGGTCTCGTTGGTGTCGGAACATAAAGAACAATATGACAAATGCGACAGCGACTACAAAATAGGACTGATATATTTCTGTTTTACATTAAGCGCCATCTAATGTCAGGGAATGAATTTGCATGTTCACTCATCTCAACGTCAGCGAAAATCGCTTGGGTGTGAACACAGCGCGCCGATATTCGTCCCGGTGTGTACGAGCCTTTAGGGCGTAGTATAAGTAGGCAAACTGGGACGCAGCAATAGTTGAGCTAAAAGATATAAGGCATCTGAAAGTTGCGGTTGTTGGTCAGTTTGTGTGTAAATATACATTTGACCAACGTATTCCACTTTTGATGTCATTTTTAATGAGAAATCACTATTGTACTAACTAAATATAAACATAGTTTTCACCAAAGCTCTCTCTGTTTTGCTGTAGATCATTAAACTGTCACACAACCTCAGAAGTCACTGCCTAAGTTTCAGTCGCAGCCGTATAGTGTATCAGTGTAGACAGCGTCAGTGATTATAATGGGTTATATTGTTTTTTTATGCTCATGTGTTGACAGACGTCAGCTGTTACTTGACTGAACTCCAGAGGGCGGGGCCTGTGGTGTGATGATGTTTAACTATTGGTCGATGTCTCACTATGGAGGCGGGCATATGCAAATGTATTTGCCCATGTGACGTCACAAATCCCACAATATCAAAACGAGCTGTTTTTGGAGCTTGATTAAATAAATGCTTTGTTTATAATAAGGAGGATATTTTAAGCTCTGAAACTTGCAGGGTGTTTTAATGGTACAAAGATGTCATATATGTCAAAAGATCGAGGCAAATTTGGTTTCTCGTGTCATGATCCCTTAAATGAACTAGTGTTCCCTTTTGAGGGAACTCCAACTGCGTTGATATGACACTTTTGGGAAACTCCCCTTAGGGCAACGCGTCTGAAATATGAATGAAAGTAGTCCAATCCTATTGGTGTTGCGTGATGACGTAGAGTGATCAACAACATTAGCTTTCGCTCTTCAGCAAGCACTCTCTGTTGTGTGAAACGTTTATTTGATGTTGTTTGTCTAATACATATATTACAAAGAGATGGCAAGCGAGCAGTTTCATCAGTGTGTGCATCCCTGCCCTCGTTATATTACGGGTGGGGACACACACGAGATGTGTGTTTACTGTTTGGGAGCGCAGCACGCCAGGGCAGTCCTCGGGGGGGCTGCTTGCGGACACTGTGAAGCACTATCCATCAGAGTGCTGCGCTCCCGCCTGGCTATATTTGATGAAGCCGTCCGGGCTCGCGCTCCCTGCGGTTCGGGTCCAGCGTCCGCCGAGGCGGTGCGGTGGCTCAGATCGTGGGGCTCGCAGAGAGAGCTAGCGGACGCGATCGAGACTGATTCGGCACTTTCTCGATCCTCGTCTGATAGCTCGGATCCCCTCCTTCCCCGTGGGAAGCCCGCCCCGTGGCAAGAAGAAGCGCGGGCTGCAAGTAAGCTTGATGAGCGCTTTCTGCAGCACACATCACAGCCTCCACGCCGGGCTTTACCGGTCTTTACAGACTTTCACAATGAGTTGTGTAAGTCATGGAACAGGCCATTTTCAGCGCGCCTGTCTAATCCCCTGGTGTTAGATTATAGTAACATCGTGGGGGTTAAGGAGAACGGCTATGGGATGATGCCGCATGTCAAAGAACCTTTGGCCAGCTATTTAGCCCCTGACGCAGCATCATCTCTCAGAGCCCCGGCGCTGCCTTCTAAAGCCTGTCGCATGACATCTGGCTTACTGGGCAGAGCATATATGGCGGCGGGTCAGGCTGGTGCGAGCCTGCACACCATGGCTATTTTGCAGGTGTACCAGGCCGACCTGTTAAGGGACCTCGATGAAAGCGAGGGTCCAACCCCAGATGATATTGCCGAACTGCGCAGAGCCACAGATCTGTCTCTCCGGGTTACCTAGGAGACGGCCCATTCCATAGGCCGCTCCATGGCAGCTCTGGTAACCACAGAGAGGCATCTGTGGCTCAATCTTTCTGGCATTTAAGAGAAAGATAGGGCCTTCCTTCTTGACGCCCCGTTTCTACAACTGGCCTGTTCGGCGACACGGTTAATACGGTCATCGACAAGTTCCAGGAAGCAAAGAAACAGAGCGCAGCTTTCAGGCAATATATCCCTCACCACTCGAGGTCCAGGAAGGCTGCCGCCGGTGGGCAGCCTCAGCCGTCATCAAGCTCCTCATACCGGCAGGGCCAAAAGGAGAGTGTAGCCTCTAGAGCTCCCCCTCAAAGAGCTTGGGGATCTGTTTGCATCTCGAGGGACGACACACTGTCCACTGTGGTTCTCCCTCACACATCCAGCCCCGCTGGGGTTGGATGCCATGGTGCAGATGTGGCCGAGGCTGCGTCTGTACACAGTTCTAGAGAGGGTCCGTAGTGATGGGGCCAGCCTACTGTAAGTAGCCCCGTTGTGGCCGGCCCGAGTTTTGTTCTCAGATATAATATCGCTCTTGGATGGCCCTCCATGGGAGATTCCCATGACACAGGCAGAGGGCTCAATATTCCACCCTCGCCAAGAGCTGTGGTAGCTTTGGGTCTGGCCCCTGAGGGGGCACAGTACCTAGAGGCTGGCCTGTCGGCTGGATTAGTATAGACCATACTCAGCTCTAGAGCTCCCTCCACAAGGAAATTGTACGGCCTAAAATTGAATGTTTTCACCGTTTGGTGTAGAGAGCGTGAGGTGGACCCAGTTAACTGCCCGGGGGCTTCAGTGCTGGAGTTCCTCCAAGATCGCTTCTCTGCTGGCCTTATCCCATCCACACTCAAGGTGTATGTGGCTGCTATTGCGGCTTTCCACACTCCTCTGGGTGATGGGCCTCTGGGAAGATATCAGCTGGTCGTACGTTTCCTCCGTGGGGCTCGGAGGATGAGACCTGCAACTCGGACCAGAGTTCCCACATGGGACCTGGCAGTGGTTCTCGATGGGTTGGTTGAGACCCCCTTCGAACCACTGGAGTTGGATGAGGCTAAGAACCTGTCGCTTAAGGTGGTCTTTCTCTTTGCCATTACTTCTCTCAAGAGAGTAGGAGATCTCCAGGCGCACTCCATATCTCCTCAGTGCCTGGAGTTTGCTCCTGGGAGAGTTAAGGCCATCTTGCACCCTAGACCGGGCTACATCCCGAAGGTGCCTTCTAATTTGGCGAGGTCGACGGTTCTACAGGGAGGAGGGTAGTCTTCATCTGCTCTGCCCTGTTAGAGCACTTGATATATATGTTCAGAAATCTTCTCAGTTGAGAAAGGCGGACCAGTTGCTAGTGTGTTTCGGGTCGACCAGGCAAGGGCTTCCCGCATCCAAGCAGACCATCAGTAACTGGATTGTTCAGGCTATTTCCCAGTTTGCCTTCACCTTTGGCTGTGAGGGCTCACTCTACCAGAGGCATAATAATAATAATGTTTAATTTATATAGCGGCTTTCCCAAGCTCAAGGACGCTTCACAATAACAGTACAAAAAAACAAACAGTTCACACATGAATGGACAATAGACGTTTGCCCAGTCCGAGCGATTGTAGTTGCATATCGCATTACATTTTGAAATACAAACAAAAACAGAGACAAACAACAACACTAGGCCTATATACAGACAGGAAGGTGGACAGTGGAAGTAAAGATGCAAAAGACTAATGGTACCCAATTTAACATTATGACTGTAATACAGAGTTATGAAGAATGTTTAAGAAAAACGTGGCGTCCTCTAGAGCCCTCCTTTCAGGGGTACCAATTCATGAGATATGTGATGCGGCTGGCAGGGCCACTCCGCACACATTCACAAGATTTTATTGTCTGAACCTCCCATCGACACCTGGTGCACGAGTGCTCTTGTCCTAGTTGTGCCTGAGACAGCTTCACACTGGGATAGGCAGGTGTAGTTGTGGCATAGTGGGTACTGGTTCCACAAAGTGTCATATCGACGCAGTTCGAGTTCCCTCGAAAGGGAACGTCTCGGGTTACGACTGTAACCCTTGTTCCCTGAGTAAGGGATTGAGAACTGTGTCCCTCCATCACGCCTCCTCCTGCCTGGGAGCTACTTGCTTCATCGTGAAGCTAACGCTGTTGTGTGACGGCGTCCATTTGTAGCTTGGGGGTGTACCGTCACACTCTACGTCATCACGCAACACCAAGAGGATTGGACTAGTTTCATTCATACTTCAGACGCGTTACGCTAAGAGGCGGTTCCCCAAAGTGTCATATCAACGTAGTTCTCGTTTCCTTTCTCAGGGAACAAGGGTTACAGTCGTAACCCGAGATGTTTGCACCAACTTCAAATCCCAACAGTTTTCTGTTCTTCTGAGCATTTTTAAGTCTAAGACAACAGAAAGCAAAGCGGTATCCTTCCTGGAAGTCAATGCACACTCTAATCTCAGGGGAAAAAAATGCATTTCACTAAATAATTATTGCTGCAACAAATTGATTTCCAATCCTCTGTAAAAGCTCAGCTGTACTCAGTGGCAGTAATGAATAGTGATCAAGGCTCAATATTCACACTGAAGTGTCAGAATGATGATTAGACTATTAAAAGATTTTACACTTCCCTCCACGTCTCTTTCATTAGGGAACTATGCTATAGTCTCAACCATTTCCAAATGTACTCATCTATGTTTTAGAAATAGAGAATCAGATATAACTCTATCATTGACTTTTTTTTACCTCTGGCTTGACATTGTCTATCAAATAATCTCATGCAGCCGGAGGTTAAGGCGCGTTCAACTCTCACCATGAAGATTTTAGAAGCACATCTGATGTTTGCTCTGATTACTCTATTATTAAATGTTTAAACACACTGGAACAGACTGAGGTAATTTTCTTCAACTAAACAGTTGCTTTTATTAAATTGCTTCAATGTGTTTGAACAAATTAAGTTAAATGAGGTGAGAACATCACCAGAATGAATACAGCAGTTTGCCCTGGTTTGAGGCCAGAGGAGCCAGAAAGAAGGAAACATGTTGGAGAGAGAGAAAGATTGTGAAGGAGGACTGCAGGGAGGAAAAGTGTGGCTGAAAAAGGTCATGAAACCTTTGCCAAATCATCAGCATGTGTGTTTCTGTTTGTGTGAGACAGTGAAGAAACGCGTGTGGCTTTTTCAACCAGAAGTACTGAAGCAGGGCGGCACGTTTTCCCATGAGACACACACACTACTTATGCATATTCAGATTAAGTTTACTTGCATAGCGCTCTTCACAATACATAGTTTCAAAGCAGCTTCACAGAAAATGCTTGTTTCAGTGTTACGGTTTATGAAGTATTGTGTCATCAGTCAGAGTGGAATAATGTCCATATGGCAATGATTTACAGCGATAAGACATTATAAGTTAATGTGGTTAGTTAACGTCATGCATTCAGTTAAACAGACATGAAAATGATTACAGCATGGCTGCGTTCCAAACCGCATACTCAATGAGTAGGTACTTAATTTCAATGAGTACTTACTTAACGAGCGCTAAAAGAGTAGGTACTTTATAGCCAAATCTCGTTGAGTATGAATGCGATCCGGACATCATCTGCCATGTTGACGTTATCATGTGACCTACGACGCGTTATCACAAGCGCAACAACTTAAAAGATGAACGGCACGTTTAATTCATCTATCTGTAAATATCTTGATATTGATGAAACTTGCTCATTTTGTGGTATTGTTGAAGAAACAGCTGCCAATTTATTTTGTGAATACATTTAGGGTTGATTTAAGTTGTTATATTTTAAACCCTACGAATGTGACCCACAGTTCCTTATAACGATTGTTTTTAAGAAACCCCAAAATCGTCATCTCTTGAATATGTTGTTAATTTCTTTATTTTATACCCAAAAAGTTTCTCCTTTAAGTTTTCCTCTTTTCTTGATGAATTTACCTCTCGTTTCATCCCTCAGACTTATAACAACAAAACAATTTTTTAATGTAGGGCCTATTATGAAGAACTATTTAAAGATATTTAGCCTTGTTATTGTTCTTTTTTCCTGTGT
This sequence comes from Rhinichthys osculus, assembly GCA_029959095.1. Classification (NCBI taxonomy): domain Eukaryota; kingdom Metazoa; phylum Chordata; class Actinopteri; order Cypriniformes; family Leuciscidae; genus Rhinichthys; species Rhinichthys osculus. The sequence goes on from JARWKJ010000023.1 coordinate 31,804,671, forward strand.
ATATATCATATTATGATGTACACAAACCAATAATCCTTATGTTTTCTGTGTTGTCATTATGATTGTTCATTGTTAGATACAACTATGGTATCTTTCCATGATCTTTATGTAATAAGTTTAAATTATATGAGTGACTGGTGCACTAACACTTCATAACATCAGTAACCCGACAGCACAACCTAGAACAGTTTTCCTCGGCGTTTGTAATGTCTGCACAAGGAGACGGGCCGCTGCTCGAAGATCTCCTGTGGAGAAAACTGTTGACTTTATACTCGAAAAATGTAAGTATCGCTCCTTGAAAATTAATATTACCTCAGAATGAATTGCATTGTTAGCCCACCCCAAAACTTAAACAAAATAATATTAAATGCTGACCAATACTTAATTATATTACTCTTTTTTTATATACTAAAAATGATATAATTTAATAAAACAAGCAAAATGTAATTTGTTTTGTCATATGAGTTATGCATGAATACACGTGAACATCTCAATTGTCAGTCAAGCAATGAATTAATGCATACATTAAATAATTATATTTTATATACTGACAACAATAAGAAACATGAATAAATGAGTAAAAGAACAAATAAACGTAACCATCACACAATAAACAAATGCATACACAATTCAACAACACATGAAACAAATCTTTATTCAAACTACAAGCATGTATTTACAGGCGCTGAGCCCCACATCTACTGCCATCTCAACACAGCGGTTCCCATTCTGCGGCTTTACTCTGATGAATTCACCAGAGGTGAGCGTGCCTTCGTGCCGGTGTGGTGCCGAATTCTGACCCCGCCAAATTATTACCCCCCTAGTATGGTAGGTTTAGGATTAGTTTTGGGGGAGGGGTTAGGATTAGGGGTGGGGTTAGGATTAGGCAATCAGGTACTGATTTCAACGAGGGGGGTAATAATTTGGCAGGCAGTCGAAATTTGGCACAACACCGGAGCTTGTGCTGCGCTGCGCTTCACAGTCTGAGGCGATAAGGGCAGATGGAGAGATGGAGCGTTTCATCCATGGCACCGTTTCCAGGATTCAGCTCTGGGCTCCTCATCCTCAGTGCTCACACCAGTCTGAATAAAAACACGATTAGTTACTTTATAGATTTGTTTATTTACCTTATTTACAGCACATGTGTCTAATGTCAACAGTGTTGACAACAGTGAATTAACGTTATCCTAATAATGCCACACATACATCACTCAGATGTCTTTTTCATGTTGTGATGTGCTCATCTGCAATATGTCAATACTTACAATATTTTCCTTTCAGATGTAAATAGACATTTTAAATAAGCGTGTTTAAGATGTTATGTAAATCCACTTTAGAGACGTAACGTGTGCTTAAGCTCCCCTGTTAGCTAGCTATACAAAACATGTTTTTACAGCAAAATCACAACTATACTATACTGTCTGACTACTTTACACCTTCAACAGTTAAAACGTTTACTGTATAGTAGTTTAACACATAAGGAACCGTGTTTACTCACAATTGAAAACCCCCGGCGTCGCAATCTCCGTGATGTTTGATAATGACGTATGCTCTCGCGTGGCCTCCTGGGATAGAAGAGTACGCATCGGACAGCACTCAAAAATCGGGCCGGAAGCAGTAAGCCATCCGGGAACTTCTCGCCTACTCTTTTATGAATACTGATGTTTCGAACGTACTGCTTCCTTCACGTACTGTTTTCGCCTATTATATAGTAGGAAAGTAGGCATATTCGAACGCACTTAAGTCCGAATCTCGCGATAATTAGTACGTCACCCAGGTAATTCTCGCCTACTCTTTTGGATTCATACATACTTTTTTGCTCGCCTACTCTTTTTCCCATACTATATAGTAGGGAAGTATGCGGTTTGGAACGCAGCCCTTGTGTGTAACGTGTCGGAGTAACAGGCAACACGCACGAGAAGGGAATAGTCAAAATTTATGTTGATGAACAAAGGAGAACAGACTGGAGATAAACACATTAGGAAAGACAATAACGGACAGAGGACTGAACAGAACAGGGAGTATATATGAAGGAGATAACATTTAACTAAATAAGACACAGCTGATAACCACAAAAACTAAATGTACCGAAAAATGAAACTAATTGCATTACTTAGTTGTCATGAGTTGGGTTTGATTTTCTCCTTGCTTCTCTCTCTCTCTCTCTCTCTCTCTCTCTCTCTCTCTCTCTCTCTCTCTCTCTCTCTCTCTCTCTCTCTCTCTCTCTGTTCTCTCATTACAGCTACTTGGACTCAGCTGTTCATTATCGCAATCGGCGCTCGAGCTGATGGTCACCGCACCTGTTCTTTCTTTACCCTGATTCTCTTTGCTACTTTACATTAAAGTCCTGTATATATTACAGTATAGTCCTGTCCTGTTGTGCATGTCATACCTGTTCTCTACCCAGTCTGTGGACTCTATACCAATCTCTGTCTGTGGTGCTGGTTCTGCCGAACAGGGACTGGGCTTCTCTCTCTCATGCTTGCCTCCAATCCCGGGTCCTTTGACTCCTGACACTACCTGACAAGTTTACTGACCCCAAGGTGTTTCCAGATCTGCGTCCACTAAGAGTCCAGGTGTATGGCAGACGAACTTTGTTCTCTTCAAGCAATAGTTTATTTCTGTACCTGCCTTGGGTTTCTCCTGACAGAATCATCTGGCCAGCATGGACCCAGTGAAGGAGTCACCCGTTCTCTCCGCAGGCGAAGTGCAGGGAGCTGTGCTGGGCAGACCCGAGGAGGAGTTATCTAATGGCGTGGAGAATTCGGCTGCCTAGGTCATGGATTCAACCACGTGGTTTCATCACCTCCATCAGGACCAGCCGATGCCACCAGGGTCTCATAGTTCCACTGAACCCAGAATCCGCAATCCTCCTGGTTATTGGGGTGAGCCCACTGAATGCCGAGCGTTCTGAACCGAGTTCCAGGTAGGGTTTTCCCTCCAGTCTTCCACCTACGCTGAGGACCGTGCCACGGTCGCCTTTGGATTTCTCTGATGACTGGGCCGGCACTGGGCGGGCACGGCACTGGGCGGGCACTGGGGGGGCACTTGGCGGGCGCTGGGGGGGCACTGGGCGGGCGCTGGGGATGCACTGGGCGGGTGCTGGGGGGGGCGCTGGGGGGGGGGGGTGCTGGGGGGGGGTGCTGGGGGGGGGCGCTGGGCGGGTGCTGGGGAGGCACTGGGCGGGCGCTGGGGAGGCACTGGGCGGGCACTGGGGGGGCACTGGGCGGGCACTGGGCGGGCGCTGGGGGGGCACTGGGCGGGCGCTGGGGGGGCACTGGGCGGGCGCTGGGGGGGCACTGGGCGGGCGCTGGGGGGGCCCTGGGCGGGCGCTGGGGATGCACTGGGCGGGCGCTGGGGAGGCACTGGGCAGGCGCTGGGGAAGCACTGGGCGGGTGCTGGGGGGGGCGCTGGGGGGGGGTGCTGGGGGGGGGCGCTGGGCGGGTGCTGGGGAGGCACTGGGCGGGCGCTGGGGAGGCACTGGGCGGGTGCTGGGGGGGGGGGGCGCTGGGGGGGGGGGGGCGCTGGGGGGGCGCTGGGCGGGCGCTGGGCGGGCGCTGGGGGGGCGCTTGGCGGGCGCTGGGGGGCGCGCTGGGGGGGCACTGGGGAGGCACTGGGCGGGCATTTTGCGGGCACTGGAGGGGTCACGGAGCGGGCACTGGGGCACTTCTCCTTGACCAGCTGTTTGCGCTGCGCTCGGGGTGTGGTCTCATCTGAGGCTGGTCCCGAACCTGAGCCCATGCAGACCATTCTGTTATTGGACCATTACCTGTACCTGGATTATTCTCTGCTCTGCTCTGCTCGATGGACTGTGTCGTTTTCTGGTTCTGATCCTGCCTGCCTCTTGACCACTCTACTGTCTTGCCCTCGTGCATTGTTGCCTTGTTGGACTGTCTACCCGTTGCTGACCCTTGTCTGTCCTTGGACTACGTTATATCTTCCACCCTTGCTCTGTGGCTTGGCTACCAGATTAAATGTTGTTTCCTTTTACTTAGATTTTTTTTCCAAAAAATACAGTTTAAACTGATCTGCTCTTGGGTTCTCTGGTTTTTTGTCCAGCCGCTTCAATGACTGCATCATTGATGTTCTCCCGGGCACTACACCACCTTGCGGGAGATTGTATTCTCTGTCCGTGCCGAGCACGAAACACTTGAGAAATATCTCGCTGACTCTCTCATCACTGGTACTCTAAATTGTAAAATGGACTCATGCATTTTCTGTGAAGCTGCTTTGAAATTATGTGTATTGTGAAAAGCGCTATACAAATAAATGTGAATTGAATTGAATTGAAACCATTGTCCCGTCCTCCTCTCCCGCTGGAGCGAGGTTCATCTTCGAGAAAAAGGACGGCTCTTTGCATCCCTGGATGGATTATTGTGGCTTGAACGACATTACTATAAAGAACCAGTACCCTTTACAGCCTTCGAGATCTTGCAGAGAGTAAAGATTTTCACAAAGTTGGATCTCTGCAATGTGTATCATTTAGTACACATAAAGGAGGGAGACGAGTGGAAGACATCGCTTAACACTCCCCTTGGGCACTTTGAATATCGGGTTTTACCGTTCGGGCTCGTCAAAACGTCCACCGTGTATTACAGCATCTCTTAGAGAACTGTCTTTTTTATTAAGTCTCACTTTGTCTGGTCGGAGGCCCAGATTGCATTTGATCACCTCAGAGTTATTCACCACCTCACCTATTCTTATTACTACTGACTCCAAGAGACAATTCATCGTTAGAGTAGATGCGTGTGACGTGGACGTGGTGTTTTCGCAGCGCTCTTCACTCGACGAGATGGTTCTTTTCTCATCGGCTCTCGCCAGCAGAACACAATTATGATATTGGCAACCGGGAACTTCTGGCCATCCGGTTGGATCTGGGAGAGTGGCGCCAATGGCTATAGGGGGAAACCCTTCTGTTCGTAGTCTGGACTGATCACATAAATCTCAAGTATATTCGTTCAGTCAAGAATTAAATGCCCGGCAGCAGGGCCGGTGTGGGACCCATTTTCAGCCCATGATTTTAATGTCCAAGACCAGCCACTACAAGACACCCCTTTTTTAAACTCATGTTTAAACTTACATACTAAACTTTTTTAGCAAACATTGTAGAATCAAACTTATTAATAAGCACATCTGAAAAATATTGCACATCCAAATTAAAAAGTGAAATAAATTAAAATGAATATCAGACAGCAATATGGCTTAGAGCAGTGGTTCTCAAACCTGTGTTGGCGTTCCACCAGCCCTGCACATTCTCTCACATCTATCACACCTGATTCCACTCATGAGCTCATTACTAGAGACTGCAAGACCTGAAATGGATGTGTCAGATATAAGAAGTGTTCAGGGCTGGCGATACTCCAGCACAGTTTGAGATCCACTGGCTTAGTCTGTGCTCATCAATAAAATGTCATGTTACACATATGTATAAAAACTTTGATATTGTCTTGATGACTTTTTTTTATTTAGAAGGGAAGATTTTATTCCCTCACAAAAAAGTTTAACTCATTTACTTTTAAAAACAGATAGATAATTCAAAATGTTTCCCGTTATTTTGACAGGAAAAAACATCAAACAAGAAAGAACATATATAAACCAAGAATGTAAACTTTTATTTTACAACTATCTATTCTTTACATGGGAGAGAGGGCTATGCGGATTCCCTTTCTCTCTGGGTAAGTGTGTGTAAGAGAGAAACTGTCTGGTGACATGAGATAAATACATTATTGCATAGCATAAACTGATGCACTGCTTTAAATACAAAGTAAAGTTGTGTGATTAGTTAATTCAATTATCAGTCACGCAGTAATATAACATGCATTTTCATGTGGCTTGTCTTAAGGCTTGCATAATATATATGCTATATAAGCCTAATAATAAAATTTATAATAACCACTGCGAAGAGCTGTGCACACGCAAGCCACGGGATTTCAGGTGTACGAGCACTGCTTGGACTGTCGTCGCCGCTACTAGAATCGCCTGCGATTTGCCGCTGTGTGCCTCTCATTGAAAATAAACTATAACTTGCGCTTTCCATGTCCTGTGTGAAACTGCCTTTATGTCGAGGTGGTAGACCTTCTACCAGCTCAATTTACGAGCGGCCCACCGGGAATACTCCCGATTCTCCCGATGGCCACTCCGGCCCTTTTCTTTGGCCATTTCGACTTTTCTATCTCCTACAGACCCGGCTCTAAAAATGTGAAACCGGACCCCTCTCCCATCAGTTCGGCTCGTCAGAGAACGCCTCGACCACAGAGACAGTTTTGCCTAGTAGCTGTGGGGCCGGGACTGTCCTCTGGGGAATCGAGCAGCTGGTTAAAGGGGTCGTCGGATGCCCATTTTCCACAAGTTGGTATGATTCTTTAGGGTCTTGATGTAAAGTTTGTAACATACTTTGGTTAAAATTCCTCAATGGTTGTGTAAAACAACACCATTTTTACCTCCTCAAAAACAGCTCTGTTCACAGCGACTCGTTTCTGTGCATGTCTCTTTAAATGATAATGAGCAACTACTCACCCAGTTGTGGGAAAAAAGTAGCTCCTTTTGAGTGTGTAGCAAAAAGTGGACAAGCTTTGGGACAAACTATCACGTCATACAATTGCGTCTGTAACGGTTGCTCTCTGTCGCATTCTGTCACAGTAAACTGGCCTGTCAATCATCTTGTCACTGTTAAAATCCTACACATTTATTTCCTACTGTATCGTTGATCTGCAGTTGCGGGTCATTCATGCAGAGATTCTCCTCATATTAATGCATAATGATGCATTTAAAAGTTGATGGCCAAACGGATCTTTAGAAAAGTCAACGAAAGATGAACATTAAACAAATATTTTTGTATCAGGTCAAACTTTGATTAGTCACTCAAACCTTTATATAAACCTCTCACCGTCAGCATATCCGGCATGTTTTGTAGTTTTTTAACATTTTTAGCGCAATGGATCATGGGTAATATTAGCCGTTGAGGGCTGCGTTCCAGTCCACTTTTAGACACACACTTGCGAAATTCCCTAAGCACTTCCCCTCGGGGGAATCCCTGCCGCCATTGTGAAGTGCGTTCCACTTCATGAAGTGGACAAGGGAAGTTTATATGGAAGGACCCTCGCTTACTCGATTTTGACCGAAGGAGCGAGTCTACTTCATATGTACACTTAGGGCAGCTCCATATACCACAATGCAACACGATTGTGACATCAATACATATTGCGTTTAATTTACCCCACCACAAACAACTCTATGATATATTTATTTTTTTGTAATTTAAACAACTCGAACACACCTATATACATATAGAATGCTGCATTAAACAATTTTGTAAGCAAAATAAATAAATAATAAATCAACCCCATAGTGGATTCTAAGTGACCAAGGGCTTAGCACGTCCCAGTTCAGCCTATTGCAAAGGTCCCGCCAGTAGTGGGCACTCATGCAACGTAAGCAATGACGTACATCCGAGTGAATGAGACGGAGGGAACTTAGCGAGTGAAGGGCATGACAATTTTGGACTGGAACGCAGCCATAGTGAACACGGATCCACACTTCGAATATCCACCAGAAATAGACCATCCGGGGACTTCTGGCATACTCTGTTCGACATACTACGCTTTGGGACACACTGATTTCAATCTTACATACTGTTTAGGATGGATAGTGTTGACATTGGCTTGTGACATTGGATAGTGTGGACAGTGGCTTCATAAACAAACTCCAGCTGGTCCAAAACGCAGCCGCTCGAGTTCTTACCAGAACCAGGAAGTTTGACCATATTAGCCCGGTTCTGTCAACACTGCATTGGCTCCCTATTAAACATTGTATAAATTTTTAAATATTGTTGATTACTTACAAAGCACTAAATGGTTTATCTCCCAGTTCTTGAGCGAGCTCTTAACGCATTATAGTCCTTCACGTCTATTGCGATCTCTAAACTCCGGCCAGTTGATAATACCTAGAATATCTAAATCGACTGCTGGCGGGAGATCCTTTTCCTATTTAGCACCAAAACTCTGGAACAGTCTTCCTAACATTGTCCGGGAAGCAGACACACTCCGTCAGTTCAAATCTAGACTAAAAACACATCTCTTTTACCTGGCATTCACATAGAACATTATACATTTCTATTATTCAAATCAGTTAAATGATTATTAGTCTGCATAGATTAGGTCAGCCGGAACCGGGAACACTTCCTACAACACTCGATGTACTCGCTACATCATAAGAAGAATGGCATCTACGCTAATGTTAGTCTTTCCATTTATTCCGAGGTTTACTGAAGTCAGCCAGATCCGGGCCGTATCCAGATCAGACGGTGGACCTGCGCCTGGACACGTCCACAACACATCCCTGCAGTGTCAGCCTCATCAGCCCTGTCATGGACACCTCAACAAACTCGTCTCCATACCGGCGTGACTCCGACCTCCAACCAGAGGAACTGGATAAATATTGTGAATGTTCTGATCCAATCTGACCTCTGACCTGTAATGCTGCCTGATCATGATCACTCACTGTTCGCTCGTTGGGCGGAGGAGAACTGAGCGACTGAGTCTGGGTTCTCCCGAGGGTTTCTCCATTCTGTCCCTGATGGAGTTTCGGTTCCTCTGTCGCCTTGGCTTTCGGCTGCTTAGTCGAGGACATTTAATATTCAACAATATTATTGATCTGCCTTACTTCAGGTGGACGATGACGCAATTTTATTCTAGAAACAAACTTGTTGTATTATTTTCATGTTATCACTGTGAAGCTGCTTTGAAAATCTGTATTGTAAAAAGCGCTTTATAAATAAAGGTGACTTGACTTGACATTGAGACGCAGGGACAGTTTTGCTTATGGTTGAATTGGATCATTCAAGGTCAGCAAAGACAATAGTTCACCCAAAAATGAAAATTCTGCCATTTACTCAGACTTATGTTGTTCCAAACCTGTATGAGTTTATTTTTTGTTGAACACAAAAGAAGATATTTTAAAGAATGTTGGTCATCAAATGTTGCCGGCAGCCATTGACTTCCACAGCATTTTTTCCTACTATGGAAGTCAATGGCTGCCCTCAACTGTTTAATTACAAATATATTGTGTGTTCAACAGAAGAGAGAAACACACACAGGTTTGGAACAACATAAGTCAGAGTAAATGATGACAGAATTTACATTTTTGGGTGAACTATCCTTATAAATATCATAAAGTGTATTTGTGTAATTTAATATTGAATTATTGCTAGTTTGCGTTATATTCAGTGTTTTAATTTCACTGTTTTATTTAATTTAAGGAATACCGAATCTGTGTTTGTGCAAGTGAGATGAAGAAATGCATGTTCACATTTAGACTAGAACTACAATAACCATGTTCACACACACACACACACACACGCCTCTGCTCTCCTGATCTCTCCGGAGACACGCGTCTCATCGCGCTCATTCACGCGTCGCGCAGCATCAACGCTCGACAGGACTGGACTCGGTCTCTCAGTCTCTCTGTCTCTCAGACTCTCTGAATATCAGTCTCTCGGTCTCTCAGACTCCCGGACCCTCTGTCGGCTTTCTTTACTCGAGCTCGTCGCGTCCACACGATCATATCGAAGCGAGAACTTCAGTTTCTCCACAGTCACATCAGGTGAGTGTTCACTTGTGTCTGTGAAGGAGTTGTTATCACGGTCCTGCTGACGGACATTTACATCCAGAAAACAACATCCAGAGAATATATGGCTTTAAACTGTCTTCTTATTACACGATCAGCAGACAGTAGCGATCAGACTTCATGATCTTCAGCTCAGAGGTTTTCAGATGTGCTTATAGTTCAGAACACTCAGAGGAGAATATGCTTTATTTATGGTTGGTTTATTTCACTGTTTCTCTGGGGTTTGATACTATAGTTTATGTGGGACACTTATGTTTATAATGAGCATGTATTGGTTTCACAGTAGGCTTTATTAAGATTACTTTTATTATTATTATTATATATTGTAGTAAAATGTCTTAAATTATTAAGTCATTTACAAACACACACGATCAGTAGTTCATGAACATACAATATGAATATTAAAATATGCAAATTGTAACTATTTAAATGCGAACATTTTGTTAGTCTATATCTTACTTTAAGGGACTGTCAGAAGTTATTATATGTATATAAAAAAAATCTTGCCTTTTTAACCTTTTTTAGATAGTAAAAGCCTATCCAGACTTAGGCATACATTTTGCATAATGACTTTGAATACAACTTCCAAATAATAAAAGTATTAATATATAATAGTAATACAAAAAAATGCTTGCTTCTCAAAGACTCAAATTTAGATGCAATAATTTCTTAGTTTGTTATAAAAAGTATATGCAGGTCTTTTGTCCGCTGGACTGACACATCTTACATGAGCAAAATGAAGATATTTATATTATATATTATAAGTATTACATATTATATTGTTTGCTTAAAATCTTTTCTACCAATAAAAAAGTATGATGCCCCTGAAAGGAACTGCATTAGTTGTAGGAATTTAGTTTTATTCATTAAGATCTTATTTGATACATAATGTGAATAATTCTAATGATTTTTTGCATGTGTTTAATATTGAATATATATGTAATATTCAACATGGACAACCAATCCAGTAATGAATACCGACCGTCTGTGGGTTTTTACTGCTTCAGATTTGTGTGGAAATCGTCATGTATTTAATGTTTCAGGATTCTTTGATGAATAAAACGTTCAAAAGAACAGCATTTATTTTAAATAGAAATTCTAAGTGTTTTTTCTGTCAATTTTGATTAAGATTTTTTTTTTAAATACAATTATTAGCCATAAAAAGAATAAAACAGAATAAATTTGTGAGGAAAATCACAGACAAACCACCGTGAGATTTTGAAAGTGCTGATTGAATGAGACGACCGTGAATCTTCAGTAACATTTCCTTGATATTTTAGCTTCACTAACAGCATAGAGAAAGACGAAAAGAATGATAGGATGCGAAAAACTGTGAAGTATGATGAATGCTCTTAGAGAGACGTCATAATTCTTTATCTTCTATGTAGAAGAATTGCTGAATTGGCATGACTGTATACACACACACACACACACACACACACACACTCAGTCACTGTGGTGGACAGTAGGGAAACACACTGAGGTCAGACACAATACACACATTACCCACACATCTCTGTCGGTCCCTCACCTAATATTATCTTTATCTGTTCTATTTCAGTCATGGCTGTAAAGGTCTTCATTAGTTTAAGTCGAGGTCTCTGATTGAACTGTATTTGTGACGGTGAAGAAGGAAGAGTCTCGATCTCTGTCCTTCTCCATGGCGAGACTCAGGATCCGTCTCTGACACTCTGGAGATATTCTCCTAATCATTATTTGATTTCAGAGTTTGATAGAATTGTAATTTACTTTGTGTTTTAGTTTCCTGATCCCAATGTTCCAGAAATGTATTTTTGGACTGTTTGATAATCTGGTTTATTCTGATGTGTGTGAGAGCGGCAGTGCTGGTCTGAGACGTGTTAGCAGAGTTAGTCGGGTTAGGAAGTGTCAGAGGGACTCTTTCCGGGGTTCAGTTCTTGGGTTTGTAATACTTTAAAATGTAGCGATTCTGTGGGACTTTAATCTAGATGCATCCAGAATTTGAGGGATCTTTTTTGCATATTAATTATTAATGGGAATCTGCCTGATTTTGCCCTATTTGCATTATTGGGTGTTTTCCTTTGTAGTTTCAGAATGAGTTTGCAGGATTGTGTGTGTAGGGCTTCTGTTGGATGTCTGTCCCATCTAGTGTAGCTCTGATCACTGAGTGGACCCCCCCCCCCCTCCCCCCTCTCTCTCTCTCTCTCTCTCTCTCTCTCTCTCTCTCTCTCTCTGAGGTGATTATTGTGAAACCAAAGGCACAGGTGCTGATTCTCCCTTTATAATACTGTGAAGTATTGGAGCGGTGGATCGTATGGATGAAACAGCAGCGATAGAAAAGAATCATCCAAAACAGAGAAAATTCAAGAAAAGACAAACATTTTTTTGGAAAATGAAATTGGGGGACATGTGATAGAATTAGGTGAAAATCAAGAAGGCTAATAACACTCATGGCTCATAAATCATCTGAGCATATTTTCTGAGTGTATTTTCTGCAACTGGCCGATTTATCACATTATTCATCAATGTGATATATATATACATATATTATAATATCTTCTCCGGTTGCAGCCGCTGGACTATAATTATATTCATAGATCTAGTCTATGTGATGTGGTTGTGTATGATTTGGCAATAAGGGGCAGCATGATTGAACATAATCAGGAGGTCGGCCTGTGCTCATTGGCGTAGGAGGCGGGGTGTGTTGGAGGCTCCTGGGATAAAAGCAGCAGCTATCGACCTTATCAATAGGATTTGGCATTTCAAATTAATCTATTAAATTATTATTATTATTACTACTACTTTTATTATTAAATTAATATTACAATTCATTTGGCCTGCAATCATTTTATAGCATATCACCCCATAACCCACTGTGAGGAAAATAAAAGATTAGTTAGATCAGTGTTACCTCCTGTGGCTCGCCAAGCTTTCATTTGTGGCTCGCATGGCAGTAAATAATACGGTGATATGATCATGCTGTCACTACAGATATTTCAAAAACAAGTACATAACCCATTAAAAACTCAAAGTGTCAGCTCTATTACAAATAATAGTGATCGGCTTGAAAGGGGTGGTTTATTCCTTTTCTAATCCAAAAGAGAGAACATAACACTTGATCGATTGCAAACCGAAACTGAAAGAACGACGTATGACGCGCTGAACGAGCTGTTGTTCCTGTTAAATTAGGTGTCATATAAATGAGTGTCCCGTCATTCTATAATTCTCCTTTCACTGCGTCTGTGAAGTGGAGCAAGACAACGTCCCGCCAGTCCTTGTTTCAGATTCTCCTCCACAGACGACGCATTTCTACTGCGTGATAAAGCAGCACAGCACAACGGTTCATATGTTCATAGTCTCCAAATTATGACCAGAAATGGATCAATATTAAGTCTGCTGTTTAAAACAAATAAATAACCAATGTAGGAGAATGGTTATTAAGCGCAAACAGGGGAAACTCTGTATATTTGTGCGGGATGTCAAAATAATTATTTCGATTTGAAGCTTGTGACATATAAATGCACACATTAACCCGATCACGTTTAGCGTTCATGTAAACTACAATACATTCAGATTCATCAATCGAAATGAATTCAGTCTGATTGAAACAAAAGTTGTGCGTAAACATATCCATTCTCTGTGGAGTTGCCAGTTACGGCGGTCTTTCCAGCTCTTAACGCCGAATCTGCTCTTGGATGGTTAGATACACGATGGGCTACAAGTCAGTCACAATAGCTTAGTCCCTGAATGAATCAGACGTTTTTTAATGGATTTTTTTGACTGACTGAATGACTCGCATTAAAGACAATGATTTGCCGCCACCTACTGGCAATTTTAGTTTCATTTTATTTTTCCCCATCATTTAATTTATTTATATCTGGCACATGCAGCTGATAAGAATAATTCCTGCGGCCCATGATGCTGCAAGAAAGTCTGTCCACACTTGCCCAGATGAACGCGGCATCGTGAGATCGCTGCTTAATAAGGATATACTGTAGTTACGCTTGTCAGAGCTTTTGCAGCTCTTGGTCATTGGAAAGCCAAGTTATAAATGTCAAATTCGGAGTGTAAAATATTTCCTCTTGATGTACCTAGCCTATTCATAATGCATTACTAATTCCTATTAAACTTCCTATTTAATTTCTTTGCTCTTCAAGGCCTGTCAATAAACTGTCCAAGCTGGTATTTGAGGGGAAAACTGAATTGATGGAGATTGAATGTTGATTTTGTTTCGGTCGTTGCGTGGATAGCAGTTGATAGAATATAAATAGACTATTAAGTATGAAATATGAGTTAAATATAACAGATAATAAAAGTATTTGCAGTTGAATTGCATACAATATTTTTTGAAACAGGCCTCCCAATTGCAAAGGCCGCCTCTGGCTTACGTGCATATATGTACTTATGCATATACATTAGGGGTGTAACGGTTCACGAAATTCACGGTTCGATACGATACACTTGTGTCACGGTTCGGTATGTTTTCGATACAGCAAAAAGAAAGAAATGCCAGAGAAATTTCCTTGATTTACATTTTTTAAATTATATTTTTATTAAAACTAACATCATAAAGTATGATATTTTTTTTACTTTGAGCAATGATGGAGCTATACTTGACTTTTCTTAGGAGGATATAAAACAAAACGGCTCCTTGGACAAAATGAAATGTAATATTGTAGTAGTTATAAACAAAGGTTTATTTTAGTTCAGATTAACATTTGAGGGCAGAAATTGTATTCATAATGTCGAAATAAAACCAACGTAATGTTACTTGAAAGCATTATAGCCGACTATTCCTGCCACACTCCAATGGCTACAGTTAGTAGTGTTACTACAGTTAGTAGTGTTACTACAGTTAGCAGTGTTACTACAGTTAGTAGTGTTACTACAGTTAGTAGTGTTACTTCAGTTAGTAGAGTTACTACAGTTAGCAGTGTTACTACAGTTAGTAGTGTTACTACAGTTAGTAGTGTTACTACAGTTAGTAGTGTTACTACAGTTAGTAGTGTTACTTCAGTTAGTAGTGTTACTACAGTTAGCAGTGTTACTTCAGTTAGTAGAGTTACTACAGTTAGTAGTGTTACTTCAGTTAGTAGTGTTACTTCAGTTAGTAGTGTTACTACAGTTAGTAGTGTTACTACAGTTAGTAGTGTTACTACAGTTAGTAGTGTTACTACAGTTAGTAGTGTTACTACAGTTAGTAGAGTTACTACAGTTAGCAGTGTTAATACAGTAGTATTACTACAGTTAGTAGTGTTACTACAGTAGTATTACTACAGTTAGCAGTGTTACTACAGTAGTATTACTACAGTTAGCAGTGTTACTACAGTAGTATTACTACAGTTAGTAGTGTTACTACAGTTAGCAGTGTTACTACAGTTAGTAGAGTTACTACAGTTAGCAGTGTTACTACAGTTAGTAGTGTTACTACAGTTAGTAGAGTTACTACAGTTAGCAGTGTTACTACAGTTAGTAGTGTTACTACAGTTAGTAGTGTTACTACAGTTAGCAGTGTTACTACAGTTAGTAGAGTTACTACAGTTAGCAGTGTTACTACAGTTAGTAGAGTTACTACAGTTAGTAGTGTTACTACAGTTAGTAGAGTTACTACAGTTAGTAGTGTTACTACAGTTAGTAGTGTTACTACAGTTAGCAGTGTTACTACAGTTAGTAGAGTTACTACAGTTAGTAGTGTTACTACAGTTAGCAGTGTTACTACAGTTAGTAGAGTTACTACAGTTAGTAGTGTTACTACAGTTAGCAGTGTTACTACAGTTAGTAGAGTTACTACAGTTAGTAGTGTTACTACAGTTAGTAGTGTTACTACAGTTAGTAGTGTTACTACAGTTAGCAGTGTTACTACAGTTAGTAGAGTTACTACAGTTAGTAGAGTTACTACAGTTAGTAGTGTCTACAGTTAGTAGTGTTACTACAGTTAGTAGAGTTACTACAGTTAGTAGAGTTACTACAGTTAGCAGTGTTACTACAGTTAGTAGTGTCTACAGTTAGTAGTGTTACTACAGTTAGTAGAGTTACTACAGTTAGTAGAGTTACTACAGTTAGTAGTGTTACTACAGTTAGCAGTGTTACTACAGTTAGTAGAGTTACTACAGTTAGTAGTGTTACTACAGTTAGTAGTGTTACTACAGTTAGCAGTGTTACTACAGTTAGTAGTGTTACTACAGTTAGTAGTGTTACTACAGTTAGCAGTGTTACTACAGTTAGCAGTGTTACTACAGTTAGTAGAGTTACTACAGTTAGTAGTGTTACTACAGTTAGCAGTGTTACTACAGTTAGTAGAGTTACTACAGTTAGTAGTGTTACTACAGTTAGTAGAGTTACTACAGTTAGTAGTGTTACTACAGTTAGTAGTGTTACTACAGTTAGTAGTGTTACTACAGTTAGTAGAGTTACTACAGTTAGTAGAGTTACTACAGTTAGTAGTGTTACTACAGTTAGCAGTGTTACTACAGTTAGTCCAAAACGTTGGTTCGTGGAAAAACGCCCATGTTAACAAGCTGCCAATTGGCGCACTATGGGCGCGAGGGATCGTAGGGTGAATTTGGATGACAATTGCCCACAGACTTGGTAGAGAGTGGGCCTTTATTAATAACCCCCCTATTCACGGATCCTTACTTACTTGCCACGGAACCGTTGGTTTTCGGACGCTTCTAGGGGGCGATAGAGAGCATATTGCCCCATGACCCCCCCCCCCCAACACCCCCACCCCCCCCCCCCCCATCCCACTAACCCATTATTTGTCCAATAACCCACTGTATTGGGTAAATGCCCCCCCACCCCCCCCCCCACCCACCCCCCACCCCCCCCCCCCCGTCCCACGGACCCATTATTTGTCCAATAACCCACTATATGGCGCAAACTTCCCGTTGACCCCCCCACCCACTCCCGCCCACTCCCAGGCCACGCCCCCGTCCCACGAACCCATTTTTTGTCCAATAACCCACTTTATGGCGCAAACTTCCCGTTGACCCCCCCCACCCACTCCCAGGCCACGCCCCCGTCCCACGGACCCACTTTTTGTCCAATAACCCACTAAATTTACCAAAAGTTCCAAACGGGGACGCAGGGTCGTGGGATGTTGAGATTTGAGATTCTGGCCCTCCAGGGGCCCCTGACGTGGGGCCCCGAAGCGCGGATCTCTAGGGCCTTTAGAAAAATTTGACTTTGCTCTAGCGCCCCCTGCTTTTGGTATGTCGGTCAGGGAGGGCCAAGGGGTCAGCGTGCCGAATTTGGGGCCCCGGGGACATTTCGAAAAAAATCCCACTCGCCCATTGAATGAATGTATTTTGCCACAGTGGGTTCTCGGACGACGCTTCGAAAGGGCCGACGGACTAGGGGGCGCCGTTTTCCGACTCGCCACGGCCCCCTGGTGCGGGCGGAGAAGTTTGGTGGCCCTGGGGCCTCGTTCAGTGGTCGAAAGGTCAAAAAAGTGTGAAAAACACGTTACAAGGGTCAAAAAGGTCAAACCAACGGAACGCGCGACCGTACGGAGACGGAAGGTCGCGGGAGCCCGAAACTCGGCGAGTTCCGTCGTCTGGTGGCCCCGAGTCGGGCCCCCGAGTTTGAGGGCCCTAGCCGCTTGCCAAGCGTTTAAAGTCCGGACGAGTGTACGGCTGAAAACGGGCCTGTTTCTGAGTGTCTGCCATTGACTTCAATGGCAGACAGAGAGATGGATCAAAGCTGATAAAAAATACTTTCTCAGGCCCTAGGCCCGGGCCCTTTTGGTATGTCGCTCGGGGCGGGCCCAGGGGCCACCGTGCAGAGTTTGGGGCCCCTGGGACATTTCTATCAAAATCCCACTCGCCCATTGAATGAATGTATTCGCCGCAGCGGTTTCGCGGACGCCGCTTCGGAAGGGCCGACCGACTAGGGGGCGCCGTTTTCCGACTCGCCACGTCCCCCCGGTGCGGGCGGGAAAGCTTGGTGGCCCTAGGGCCTCGTTCAGGGGCCGAAAGGTCAGAAAAGGGACCGCGCATTAGGGTTAGCTTCAGAATTAGGGTTAGCTTCTGAAAATGTTTTGCCTTCGCTCAAGGGCCCGGTGCTTTTGGCACGTCGCTCGGGGCGGGCCCAGGGGTCAGCATGCCGAATTTGGGGCCCCGGGGACATTTAGAAAAATATCCCACTCGCCCATAAAATGAATGTATTTTGCACAGTTGTTTCGCGGACGCCGCTTCGGAAGGGCCGACCGACTAGGGGGCGCCGTTTTCCGACTCGCCACGGCCCCCTGGTGCGGGCGGGAAAGCTTGGTGGCCCTGGGGCCTCGTTCAGGGGCCGAAAGGTCGAAAAAGGGACGCTCGTCCGCGAACCCGTTGCGCCGTTAAATGGCCCGTGGGACGGCCCCCGCACGGAGACGCAGGGTCGTGGCGCATTGAGATTTGAGATTCTGACCCTCCAGGGGCCCCCGACTCACGGCCCCGAAGCTTGAAAATCTGGGACCTTCCTAAAAAAAGTTTGCCACTTATAACCAACTTTCGCTCAAAAGGCTCTGAGGGTGCATGAGTGAGAGACACACAAGGCCGAGATTAGTGTTAAAAGGGCGGGAAAGTGTTGCCTTCGGTCTAGAGCCTTGCGCCTTTGGCATGTCGCTCGGGGCGGGCCCAGGGGCCACCGTGCAGAGTTTGGGGCCCCTGGGACATTTCTATCAAAATCCCACTCGCCCATTGAATGAATGTATTTTGCACAGTGGTTTCGCGGACGCCGCTTCGGAAGGGCCGACCGACTAGGGGGCGCCGTTTTCCGACTCGCCACGTCCCCCCGGTGCGGGCGGGAAAGCTTGGTGGCCCTGGGGCCTCGTTCAGGGGCCGAAAGGTCGAAAAAGGGACGCTCGTCCGCGAACCCGTTGCGCCGTTAAATGGCCCGTGGGACGGCCCCCGTACGGAGACGCAGGGTCCTGGTACCCGGATACTTCAGATTCCGACTCTCCAGGGGCCCCTGACGCGGGGCCCCGAAGCGTGGGGCCCTAGGGCCTTTAGAAAAAATCGCCCCTCCCCCGAAAAAAAATTAAAAACCTGAAAAGGCCTTTTCAGTCTGAGAGGGAAACAGCCCTGAGAGAGGATTTCTGCACAGAGGCTGAGAAAAATTTCACTCTGCTCTAGCGCCCCCTGCTTTGGGTGCGTCGGTCGGGGAGGGCCAAGGGGTCAGCTTGCCGAATTTGGGGCCCCTGGGACGTTTCTGAAAAAATCCCACTCGCCCATTGAATGAATGTATTTTGCCACTGTGGTTTCGCGGACACCGCTTCGCAATGGCCGATCGACTAGGGGGCGACGTTTTCCGTCTTCCCACGGCCCCCTGGTGCGGGCGGAAAAGTTTGGTGGCCCTGGGCCCTCGTTCAGGGGTCGAAACGTCGAAAAAGTGTGAAAAAAGCACATTTTGAAACTGACAGGAGTCGAAGAGGTCAAACCAAAGAAACGAGCTGCCACACGGACACGGAAGGTCGCAGGAGCCCGAAACTCGGCGAGCTCCGTCGTCTGGTGACCTCGAGCGGGGCCCCAGAGTTTGGGGGCCCTGGCCGCTTTCTAAGCGTTTCTTAGGCCCCGTTCGTTACGAGCCCATTCATTGTGGATGGTGACTGAAAAATGTGGATGGTGACTGGAGATTTTTTTTAATTTTTTTTTATTAAACCACCTCTACTGTACTAAGCACACTCCACTGAACACATCACACTAATTTTTAAGTTATTTCGGTGTTTGGTTTGCATGAAAACGAGTGCCCTCGAAACCACTTTTTGGCGGGAAAAATGGTTTCTTCGCGGACAAAGTGGTTTTTAAGCTAGGCTTTCGAAATATTTTAATGAAACGTGTTTGGCGAGACTCTGTGGGATGCCCCGGAAAAGTTTGGTGGCCCTGGGGCCTCGTTCAGGGGCCGAAATGCCGAAAAAGTGGCCAAAACCGACATGCCTGCAAATGGCCCGTGGGACGGCCCCCGTACGCAGACGGAGGGTCGTGGCACCCCGGGACTTTGGATTCCGACTCTCCAGGGGCCCCTGACGCGGGGCCCCGAATCCTGGAACTCGAGGGCCTTTGGAAAAAATCGCCCCTCCCCCGCCATCAAATCATTCAAAGGCCTCTTTCAGTGTGAGAGTGAAACAGCCTCGAGGTAGAGATTTTGCATAGAGGCTAAAATATATTTGCCTTTACTCGAGGGCCCGGTGCTTTCGGTACGTCGCTCGGGGCGGGCCCAGGGGTCACCGTGCCGAATTTGGGGCCCCTGGGACCTTTCCATGAAAATCCCACTCGCCCATTTAATGAATCACCACAACGGTTTCGCGGACGCCGCTTAGAAACGTCCGATCGACTAGGGGGCGCCATTTTCCTTCTCGCCACGGCCCCCTGGTGCGGCCCTAAAAGTTTGGTGGCCCTGGGGCCTCGTTCGGTGGTCGAAAGGGTGAAAAACACGTCACGGGGTCAAAAAGGTCAAACCGACGGAACGCGCTCCCGTGAGGAGACGGAAGGTCGCAGGGGCCCGAAACTCGGCGAGTTCCGTCGTCTCCCGTCCCTGAGTGGGGCCCCCGAGTTTGAGGGCCCTAGCCGCTTTCTAAGCGTTTCCCGATCCCCGTTTGTGATGAGGCCTTTGATTGTGCTTGGTGACTGATGTGAGCAGCGACGTTTTATTTTTTTGTGATGTCCCACTGGGTCCTACGGACACCAAAATTGTATCACGTTTAGAGGGGGACGAGACCTTTACTTTGAGACCACCCACGGCCCCGTGGGCCCCCGGGGGCCAGAGATGGAGATGGAAATACACATTTATCTAAGCGAAAACGCGACGGATCCGGCCGTGGCTGGGCTCTTTGGAACCGTCTAGTTGAGCTGAAAAGATTGATAAAAAAATTATGAATTTTGGCCGTGTTTTCGCGGAGATATTAGCCGAAAACCGTCGGGCGCGATCTAAAATGGCGCCCGCTGATGACGTCACGATCTCGGGAACAAAATCGCTCATATCTCGGGAACGCGAAGACCCAGAGAGCTCAAATTCGGGTGAGGGGGTCCCACGGGGGCCACGACCTGAACCAGGGCGGTGGCGAGCCGCGGGGACGCCCCCTAGTGGTTCGCCGTTCGCTGGGGCCCCCGACTTTGAACGGCTATAACTCGGGGACCCGGGCGAGTTGGACCTCGGGGGTGGGCTCATTCGAAAGGGCCCGTCCAGCACAACAATCTATTAGAGTTTGGGGAAGATTGAGCAAGGGGTTCTCGAGATATAAGCCGACAAAGCTGCGACTTTGACCGGACGTAACTCCCAGGCCCCGAGGCCCTCGGGGACGGGGGTGGCACCGTTGGATAGGGCTCCTCGAGGCCTACAGACGACCCGAGTTTGAAATTTTTTCGCCGTGTGGTTTTTGAGATATTCGAGAAAAACAAAGATTCCCATACGTTCAGTGGTTATATGGCTGTCACCCATGTCTCCAACGGGACTTCCAGATGATTAAAAACTACTTTTTCAGGCCCAACCACCTCTACTGTACTAAGCACACTCCACTGAACACATCTCACTAACTTTCAAGTCATTTCAGTGTTTAGTTTGCATTAAAATGGGTGTCCTTGAAACCACGTTTTGGTACTGTGATAAATGCTACGTGGGATGGGACACATTTTCTGTGAAACACATATTAATGAAAGTTCCAAATCATGATAAAAACTATTTTACTGCACTCAGGGGCCTCCCCTGAGTCCGTAGCACCAAGTCCCATCCCATAATTCCACTGACCACGAACCCACAGTTTTTTATAATGTAATAAATGCTACGTGGGATGTCCATAGCTCTGGTCAGCAAGGGTCTAGAGCCTCCATTTTTGTACTCAGGTCTAAGTCTCATCACCCTCTATCAGAATCCAGAGTTTCAAGAAGATTGGAGAAACTCAAAATCTCGACCCAAAAAAACCGACAGTGGTACCCCTGTCGGTTTTTTTGGGTCGAGATTTTGACTTTCTCCAATCTTCTTGAAACTCTGGATTCTGTTAGAGGGTGATGGGACTTAGACCTGAGTGCAAAAATGGAGGCTCTAGACCCTTCCTGACCAGAGCTATGGACATCCCACGTATCATTTTTTCAATAGTAAAAAACTGTGGGTTCGTGGTCAGTGGAATTATGGGATGGGACTTGGTGCTATGGACTCAGGGGAGGCCCCTGAGTGCAGTAAAATAGTTTTTATCAAGAATGGAACTTTTCAAAAATTGCCTATCAGAGAAACTGTCAAATCCCACGTAGCATTTGTTCCATTGTAAAAACAGTGGTTTCGCGGTCAGTGGAATTATGGGATGGGACTTGGTGCTACCGACTCAGGGGAGGCCCCTGAGTGCAGTAAAATGGTTTTCATCATGACAGCAACTTTAATTCAAATGTCTATCAGAGAAACTCTCTGAATCCCCATTCAATCGATGGCACGTGGGATTCTGTC
Organism: Rhinichthys osculus; assembly: GCA_029959095.1. Classification (NCBI taxonomy): domain Eukaryota; kingdom Metazoa; phylum Chordata; class Actinopteri; order Cypriniformes; family Leuciscidae; genus Rhinichthys; species Rhinichthys osculus. The sequence continues at coordinate 31,826,688 of JARWKJ010000023.1, forward strand.
CGATTGCAGCTTGTTGAATGAAGGGCGGGGTTAGTGTTTTACAAAAATAGTGGGTTATTGGACAAATAGTGGCTTCTTGGGATGATCCCACGTAGCATTTATTCCATTGTACCAAATATAGGCTTCGCGGACAGTTGCACTACCCGGCTTAGTTCTTAGCACTTTTTGACCGGGCATAACTCAGGAACCAAGCCGACTTTGGGCTCCATACTCTGGGGTCCTGGGGGGCCCATGGGTACCTTTACACACCCAGAGTTTGGAGCTCCAAGTCGGCTTGGTTCCCGAGATACACCCGGTCAAAACTGGAAAGGAAGTGGCCGTATCTCGGAACCAGAAGGACCTAGGAGCTGGGGACGGTGGGGTCTGAAGGGGACCCATGGGCCCTCCCCACACCAAGAGTTTGGGGCCTAAACTCGGCTTGGTTCCCGAGATAAACCCGGTCAAACCTGGAAAGGAAGTGGCCGTATCTCGGAACCTGAAGGACCTAGGAGCTGGGGACGGTGGGGTCTGAAGGGGACCCATGGGACCTCCCCACACCCGGAGTTTGGAGCTCAAACCCGGCTTGGTTCCCGAGATACACCCGGTCAAAGCTGGACAGGAAGTTGCCGTATCTCGGAACCGGAAGGACCTAGAAGCTGGGGACGGTGGGGTCTGAAGCGACCCAATGGGCCCTATTCACACCCGGAGTTTGGAGCTCCAACTCGGCTCCACCCCCAAGATACACCCACTTATACATAAGGGTCTTTTGGACAAAACGGTCAATATCTCGGAAATGACGAGTCCCAGCGGATCGTCCTTTGGGGTGGTGAGGGGCCCCTAGGGGCCCTCTCAGACCCCAGAGTCCCGAGCCTCTGGGACCCTTCCTTCTGAAGTGCACCCTTTCCTGTTGGGCCCCGTATCTCGGACCGTGGGGGAGCTAGAAGCACGGGCTAGGGCGCGTTGGAAGGGGCCCCTGGGGACCTTACTCTGACCCGAGTTTGGTGCCTCTAGGTGGCTTGGTCGCCGAGTTATAGCCGTTCAAAGTTCGGGCCTATGGAGTGTGGGATTGTGTCCGATTGCAGCTTTTTGCATGAAGGCCGGGGTTAGTACTTTTCAAAAATAGTGGGTTATTGGACAAAAAGTGGCTTTGTGGTCAGCGGGAAGTTTGCCCAATATAGTGGGTTATTGGACAAAAAGTGGGTCCGTGGGATGGGGGCGTGGCCCGGGAGTGGGGGGGGGGGGTGGTCCCGGGAGATTTGGTAAATATAGTTGGTTATTGGACAAATAATGGGTTCGTGGGATGGGGGCGTGGCCCGGGAGTGGGGTGGGGGTGGTCCCGGGAGATTTGGTAAATATAGTTGGTTATTGGACAAAAAATGGGTTCGTGGGATGGGGGCGTGGCCCGGGAGTGGGGGGGGGGTGGTCCCGGGACGTTTGGTAAAAACAGTGGGTTATTGGACAAAAAATGGGTTCGTGGGATGGGGGCGTGGCCCGGGAGTGGGGGGGGGGTGGTCCCGGGACGTTTGGTAAATACAGTGGGTTATTGGACAAAAAATGGGTTCGTGGGATGGGGGCGTGGCCCGGGAGTGGGGGGGGGGTGGTCCCGGGACGTTTGGTAAATACAGTGGGTTATTGGACAAAAAATGGGTTCGTGGGATGGGGGGGGGGGTGGGGGGGTGGGGGGGGGGGGGGTCTGGTCACTCTAGTGGTCAATCGGACAAATAATGGGTTAGTGGGACGGGGCACGTGTGGCGCCCCACCAAGGACGAAGGCAGAACTGCTTGGGGTGGCCTCGGGCTTCGGGTCACTTCCGTCGGGCCCCTGAGGGGGTCGGGTCACCCCGACCCTCCCCGCGTGGGTCGGGCGCCCGGGGAGGGTCAGCCTGCGGCGTCGGCCGACCCCCCAAAAATTTCGGGGGGTCAGCGCGCTCGTCCGCCAACCCCCGTCCTAATCTCCGCGCCCCGTTTACTGAATGGACGCTTTTTATTTTTCTGGACTATCTAGAGTTAGTAGAGTTACTACAGTTAGCAGTGTTACTACAGTTAGCAGTGTTACTACAGTTAGTAGAGTTACTACAGTTAGTAGTGTTACTACAGTTAGTAGTGTTACTACAGTTAGTAGAGTTACTACAGTTAGTAGTGTTACTACAGTTAGCAGTGTTACTACAGTTAGTAGTGTTACTACAGTTAGTAGAGTTACTACAGTTAGTAGTGTTACTACAGTTAGTAGTGTTACTACAGTTAGTAGTGTTACTACAGTAAACCCATGGTGAATGTTGCTGATCTGTGGACACTGGATAGTTCATTCATCGCACAATGTTTCTCCTGGTTTCCACATCAGCGCTGTTTGATCCGTTAATAACGGAGAAATGTGAATGTTTCTCACTAGATCTCGCAGCGATGCTATTACTTCAGTGGCGAATTGAAATGCTTTCTTTACTGGATTCCTCTGTGTAGTGACAGTGCTGATGATGAAGATCGGCTCGCGCTGCATTGGTCCAAACTGATAAACGGTCCGTCAACCACACAATAACGAGAAGCTCCGTTTCGTTCCGCTTACATTACATTTGCCATTTGATGTTGGGCAATGTTGTGGTCACGCCAGCGTCTCTTACATTATGAGCGCGCTTGCCACGTGCGATGCGCCTACATTTGAAATAACGAAATTTTGGTCGGCAGGAAAAATGGTCCAACGAACCGTTCGGTTTGAAAATGCGTACCGAAAACCGAGCCGAAAGCCTCATACCGAACGGTTCAATACGAATACGTGTATCGTTACACCTAGGCTTGGGAATCGGTTCCAGGTTCCGGTTTGGAACCGGTTCCAAACGTTCCGATCCATCGGAATCGTACACTTCCACACGTTAACGATTCCACTAACGATTCCGAATGTTCCGTTCCATCTATTCCCGCGTCGCGGCATGACGTTACATCATGCGACTGAATTTTTAAATCCTCCAAAAGCGCGATGGCTATGAGACGTAAACGATCGAGAGTGTGGCTTCATTTTAAATGCAGACCGGGGGAAGCAAATCTGGGCAACACAACCCCTCCCGTCATTTCAGCTCCAATGGCGGCATCAAAACAATGAAAGCATGGCGAAGCGGCTCTCCACGGCTCTGCTTTCCTCGGCGAAAAAGTTAAGAAACTCGATGCTATAAGCCCTCGGTACCGAGCCGAGCAGTTCGCACGTGACTTTTATTCAGTGTTTCCCACACATAGACTAATTCCCGGCCACAAAATCAACTCCGGCCGCCACATATTGCGTTTCGTTAATTTTTTTTATGCTATTTAAAACACGCAGCGTATTCTTTCCGTTGTATTTCCTTTCCCCGCTCTCCCTCCGTCTCTCTATCACTCACGCGTCTCTCTCACATACACGCACACACACACACACACACACACACCGCGTCTGTCTATGAGGCGCCGGACTGGACAAAAGCGAAGCGAACTCCGCGAGCGACACTGGGCGAGAGAGAGACAGAGTGTGACTTTTATTTAAACTTATATAAACTAATATAATTTATTTTACTGGACAGTTTAAAGCTCATAACCATATTTTGTTGTTACTTTAAGAGTGCAGTGTCATGTGGCATCATGCAGTATTTGTCCTGAGTAAATGTCTGTAATTTAAGGTCATTCCTATTTTATTTGTATACATTTTAATCATTAACTTTAAAAGCACACTCTTTTTCACACTTGGGAAAAAATAAAACTGATTTCATAGGGCCCTAGATATTGCACACTTGGTTTTCATTCTCTAAAGCCACTTTAAATTAGACATTCAAAGCCAACAACTCTCAAAGCCACCCTTTAAGTGTTCAGCAAATGGTACAGGAATCGATAAGGAATCGCATCGATAAGCAGACTCGACAATGGCATCGATATCGATCATTTCTTAACTATGCCCATCCCTAGTTACACCCCTAATATACATTCTTCTTCACATTATATTATATGTTATTGTGCTATTTTAATAAGAAAAGCATTGTTATAGCATTCTACAGAAGGGTGAAAAATAACAGGAAAACACCTTTAATGGTTTAAAATGTCTCACCTGTAAGTAGACTTGGCATCCTATATAACTATAATGTGTGAGCAGGCATGAGACGAAGCGAGAATCCAAACGCATGAACGGTTCAGGTTACTTGACTGTAACCCTGTTCCCTGAAAAAACGGAACGAGATGCTGCGCTGCTTAGCGCATTGGGAACGTCTTTAATCGTGACCAGCTGTGAATATTGTGTGAAAACACGTCAATAGAATTGACCCGGAGGTAATATAGCCTCGGTCGATGACGCAAGGCTATTAATAGATGAGCCACAGGTGCATCATCAGGATATATTTTTTCTGAAGATCAATCCTGTGACATCATCAGCACGGCAGAGCAGCGCAGCATCTCTTTCCGCTTTTTCAGGGAACAGGGTTACAGTCAAGTTCCCTTTCAAAAGCTACAATCGATGCTGCGCTGCTTAGCGCATTGGGAACGTGAATACCCACGCCACCATGCTTGAAGGTGTCTGGACTCCTTACGGTTGTGCAGGTGTGCTCACAAGAACACAAGAAAGCCCTAGACATTAGCTTGTGAAGTCGACTCAAGGACATGAGAGTCCGGAGTGGCATGAACATCCAAACTATAAAATCTTATGAATGTGTGCGGAGAGGACCAGCCTGCCGCATCACAAACATGTTGTAAGGGGGCTCCCCTCGCCAAGGCAGTAGAGGAGGCGACCCCTCTGGTGGAGTGAGCCCTCAGGCCCGTTGGCGAAGCTTGGCCGCACGCCTCATAGGCAAGAGCAAAAGCATCCCTGACCCAATGTGACATGGTCTGTTTAGTAGCGGCAGCACCCCTGCTGCTGCCCCCATAACAAACAAACAGTTGCTCTGATTTACGCCACTGGCTGGTGCGGTGCACGTAAGTCTGAAGAGCACGGACTGGACACAGTCTGTGAGATCTCTCCTGTTCTGGCGTCGTGAACGGCGGAGGGCAGAAAGCCTCAAGAGTGACCGAATGTACAGCCGAGAAAGGTACCTTAGGCAGGTAATCAGGATGAGGATGCAAAATCACTTTCACCATTACTGGGGCAAAGTCTAAGCAGGATGGCAATATTGACAGAGCCTGCATGTCCCCGATTCTTTTTAGAGAGGTTATAGCAATAAGAAAAACCATCTTTAAGGTCAGAAGTTTGTCAGACGCTGACTCTAGAGGTTCAAAGGGGGTCTCAACCAGACCCCCTTTGCATTATGTGCCGTACACCACCTTTCAAAGACACTCCATTTATTTGCATAACTCTTTCTAGTGGAGGAAGCCCTAGCATTCAAAATGGTTTCAATAACATTGAAAGCCCAGTGTCCCTCAGTTGGTACCCATCAGGGGCCAAACATGAAGGTTCCATAGGTCGGGCCTGGGATGGAATATCGTGCCCTATGCCTGAGACAGAAGGTCCCTCCTCTCCGGAATCGCCCATGGCGAGCTGTTGAGGAGAGATATGATCTCCGAGAACCATACTCTGTTCGGCCAACGCGGCGCAATCAGTAAGAGACAAGATCCTTGTTGGCGAACTCTGGCTAGAACTCCCGGGAGCAGAGCCACTGGAGGAAACGCATACAGGCGCATTTTGGGCCATGTGTGCGCTATCGCATCCAGACCCAGGGAGGCTGGGTGATTCAGAGAGAAGTAGAGGGGACATTGCGCTGTCTGATGGGAGGTGAAGAGGTCCACCTCCGCTTTGTAAAATCTGGTCCAGATCTGTTTGACTACTTCTGGGTGGAGTTTCCATTCCCTCGTCGGCTCTTTCTGTCTGGACATTGCCGGTGTAATAGGTCAAAAAAGTCAAAAATTGTTGCTGCCAACCCCTCTGACACTGGGTAGTTGCGCCCCTGACTGTAGCAGTGTTGCAGTTAGTGAAATAAAGATTCACTCTACAAGTGATGATTGGGCATTAGTGATGACATCTGGAGTTAACAAGCAGAATCACTGGAGATAAGAGGAACAGCAAGAACAGAAAAAAAGAGAGATAAACTGACAGCACAACAACTACAGCTGACTCACAGCCACACAGCCTTGGATGAAATTAACTGCAAATAAAATCAATATCTCACCTGAGGATGATTAAATAACACCTAAAACAGCATTACCATATTCACTTATTACAAACCAGTTTGTCTTTATTTCTTTCATTTGGCATATAAAGGTTGTTGAAGCCCTTTAGTTGGGTTCCCAAATGAGTATGAAAGTCTTTAAAAACAGCAACTTTCAGTTTTGAACATTCATTATCAAGTTGTTATTAACTGTCCCATTGAAAGAGCTCTTTCTCATAACCTGTTATTGAACAGACTGCTTATGATTATGCTTTTCTTGGGCATTTTCTTGTTTTTTTTTATATCTCTAAATGTTTTTGTTTTACAATGAACACAAGCTCTTTTTAACGGATTTTTGTACATATCTTTTGAAACCAGAGACTTCTGTGTGCTGATCCTTCGCATTGCCCAGATGAGTGTTTGTGGCCGTCTCGTGTGTTGTGCCGTCTGGCTCCTCACTGTTCAGAACATGAGCTGGTCTGCTGACACGACCCCTGACACGACCTCTGACCGACCCTACAAACACCCCACACACTCACGCGACGCCATGCAGAGACAGAAACGCAACTGGGTTTGGAATCAGTTCTTTGTGCTTGAGGAATACACCGGGACGGAGCCGCTGTATGTGGGCAAGGTAAGAACTCTTCACTCGTTCCTCACATGGAAGTCTTGTTTTTTTTTAAATAATCACCACCAAAGGTTTAGTGTTTAGAATCATGAATAAGTTCAGTCAAGTGCTATACAAACATGTAGTGGTATTTTTTATTCTCTTTGTGCTGCACTAATGCAATAATTGCTGCGTAATGGGTATTAATTTCAGTAGAGAGTAATGTAGTAGCGGTATTACGGAGTAGACTTCACAGCACACAGAGAACGGGCATAAATCTTACAATATTACATTCTTTTTGCCCTTTTATTTCTGGAACCTTTTGCCCTTTAGTAAACTGAAAAGTCTATTAATGCTGACCTTCTGGTCTTTTGTTGATATGATTGACAGCTGTTCACCACCTGTTACCATGGTGTCAACAGTTGGGGGAAAAAACATCTCTTGCAGATTTTAAAGAGATATCAATCAAATGTTGGTGGTTTTTGTTTTCAAATATAAATAAAATGGGTTTTTTAAATGATGAGGCATCGTCAGTGCTTCTTAAACCTGTTCTTGTTCCCAGTGCACATGCCGTGTGTCTCCATCATCAAACACACCTGATTCACTCATCAGCACATCAGTCGAGTCTGCAGGATGAGGGAGACACACAGAATGTGGTGTGTTTTACTCTTCGGGGTGTTTATTTAGGCTGTTCTTCTCATCTTCACTACCTTTATTGAAACAGCTTTGCATCATAGACTTTTGCCATTGCCAGCGGTATGAACCATACTAGTTGGCACATTTCATAATAGTGTAATACATGCATTGTTTGTTGAAGTTGAATCACAAATAGAGAACATGAATGCACTTTTTCTTCAAAGTATTCTGAAGCTAAACACAAAAGCTCTTTTCCCATTCTCTCCCCTGTAAGGGCATATCTGTGACATTTTCTCCTGTTTTCTTGTGAAATGATAGAGCTGAAAGTTGACAACTAAACCACTTCAGACAGAAACAGAATGAGGGACAAAAACTGAACATGAAAAGAAGGAAGGTGAGAGAGTGGATATTTCTACAGCCGAATGTGTCATTTGCATTTATGTGATTTTTCGGCGCTGGCGTCCCTTAGGCAAGCCTGTTAGCAATGGCATTATGCCAAAGACTGAGATTAGATGAAAGGCAGCAGATAGATATTTCCTGGATAAACATATGTAATGACAACCCTCAGACAACTTCAGAGCATGCAAACATATTTTGACACAAAGCGCATTGTTCAAGGAACTGAGCTAACGCTTGAGTTAACCCTCTGGGGACGGCAAACGCACCGGTGCGCTTTGGCAGATTTTTCTCACATAGCAGAAAAATAGACTTAAACTACTCCATCATTTCTGGTCATACAGAGTTAATGTTACGGGTGTGGTGCAGGTTGAAGGAGAGGCAGCAGTCAGCAGATCAAATACAATAATCTTTACTAAATAACTCAGACCAGGAATCCAGAAAACACTAACACACCATATACAAACGTACATACGAACGAGAACCGACAAGGAGTGAGGGAGAACACAGGGTTTACATACACAGAGAACAGATTAGGGAAACAAGGCACAGCTGGGGCAAATGAACTAGACACAGGTGAATAAACTAAACACTAACGAGGAGCGGGAAACTGGAAACAGGACTGAACCAAATACACAAAGAACGGGGGAAACACAGGACATACATGTAACATTAGCTCCCCCTCCTGCAAGGCGCGTCCTCGCGCCGAGTAACATCAATAAGGGTGGGGGGGTGGGCGCCCTGGAGGCTGACGAGGGAGTGGCCTACCCGGAGCAGGAAGCCTCCAGGGCGGAGCAGGACGTGCAGGAGGCCAGGGCGGAGACTTTCCCTCGGGTGGCCAGGGTGGAGAGGCCACTTCAGGTGGCTAGGGTGGAGAGGCCACTTCAGGTGGCCAGGGTGGAGAGGCCACTTCAGGTGGCCAGGGTGGAGACTGTCCCTTGGGTGGCCTATATCCCCCCCCCAAAACTTTCTTGGGGGGAATCACAGGCTCTGGGACAGGCTCTGGGTGGGCAGACGGGACGTGGATCAGGTCAGGCTTGGGAGGGCTGGATGGGACCAGTAGAGAAGGCTCTTTAGGGCTGGCTTGAAGCTCAGGCTCTGGCGGGCAGGCGACGGGCTCAGGGGCTCTGGCGGGCAGGCGACGGGCTCAGGCTCTGGCGGGCAGGCGACGGGCTCAGGCTCTGGCGGGCAGGCGACGGGCTCATTGCTGGACAGGACCAGTGGAGAAGGCTTTGAGCTGGGCAGGACCAGCGGTGGAGAGGGCTTAGTGCTGGACGGCACCAGCGGCGAAGGGGTCTCTGGGCTGGACGGAACCAGCGGCGAAGGGGTCTCTGGGCTGGACGGAACCAGCGGCGAAGGGATCTCTGGGCTGGACGGAACCAGTGGCGAAGGGGTCTCTGGGCTGGACGGGACCAGCGGAGAAGGCTCTGAAGGGCTGGACGGGACCAGCGGAGAAGGCTCTGAAGGGCTGGACGGGACCAGCGGAGAAGGCTCTGAAGGGCTGGACGGGACCAGCGGAGAAGGCTGTGTATTTATGTACATGACAAATGGTCTAGAGACAACTTGACCATACATAAGCACTGTTCACCGGACCTAGAGTCCCTCTCTGTTAAATGCCGTCCTTTTTTTCTGCCTAGAGAACTAACAGTAGTGATAATTACGGCTGTGTACATTCCTCCCGATGCTAACGTTAGCACTGCTCTCTCGCTGCTGTCAAATAACATAAACAAACAACAGAAGTCTCATCCTGACGGGGTACACATTATTGCGGGTGTTTTTAATTAGGCAAATTCCTTTTTGCCTAAATTTTACCAGTATGTAAAATGTTCGACTAGAGGGGGAAATACATTAGATCATGTTTATACAAACATAAAACATGCATACAAAACCACACAACTTCTGCATTTAGGCCACTCCGACCACCTCTCTTTGCTCCTTACCCCTGTTTACAAACCTCTTATACGAAGAACAACCCCATTGACAAAGACTATCACTATCTGGCCAGAAGATGCACTTCCTAAGCTAATGGAATGTTTCACATACACTGATTGGAGTGTTTTTGAACACCACGACCTGGCAGTATATACAGAGGCTGTACTATCATACATCAAGTACTGCACGGAGAATGTCACAGTGGTCAAACGCATCCGGCTATTCCCAAATCAGAAGCCCTGGATGACCAGCCAAGTCAAATAATTACTCAAAAACCGCAATATCGCCTTCAGGTCAGGAAATCAAGCATTATACAGCACTGCCAGAGCTGACCTGAAGAGAGGGATCAGGGTAGCTAAAGCTGACTACAGGAGGAAAATAGAAAGTCATCTTTCTAATAACAACCCTCGGCAGGTATGGCAGGGTATTCAGCAGATCACCAACTTCAGGGGACAGACTAACACAGCTGTGGACTCAAGCATCGCACTGGTGGAAGAACTGAATACCTTTTTTGCACGCTTTGAGATCCCACTCCAACAGTCTGCAGTCATACCACCTCAGCCCCAACCAGCTTTCAGTTTTCAACCTTTGACTGTGCAGATTCAGGATGTGAAAGAGGTGCTCAGCAGGGTGAACCCCAGGACAGCAGCAGGACCGGACGGAGTACTTGCGAAAGTGCTCAAGGCCTGTGCTGACCAGCTCTCAAAGGTGTTCACCAGCATCTTCAACCTTTCCCTGGCACAGGCTACTATCCCAGCCAGCCTAAAGTCGACTACTATTATCCCTGTACCCAAAAATTAAAATATAACCAGCCTCAACGACTACCGTCCGGGGGCACTTACACCAATCATCACTAAATGCTTGAAACGGTTAGTCTTGGGTCACATCAAAGATTGCCTCCCTCCCTCGTCTGACCCTTATCAATTCGCCTACAAGGCAAATAGGGCAACTGAGGACGCTATTGCCATCACTCTACATACGGCGCTGAGCCACCTGGAGCATAGAGAGAGCCATGTCAGGATGCTCTTTGTTGATTATAGCTCAGCCTTCAACACTATCGTCCCTGACATCCTGATCAGCAAATTGTCTGATCTGGGATTCCACCCACTCACCTGTTCATGGATTAAAGATTTTCTCACAAACAGACCACAGTCAGTTAAACTTGGAGACAACCGCTCCTCTACTTGTTTATTGAGCACGGGTTCCCCACAAGGTTGTGTGTTGAGTTCGCTGCTCTACATCCTTTACACTGCCGATTGCAGACCTATCCACAACAGTAATACCATACTGAAGTTTGCGGATGACACAACGGTGGTGGGGTTGATCTCGGAGGGTGACGAGTCAGCCTACAGGGACGAGGTTTTGGAATTGTCCAAGTGGTGCCTGGAAAACAACTTGACTATAAACACCACAAAAACCAAAGAAATTATCCTGGACTTCAGGAAGCACCGGGCAGACCTGGGACCTCTTTTCCTCAATGGAGACTGCGTGGAGAGGGTCCACGCTTTCTCCTTTTTGGGCACTGTAATCTCTGCCGATCTCTCCTGGAAAATAAACACCATTGCTGTCTTTAAAAAAGCACAGCAACGTCTGCACTTCCTGAGAGTCCTCAGGAGGAACAACGTTGGAAAGGAGCTGCTAGTGACTTTTTACCACTCCACCGTCGAGAGCATTCTAACGTACTGCATTACGGTATGGTTTTCTCACTGCACAGAGGCAGAACGGAAGAAGCTCCAGAGAGTGATAAATACCGCACAGCGAATCATCGGCTGCACCCTTCCCTCCCTAAAGGACATCTACTCATCCCGCTGCCTCAATAGCGCAAAGGCCATCACCAAAGACTATTTCCATCCAGCCTACCCCCTGTTTGAGCTGTTGCCCTCTGGCAGGCGCTACAGGTCAATCAAGACCAGCACAAATAGACTCAGGAATAGCTTCTTTCCACAAGCCATCACCATACTGAACACACATGGTCACTAACTGTTTCCCACCCGTACACACATACATGCGCATAAACACACACACACACACACACATTCACAATATGGTCCATGTGGAAAATGTTTACATTTCAGTGTAAAAAATGTTCTATTTTGTCTTGTGTGTTATTATCTTTATTTATTTTTTATTTTGTTTTTATGAAGTACATTCTTGCTTTGCCTTCTAAAGTTATATTTATGTGTACTAGATGAATTGCTGCTAAATTTTCGTTGTTCATTTCTTGGGCAATGACAATAAAAAACTTTCTACTTCTACTTTCACCCAGACATGAGCAATATATGTTTATGATCATTTAAGTTTGTACTTTTAAATTATCTAATTTAAAACTAAAATAAATATTCTCTGTTTATGTAATCTCTATGAAAAGAGAGATGTGTCAGCCGTTCTCATTATCGTTCTCGCATCTCATTATTCCGCTAATGTGACACGCCCACGGAGAGCGCGCGCTATTCAAACGCTAATGATCTGAAGCAACACATTGAGACGTGTAAACGCCTGTCACACTACTGCAAGGATGAAGACACAGAGAATGGCATTAACAGGTTTTATTTTAGACACTGTATGCAACTCCTGAATACAGGAAGAGCTTCGAGATCCACACAGGGGAACACAGGGAGAAGACTTGAACTTGATGCCGTCTCGTAGATACTGGAAATAGCTGACCACTGGAGTCCTGATAGAGATCCGAGAATTACACTGGAGAACACAGAGTGGCGGTTTGGAGAATCCTGGAGAACCACTGCACACAGAGGCTGCTTGGAATATACACACACACTGAGAGGTTAGTGTAGAAGAACAATACTTGCGTAGAGTATACTGAGTATTCTTGGAACCAGACAGAAGAGTTTGGAACCGGAGACTCACTGGCGTCAAAAGACGAGACCTGACAGTGAGTTGTAGACTGACTGGGGTTTATATGCAGAGCTGGCATGGTGAGTGAAGTGATGAAGGTGCAGGTGAGGTAAATCAGAACTCCGGTGATTGCGATCGGGACCAGGTGTGTTGGGTTGAAGCTGGCTGGGGTGTGTCGTTGGGTGAATCCGTGACAATGCCCACATTAACTCGGTAAACACACTATATTTAGTCAGATTAATGTACTGTCGTCTTGCGCGGCTGTGAGGAATAATCCTGGGACATTTACCTACCTCAGAACAAGTGCTTGTTTATTTTCACTTCGAGGAGCGAGCTGAACTGTAAGTGTTTTTATTCTTGTGCTTTGTTCTAATCGCGATATATAATAACGTTAGTGTCTGTAAACGCAAAAATAGCCTACTGTTTAAATTTGAATCATGTTTCTGTGTGTGTGTGTGTGTGTGTGTGTGACTAGTTTTGGATAGATTATAAAGTTTTAACTCTAAAATAGACATCAAATAAGCTTTTGTTAGCAGTTTCTGCTCATATGTTAAATATATAGTATGTTTTGTCAATAAACTAATCAACTAAGAATGGTGTTTGTTCCAATGCAAGCTATATCAAAATAATGAATCCTTAACTTTGAAATATGTATGATAAAATGTATTGGCCTACTAAGACATTTATGGAAAAATACAATTTTCTTTTCAAGATGTTTCCAACTCTAACTTTGAACCAATTCTGTAGAATGGCGCATATAACCTATTTGAACAGGATTTGTTTCCAGGTATGACTAAAAATGTGCTTTTGACTTTCATTTATATTTTAATTATATATATATATATATATATATATATATATATATGTATGTATGTATGTGTGTGTGTGTGTGTATTGTCCTTGCATTCTTTCTTGTGTGACACACCTGAATGAAAGGCTCATTAATATGCGGGTCGTCTTTGTCTTCTCAACCACCTAATTATTCACAATGGGGTTGGGCCGTTCATGCCCATTCGCATATTGCCTTGGCTAACAAAATTTTTTTTTCACAATTTAAAATAATCTATGGTGTTATGTGAATGATTAGACAGGATGATTTTCAGATCATTTTGAAGCAAAAACTCTAGGCCACAACTTCCATTAGTCAAAAGTCTTGTGGACACATATTTAGTATGTGTTTTGTGGCTTTATTTCAGAATTTATTTATTTTTTTTCAATAACCATGCATAAACAATATTCTCTCAAAAATACAAACATGTACATACATGTTGCTCACATATTATGGTAGCCCTGTTTGTGCTAAATAGAGTGTAATTTCACCTGTGCCATTAACATGTTTATAAGCAACTGAAAAAAGCACAAATATCAGGGCATGTCAAAACATCTCAAGGACCCCAAAAACACCTTGGTCCCCAGAGGGTTAATGTTTGAGAGGAGATCTGATGTGCAATTCTATTTACTGGAACTGGCATATCCCAAATGTAACAAAGAATGTATTCATGAATGTATGGATTTTGTCTATACTCTCATTCCTGCGTAATAATCAAGAAACTTCACTGCCGTACCATGAGTGCAGCAGGCGTAATGATATGATGCAGCGCCTGAAAATAGTTCCGTTGTGTTGACGGAAGGTGGCCTATTTTCAGGCGCTGCGTCATATCATTACGCCTGCTGCTCTCATGGTACGGCAGTGAAGTTTCTTGATTATTACGCAGGAATGAGAGTATAGTTCCTAGCCATATCAGCCTAGAAAATCGCAACTTTACATTTTCCGTCGGTCTTAGTGCACGATGTAACTACAGAAGAGTCAAGTTTTAAATAGGAAAAATATCTAAACTCTTTGGTCATTTTTTTTTAGAAATGCTAATGGTCTTGTCCACTCCAATGATGTATGCTAAGCTATGCTAAAAGTGGGACCGCCAGAACCGGAGATCGGCTGAATGGATTCAAAAACGGTAAAACTGAACAGTTTAACTCTGGGGGAGTTGTAAAATGAGCCTATTTTCAAAAAAAGTGGAGTATCCCTTTAAGGCGGTCACCCAGGGGTGGATCCATGATCTTATCTAGGTCCATCACAACCCATGCTAGGAGAGGAGCTGCTTCTGGGGACCAAGGTGTTTTTGGGGTCCTTGAGATGTTTTGACATGTCCTGACATTTGTGCTTTTTTTCAGTTGCTTATAAACATATTAATGGCAAAGGTTTAATTACACTCTATTTAGCACAAACAGGGCTACCATAATTTGTGAGCAACATGTATGTACATGTTTGTATTTTTGAGAGAATATTGTTTATGCATGGTTATTGAAAAAACAAAAAATGAAAGTTTCTGAAATAAGGCCACAAAACAAAACCTAATCATTTACATAAAACAATACATAGATTTAAATTTTGTAAAACACTTTTCGTTTGGAAAGGCAATATGCGTGGGGGCGTGATTCACACCTGAGAAGACAATGACCTGCATAATGGCCTGCATAATAAGCCTTTCACACAGGTGTGTCACTGAGCCACAGGAAAGAATGCAAGGACAATATATATATATATATATATATACAGTATACGTGTGTATATATATATATATATATATATATACTACAAAATTGGTTCACAGTTGGAAACATCTCGGAAAAAATCTGTATTTTTCCACTTGTCTTTTTGCTTGCAAATTGTATAATATCCAAGGTAAACATTTCTAGTAATTGTGTAGTTAATCCACATACTGTATTTTCAGAAAGTTTTGGATATGTATCCTCTCCCCAAATTTGTCACTAATAAAACACAATAAAAATAATTTAAAGAGAAGGCTTATTGTGATGAAGTTCGGCTGGATTGCCCTCTAGTGTCACGAGAGGGCGCTCCACTTCTGCACTGCCTTTCCCTGGACTGTTCACGCACACACCCTGGACTGATTACGCGCACACCTGTTTCCATTGATCACTCTCACACCTGCATCTAGTTCCACACGCAGCTCCACACTCATTTATACCCCACTCTCACTATTACCCTTTGCGAAGTCTTGTTTCACTGTTGTGTACATTTCCGAGCGTTTCCTAGTTTTCCAAGTTTGTTATCATTGTCTAGTCTGTTCCAGTCTGTGTATCTGACCCATTGCCTGTTTCCCGGATTCCGTCTCGTCTGCCGACTGCCTCTGTCATCTCGCCTGGTTTCAGATCCTGAGTATTGCCTTGTCTCCTATGCTGTGTTTGCTGTCTGTGACCCTTGCCTGTCTGACCATTCTGTTAAATAAACCCACGCTGCGTATGGATCTAACTGTCTCTGGTTGTTCATGACACTTATATTGAGCTTTTAAGATTTTTTTTACATCTACCTTGTAAATATATTCTTTGCTATTTTATTAAAAAGGTTACAATTACAACAACAATTAAAATTGTAAGAATATTTCAAGTGTAATCTTTCTTTGTAAAAACTAAAGTATACATCTTATCATACGTATTTCAAGGATTCATTCATTTGAATAAAGCCTACATTGGAACAAACACTATAATAACTATAAAAACAAAAGCTTTTTTGATGTGGCAGTAGTCTATTTTACAGTAAAAAGTTTATAACAAAAACTAGTCAACGAAATGTTGTCTTTCATATTTCGTCTGCAACATAGGCATATCGTTGTGATCTCATGAAAGTGCGTATCTATAGCACAAATTTAATTTCTTGTACCAAAAATAGTTTATGCGTGCATACGCAGTTTACGCGTGCATATGATACGCACTTTATACCGTGTAATACACACGCACTGCACACACCTATCCTATTCATATTTAAACAGTATTTTTGCTGTTTACATAGGCTATTCCATATCGCGATTACAACAAAGCACTTAATAATAAAAAACGTACTACATCAGCTTGATCCGTCGCTCCTCGAAATGAATTTAAACCAGCACTTCTGATGTATCCCAGGATTATTCCTCACAGCCTCGCAAGACGTCGTAAAGTACTGTAATCTGATTAAACTTGCTGTGTTTTCTCGAGTTGATGTGGGTGTTGACACGTTTGCATGGATCGCCTCAGATCATTTGTGTTTGTATAGCGCGCGCTCTCCGTGGGCGGGATCAAATTAAAAGATAATGAGCTGATATGAGAACGACTGACATCTCTCTCTTTTCATATAGATTACATAAACAGAGAATATTTGTTTTTGTTATGAATTAGACCATTTAAAAGTACACACTTAAATGATTATAAACATATATAGCTCATGCCTGGGTGAATGGTATTCGCTGAGTTCTGTTTAAGTTTAGAGACGTGCTCCAAAAAAAAAGTTCACGGAGACGGAGAGGCAGAAAGCACACCCTGTTTATTTTCTTTATTTTACAAAAGCACAATGTTTTGTTTCGATTTTAAGTGGACACATAAAAAGAAGACATTCAACAGTTTATTTTTTCATATTTCTTAAGTCTGTATGACCAGAAATGACGGAGTATTTTAAGTATATTTTGCTGCTTTGTGAAAAAAATCGAGCAAAACGCGCCGGCGCATTTGCCGACCCCAGAGGGTTAACTCCACTTCTGTAAAGATCTTAAATGATTTTGCTCCGAGGAGGAAGAAACATGCTAAATCCAAGTCAGTCCCTTGGTTAAATGATGATACCAGGAATGTCAATGGAAGAATGCTGTCTAATGAAATAATCTTATCAAAGTTTCAAAATTCTGTGAAAGCAGCAAGGACAAAAATATTTTTCTGAGTTGATTGCAAAGAAATGCTTTATATTTATTTATAACCACATCAATTAGCACATCTATCCTATCAGCATGAGAGGAAGCCTATATATATATATACACGTTCGACTCACCTAAAGTCCTCAACAGTTTTCAGCATCCCTCTTTCACCCCGACTCCTCACTCTTGGCTGGTTCCTATCACAGCCAGGAATCGTGGGGAAAACTCTGGGTTCGGGCCAAACACCGAGCTCGGAGCCTCTCCTCAGACAGCACACCAAATACACATACCATTATTCTATCTGACTTATTTGTAAGTGTGAATTTGTGGAAACCCGGCGCTCCTGGTGTATGTTGAAGTTGGGCTTGAATACAGTCTCTAATGATGTTTGCCGCTTCACCCGATGGAGGGACATAAACAACACTGATCACTGTTCCCAAACTCTCTTGGCAGATATAAAGGTCTCAAACTTAAACATAAAAGTTCAATGTCTGGATTAAATACTGTGGACTTTACTGTTGAATGGCTACACCATCGGTCAATTGCAAACACGCAGATGTCACCGCCTTTGCTCTTCCCCGAGTTGACAGATCTATCTGCCTGAATTAGAGAAAAGCCTCGTTCCTCTTTCAGCGAGCTTGGCTTCTTCAGTCGAAGCCCAGTTTCAGTAAGTACCAGCATCCCGATACTCAAAGCTGGCTCTAGCTTCTAGAATTCTTCTATTGCTCAGGATTATTGCAGGTAACAGAGGTTTGCATCAGACGCCGGGAGGTTTGCATCTGGGTTTTAGAATTGAGGATAAAATACTACTTCTCATGTTTTAATCATTCAAATGGTTTCGAGCCTATCGTCCAATCACAACCCTTTGATGTCCCTAGGATTACGCTGAAATCGAGGGGCGAATGTGTTCTCGGTAGCGGCTCCTAAAACCGCTTCCACGTCTGCTGTTTTAATTGGTGCTTTATTAATTAAATAAAAATAGCTTGTTTACACTTGAGGTTTCAATGTTTTCTTTTATCAAAAATCCTTTAGTTCAGTATAAATTCATGTTCCAGTTCTATTTGATGTTTAAATGTGCAGATCATTATGTAGTTGTAGTTCAGACTGTTTGACACTTTCTGCTGATGTCAAAGTATTACTTTAAGAATTAAATCACTTCCACATCTGCTGTTTTAATTTAATTTAATTTAAGCAATGGCTATATTAATGGCTCTTTTTTTACATCACACATTTAGCATTTGTCTATACCTGACATCCCTCTATAGCGTTTTCTCTGTGATAGTGTGATTGGACACAAATGTGAAGTCTTCCCGCGCTCCAGAAAATCTATAATCAGAAATGTAAGAATCAGCTGTGACTTTGATGGGAAGCTGATTGGTCTGTGAGCACTGAAGCTTGTCTTATCCTCAGCAAAGCTGTCTGAAGATATTTTCCCATTTGCATTTGTAAAGGGCCCGTCTCTAGATGCTACTGTCAATGTATGATACACATGGTTGACTGTGCCGAGCTGACTGATGCTCCCAAACCTGCTAACCTGCCTTACCATCACTTACCTTCAATTGGGTTTAGCACACAACAAATAAGAGCTTTCACTCAGACCCATGGAAATGACCATGCACCGTTTACTGACCATCTGATGTATATCGCACTCAAAAATGGCAAAAGCTCCAATCTGATTGGCTGATTTTCAACTCCCAAAAGTCAGTGCACCGGCTTGAATTGATAAATTACAATGAGTATGTTGGACATTACAATGAGTAATGTAATGAAACTCAGATCATTACTAGATTTCTCTCAGGAGAGTCAGGTCGAGTCAGAAAACATTAAAAGTAGGAATTCATCTCTGTAGTGGTTTTGAAATATTTATAAATTACCTTGTTTCTTGTCTTAGCTAGACAAAATCTCTGTAGCACATTTTATTTTATAGGGTTAGATGCATTTCTAAGCATAAACAATACTCTACCTTCTGATTGTTTTTTAGCTTTAATATGGATATTGAAAGGATGCTTGTAGAAATTATATAAGGCAGTATTTTATGGACCCAAACAATGCAGATATTTTATTGTTTACTGAATAATGGAAAATGACATTGCCTTCCCCCAGGACAAGAAGAAACAGAAAACATGATAGATCTGGTCTTCTTTTCTTTTCTTGTTTTGGAAGGGGTACCAGTGGCATCCATTTTCATTTAGTGTAAAAGTTGCATATGTGGAGGAAGTGACACCGTTGTGTAATGCAGCCGAAGTTATTGAAGTCGTTGCACACTTGTCTGCAGGTCTGTTCACGCAGACGTCAGACATCATCCGTGCGTTCACATACACTGTGCAGACAGAGCGAGAATGGCAAGCAAACAGTTCTTTACATTTGTTGATAAGCGGGATGGATTCTTTTTGGGGGATGGAGAGATTTATGGTCAGATGTCCATATTTGTAGCAGCATTATCATAATTTATCAGTGGATACTGATGTGAGCAGAAAAAGAAGACCAATGTCAGCAGCTGATTGGATTAGAGAGCGATTTTGTATAAAGAATGGTGGAGGTTCCAGGGTTAGGGTCCAGGGTTAGGGTTAGGGTCCAGGGTTAGGATTAGGGTCCAGGGTTAGGGTCCAGGGTTAGGATTAGGGTCCAGGGTTAGGGTCCAGGGTTAGGATTAGGGTCCAGGGTTAGGATTAGGGTCCAGGATTAGGGTCCAGGGTTAGGGTTAGGGTTCAGGGCTGCTGCGTGAGAAGGAAATGGAGCCGATGCTGTGGAAGTGAGAGTATTATCTGGCAGGCCATCTGGGACTGTAGAAGGTGCTGAAGATGAGGCATGTGCTTTGGGATCTGTGCTGGTTGCTGAGACAGGAGGATGGAAAATAAACGGAAACCAAAGAGTTGAGACCGATTGCAGAAGAATCCTCAAGCTATGATCTGCAAATATCTAAAGAGGAGTGGAAAGGTATGTAGGGTGTGTGGGAAATGAGGCGGCCTTGTGTTAGAGTCTGCTCACTAGGGATTAGGATGAAGGGCCCTATCTTGCTCCCGGCGCAAATGACTTTGTACACTGACGCATGTATCATTCCTATTTTGCACCCGCGCAAAGCGGACTTTTCCCTCCACAGACGCATGTCGGTTAACTAAGAAATACACTTGCGCTCCCCGGGGCGGTTCAGCGCAAAGAGGAGGCGTGTTCCGGCGCAAACTTTCCCTCATGCTATTTTGCTGTTCTATAAAACAAATGCGCCACTGACCAGAAAAAACCTAGTCTAAAGTCAGTGGCGCGTTGCGCGTTGTTCATTATGCTATTTTAAGGGCGCATGCTTGGCCATAATCAATGTAGCGTGTGCACAACGCGTATACACTTTGATTCTCTCATCTAAGCAGCAGTTTTCATTTTTGCAAATCATACATTATTACGATAGATAGATAGATAGATAGACAATTTATTATAAAAGCATACATGTAGCTTACACATTTACCCAAATTATCATACGGCTGTTTAACAGAAGTTAATTTGGGTGGGTTTCTCCATCCCCAATGTCACTTCTCTGTGTTTTACGGCCCTGACGAGAACGTTGCTCTCCTCGGCTGTGAACCGCTCCTGGCGCGCCTGGCCAATCCGCCGTTATAATAGGAATCCGCTTTAGAACAAGCGCGCCTGCTCTTAAAGGGAATGTGAGATGATGCTCTGATTGGTTTATTTCACGTTACGCCCAAACCACACCTATGAATAATGAAGCTACTTCAGACCAACCCCTTTTAGATTTGCGCCTGGCGCAAGAGGCATTTATCCCGCCGGGAAAATAGCAACAGCGCCGGGATCCGCCCACAAAGTTACTTGCGCTTTGCGCTTTGACACTTGCGTTTCAGATCGTTAAAATAGGGCCCGAAATGTGGAAACAGAGTAGAATGAGGTGAGTTCTGGATCAGCTACTGAGGCCTGGAATAGCAGAACTTTAGTGGCCGCTGTAGTTGTTTTGGAGAAGATCACATTTATTTATTAAGTACTTTACACAATATAGATTGTTTCAAAGCAGCTTCACATGAATAAAAGGGAAAATAAGTGATAATGTTGTAAAATTAATCAGTTCTGAAATATTTGATTATAGCTGTAAAACAACTTTACAAAAGAAATTTTTCAGCTCAATATAGCTCAGTGTTATTTTCATTTAAAAAGTTAAAAGTCAATGTTGTAAAGATCCATCTCAATTCTGTTTAAATTTTGTTCTAACCAGTGCAGTTAAATCAATAATATTACAAATTATTAATTGTCTTTTTAAAACTGAATTGAGCAAAGTCAAAGTCCATTAGGTGACAGTAGCAAAGAAAAACATTTGGAGGAACTTCACTTATCTTGACCTGTGGCTGAGAGGACAGACAGAGGATCTCTTCTCATTACAAATACTCTTTATCTGCAGTGTGTTTGAGTGCCAACAGAGAGATGAGTTCTCATCGGCTGTCTTCTGTGATTGTGTTGCATCACAATCTATTTTCACCTACGGTGTGGTCAGACAAACAGCGTGTTGCTGGAATCTTGCCACATCTCACCTGGTTAAGACACAGAGTTGTAGTTGCAGATATCCCTTGATAAAAAGTACACTTAAAGGTACAATATGTAAGAATTTTGTATCAAAACATCAAAAAAAAAAAACTTGCACAGTGTTATATATTTCTTTCAATTGTGTACTTACATTATCAGAGGTGGAAAGAGTAATAAAATATTCTACTCAAGTAAAAGTACTAGTACTTCAATTAAATTTTATTTAAGTACAAGTAAAAGTACTGGTCTAAAAATCTACTCAAGTAAAAGTAAAAAGTAGCTCATTTAAAATTTACTCAGAGTAAAAGTTACTGAGTAACTTTTTTAACAGCGGGGGTGGGGGACTCTCCCGTGTAGGCTTGTAATGGTATGAGATTTTCACAGTATGATAACGTCTCAGAAAATATCACGGTTTACAGTATTAATAAATTATTAAATAAATAAACTGTATTATTAAATTATGAGTATTATTATTATCATCAGTTAAAATGACAGTTAAATTAAAGGGTCACTTCAGGATTTAGCATTAAGCTTTGTATCAGTAGAAAACCTGTAGTATATTCGAATTACCGTGCTCCCCCTCCCCCCCTGAATGTAGTGTTTACATGAACGCTAAACAAGTGATCGGTTGATGTGTGTTTTGACATTGCTAAGAAAATTCCCGCTCCTCCGTGAGAGATACGAGACCTGCGTCTCACAGGTGTCGCTCATCGGTAATCACGCCACCGGCCTCGCGTCGTTCTCCCGCGGCCCTCACTCATCCTGCTCGCCACAGTAAACATGACTCGTGTCGTTCTCCCGCGGCCCTAGCGTCGTCCTGTTCGCCACAGTAAACATGACTCGCGCCGTTCTCCCGCGGCCCTCACTCGTCCTGCTCGCCACAGTAAACATGACTCGCGTCGTTCTCCCGCGGCCCTCACTCGTCCTGCTCGCCACAGTAAACATGACTCGTGTCGTTCTCCCGCGGCCCTAGCGTCGTCCTGCTCGCCACAGTAAACATGACTCGTGTCGTTCTCCCGCGGCCCTAGCGTCGTCCTGCTCGCCACAGTAAACATGACTCGTGTCGTTCTCCTGCGGCCCTCACTCGTCCTGCTCGCCACAGTAAACATGACTCGTGTCGTTCTCCCGCGGCCCTCACTCGTCCTGCTCGCCACAGTAAACTTGACTCGCGCCGTTCTCCCGCGGCCCTCACTCGTCCTGCTCGCCACAGTAAACTTGACTCGCGCCGTTCTCCCGCGGCCCTCACTCGTCCTGCTCGCCACAGTAAACTTGACTCGCGCCGTTCTCCCGCGGCCCTCACTCGTCCTGCTCGCCACAGTAAACATGACTCGTGTCGTTCTCCCGCGGCCCTCACTCGTCCTGCTCGCCACAGTAAACTTGACTCGTGTCGTTCTCCCGCGGCCCTCACTCGTCCTGCTCGCCACAGTAAACTTGACTCGTGTCGTTCTCCCGCGGCCCTCACTCGTCCTGCTCGCCACAGTAAACATGACTCGCGCCGTTCTCCCACGGCCCTCACTCGTCCTGCTCGCCACAGTAAACTTGACTCGCGCCGTTCTCCCACGGCCCTCACTCGCCCTGCTCGCCACAGTAAACTTGACTCGTGTCGTTCTCCCGCGGCCCTCACTCGTCCTACTCGCCACAGTAAAAATGACTCGTGTCGTTCTCCCGCGGCCCTCACTCGTCCTGCTCGCCACAGTAAACTTGACTCGTGTCGTTCTCCCGCGGCCCTCACTCGTCCTGCTCTCCACAGTAAACATGACTCGTGTCGTTCTCCCGCGGCCCTCACTCGTCCTGCTCGCCACAGTAAACATGACTCGTGTCGTTCTCCCACGGCCCTAGCGTCGTCCTGCTCGCCACAGTAAACATGACTCGTGTCGTTCTCCCACGGCCCTAGCGTCGTCCTGCTCGCCACAGTAAACTTGACTCGTGTCGTTCTCCCGCGGCCCTCACTCGTCCTGATCGCCACAGTAAACATGACTCGTGTCGTTCTCCCGCGGCCCTCACTCGTCCTGCTCGCCACAGTAAACATGACTCGTGTCGTTCTCCCGCGGCCCTCACTCGTCCTGCTCGCCACAGTAAACATGACTCGTGCCGTTCTCCCGCGGCCCTCACTCGTCCTGCTCGCCACAGTAAACATGACTCGTGTCGTTCTCCCGCGGCCCTCACTCGTCCTGCTCTCCACAGTAAACATGACTCGTGTCGTTCTCCCGCGGCCCTCACTCGTCCTGCTCGCCACAGTAAACATGACTCGTGTCGTTCTCCCGCGGCCCTCACTCGTCCTGCTCGCCACAGTAAACATGACTCGTGTCGTTCTCCCGCGGCCCTCACTCGTCCTGCTCTCCACAGTAAACATGACTCGTGTCGTTCTCCCGCGGCCCTCACTCGTCCTGCTCGCCACAGTAAACATGACTCGTGTCGTTCTTCCGCGGCCCTCACTCGTCCTGCTCGCCACAGTAAACATGACTCGTGTCGTTCTCCCGCGCCCCTCACTCGTCCTGCTCGCCACAGTAAACATGACTCGTGCCGTTCTCCCGCGGCCCTCACTCGTCCTGCTCTCCACAGTAAACATGACTCGTGTCGTTCTCCCGCGGCCCTCACTCGTCCTGCTCGCCACAGTAAACATGACTCGTGTCGTTCTCCCGCGGCCCTCACTCGTCCTGCTCGCCACAGTAAACATGACTCGTGTCGTTCTCCCGCGGCCCTCACTCGTCCTGCTCGCCACAGTAAACTTGACTCGCGCCGTTCTCCCGCGGCCCTCACTCGTCCTGCTCGCCACAGTAAACATGACTCGTGTCGTTCTCCCGCGGCCCTCACTCGTCCTGCTCTCCACAGTAAACATGACTCGTGTCGTTCTCCCGCGGCCCTCACTCGTCCTGCTCGCCACAGTAAACTTGACTCGCGCCGTTCTCCCGCGGCCCTCACTCGTCCTGCTCGCCACAGTAAACATGACTCGTGTCGTTCTCCCGCGGCCCTCACTCGTCCTGCTCGCCACAGTAAACATGACTCGGGTCGTTCTCCCGCGGCCCTCACTCGTCCTGCTCGCCACAGTAAACATGACTCATGTCGTTCTCCCGCGGCCCTCACTCGTCCTGCTCGCCACAGTAAACTTGACTCGCGCCGTTCTCCCGCGGCCCTCACTCGTCCTGCTCGCCACAGTAAACATGACTCGTGTCGTTCTCCCGCGGCCCTAACTCGTCCTGCTCGCCACAGTAAACATGACTCATGTCGTTCTCCCGCGGCCCTCACTCGTCCTGCTCGCCACAGTAAACTTGACTCGCGCCGTTCTCCCGCGGCCCTCACTCGTCCTGCTCGCCACAGTAAACATGACTCGTGTCGTTCTCCCGCGGCCCTCACTCGTCCTGCTCGCCACAGTAAACATGACTCGTGTCGTTCTCCCGCGGCCCTCACTCGTCCTGCTCGCCACAGTAAACTTGACTCGCGCCGTTCTCCCGCGGCCCTCACTCGTCCTGCTCGCCACAGTAAACATGACTCGTGTCGTTCTCCCGCGGCCCTTACTCGTCCTGCTCGCCACAGTAAACATGACTCGCGCCGTTCTCCCGCGGCCCTCACTCGTCCTGCTCGCCACAGTAAACTTGACACGTGTCGGTCTCCCGCGGCCCTCTCTCGCCCTGCTCTCCACAGTAAACATGACTCGCGCCGTTCTCCCGCGCCCCTCACTCGTCCTGCTCTCCACAGTAAACATGACTCGCGCCGTTCTCCCACGGCCCTCACTCGTCCTGCTCGCCACAGTAAACATGACTCGTGTCGTTCTCCCACGGCCCTCACTCGTCCTGCTCTCCACAGTAAACATGACTCGCGCCGTTCTCCCACGGCCCTCACTCGTCCTGCTCGCCACAGTAAACATGACTCGCGCCGTTCTCCCGTGGCCCTCACTCGTCCTGCTCTCCACAGTAAACATGACTCGTGTCGTTCTCCCGCGACCCTCACTCGTCCTGCTCGCCACAGTAAACATGACTCGTGTCGTTCTCCCACGGCCCTCACTCGTCCTGCTCTCCACAGTAAACATGACTCGTGTCGTTCTCCCGCGGCCCTCACTCGTCCTGCTCTCCACAGTAAACATGACTCGCGCCGTTCTTCCGCGCCCCTCACTCGTCCTGCTCGCCACAGTAAACATGACTCATGTCGTTCTCCCACGGCCCTCACTCGTCCTGCTCGCCACAGTAAACTTGACTCGCGCCGTTCTTCCGCGCCCCTCACTCGTCCTGCTCGCCACAGTAAACATGACTCGTGTCGTTCTCCCGCGCCCCTCACTCGTCCTGCTCGCCACAGTAAACATGACTCGTGTCGTTCTCCCGCGGCCCTCACTCGTCCTGCTCGCCACAGTAAACATGACTCGTGTCGTTCTCCCACGGCCCTCACTCGTCCTGCTCGCCACAGTAAACTTGACTCGCGCCGTTCTCCCGCGCCCCTCACTCGTCCTGCTCGCCACAGTAAACATGACTCGTGTCGTTCTCCCGCGCCCCTCACTCGTCCTGCTCGCCACAGTAAACATGACTCATGTCGTTCTCCCGCGGCCCTCACTCGTCCTGCTCGCCACAGTAAACATGACTCGTGTCGTTCTCCCACGGCCCTCACTCGTCCTGCTCGCCACAGTAAACTTGACTCGCGCCGTTCTCCCGCGGCCCTCACTCGTCCTGCTCGCCACAGTAAACATGACTCGTGTCGTTCTCCCGCGGCCCTCACTCGTCCTGCTCGCCACAGTAAACATGACTCGTGTCGTTCTCCCGCGCCCCTCACTCGTCCTGCTCGCCACAGTAAACATGACTCGTGTCGTTCTCCCGCGGCCCTCACTCGTCCTGCTCGCCACAGTAAACATGACTCATGTCGTTCTCCCGCGGCCCTCACTCGTCCTGCTCGCCACAGTAAACATGACTCGTGTCGTTCTCCCACGGCCCTCACTCGTCCTGCTCGCCACAGTAAACTTGACTCGCGCCGTTCTCCCGCGGCCCTCACTCGTCCTGCTCGCCACAGTAAACATGACTCGTGTCGTTCTCCCGCGGCCCTCACTCGTCCTGCTCGCCACAGTAAACATGACTCGTGTCGTTCTCCCGCGCCCCTCACTCGTCCTGCTCGCCACAGTAAACATGACTCGTGTCGTTCTCCCGCGGCCCTCACTCGTCCTGCTCGCCACAGTAAACATGACTCGTGCCGTTCTCCCGCGGCCCTCATTCGTCCCGCTCGCCACAGTAAACTTGACTCGCGCCGTTCTCCCGCGCCCCTCACTCGTCCTGCTCGCCACAGTAAACATGACTCGTGTCGTTCTCCCGCGGCCCTCACTCGTCCTGCTCGCCACAGTAAACATGACTCGTGTCGTTCTCCCACGGCCCTCACTCGTCCTGCTCTCCACAGTAAACATGACTCATGCCGTTCTCCCGCGGCCCTCACTCGTCCTGCTCGCCACAGTAAACATGACTCGAGCTGTTCTCCCGCGGCCCTCACTCGTCCTGCTCGCCACAGTAAACATGACTCGTGTCGTTCTCCCGCGCCCCTCACTCGTCCTGCTCGCCACAGTAAACATGACTCGTGTCGTTCTCCCGCGGCCCTCACTCGTCCTGCTCGCCACAGTAAACATGACTCTTGTCGTTCTCCCGCGGCCCTCACTCGTCCTGCTCGCCACAGTAAACATGACTCGTGTCGTTCTCCCACGGCCCTCACTCGTCCTGCTCTCCACAGTAAACATGACTCATGCCGTTCTCCCGCGGCCCTCACTCGTCCTGCTCGCCACAGTAAACATGACTCATGCCGTTCTCCCGCGGCCCTCACTCGTCCTGCTCGCCACAGTAAACATGACTCGAGCTGTTCTCCCGCGGCCCTCACTCGTCCTGCTCGCCACAGTAAACATGACTCGTGTCGTTCTCCCGCGGCCCTCACTCGTCCTGCTCGCCACAGTAAACATGACTCGTGTCGTTCTCCCGCGCCCCTCACTCGTCCTGCTCGCCACAGTAAACATGACTCGTGTCGTTCTCCCGCGGCCCCCACTCGTCCTGCTCGCCACAGTAAACATGACTCGCGCCGTTCTCCCGCGGCCCTCACTCGTCCTGCTCTCCACAGTAAACATGACTCGTGTCGTTCTCCCGCGGCCCTCACTCGTCCTGCTCGCCACAGTAAACATGACTCGTGTCGTTCTCCCGCGCCCCTCACTCGTCCTGCTCGCCACAGTAAACATGACTCGTGTCGTTCTCCCGCGGCCCTCACTCGTCCTGCTCGCCACAGTAAACATGACTCGTGCCGTTCTCCCGCGGCCCTAACACGTCCTGCTCGCCACAGTAAACATGACTCGTGTCGTTCTCCCACGGCCCTAGCGTCGTCCTGCTCGCCACAGTAAACATGACTCGTGTCGTTCTCCTGCGGCCCTCACTCGTCCTGCTCGCCACAGTAAACATGACTCGTGTCGTTCTCCCACGGCCCTCACTCGTCCTGCTCTCCACAGTAAACATGACTCGCGCCGTTCTCCCGCGGCCCTCACTCGTCCTGCTCTCCACAGTAAACATGACTCATGTCGTTCTCCCGCGGCCCTCACTCGTCCTGCTCGCCACAGTAAACATGACTCGTGTCGTTCTCCCGCGGCCCTCACTCGTCCTGCTCGCCACAGTAAACATGACTCGTGCCGTTCTCCCGCGGCCCTCACTCGTCCTGCTCGCCACAGTAAACATGACTCGTGTCGTTCTCCCACGGCCCTAGCGTCGTCCTGCTCGCCACAGTAAACATGACTCGTGTCGTTCTCCTGCGGCCCTCACTCGTCCTGCTCGCCACAGTAAACATGACTCGTGTCGTTCTCCCACGGCCCTCACTCGTCCTGCTCTCCACAGTAAACATGACTCGCGCCGTTCTCCCGCGGCCCTCACTCGTCCTGCTCTCCACAGTAAACATGACTCGTGTCGTTCTCCCGCGGCCCTCACTCGTCCTGCTCGCCACAGTAAACATGACTCGTGTCGTTCTCCCGCGCCCCTCACTCGTCCTGCTCGCCACAGTAAACATGACTCATGTCGTTCTCCTGCGGCCCTCACTCGTCCTGCTCGCCACAGTAAACATGACTCGTGTCGTTCTCCCGCGGCCCTCACTCGTCCTGCTCGCCACAGTAAACATGACTCGTGTCGTTCTCCCGCGGCCCTCACTCGTCCTGCTCGCCACAGTAAACATGACTCGTGCCGTTCTCCCGCGGCCCTCACTCGTCCTGCTCGCCACAGTAAACATGACTCGTGTCGTTCTCCCACGGCCCTAGCGTCGTCCTGCTCGCCACAGTAAACATGACTCGTGTCGTTCTCCTGCGGCCCTCACTCGTCCTGCTCGCCACAGTAAACATGACTCGTGTCGTTCTCCCACGGCCCTCACTCGTCCTGCTCTCCACAGTAAACATGACTCGCGCCGTTCTCCCGCGGCCCTCACTCGTCCTGCTCGCCACAGTAAACATGACTCGTGTCGTTCTCCCGCGGCCCTCACTCGTCCTGCTCGCCACAGTAAACATGACTCGTGCCGTTCTCCCGCGGCCCTCACTCGTCCTGCTCGCCACAGTAAACATGACTCGTGTCGTTCTCCCGCGGCCCTCACTCGTCCTGCTCTCCACAGTAAACATGACTCATGTCGTTCTCCCGCGGCCCTCACTCGCCCTGCTCGCCACAGTAAACATGACTCGTGTCGTTCTCCCGCGGCCCTCACTCGTCCCGCTCGCCACAGTAAACATGACTCGCGCCGTTCTCCCGCGGCCCTCACTCGTCCTGCTCGCCACAGTAAACATGACTCATGTCGTTCTCCCGCGGCCCTCACTCGTCCTGCTCGCCACAGTAAACATGACTCGTGTCGTTCTCCCGCGGCCCTCACTCGTCCTGCTCGCCACAGTAAACATGACTCGTGTCGTTCTCCCGCGGCCCTCACTCGTCCTGCTCTCCACAGTAAACATGACTCATGTCGTTCTCCCGCGGCCCTCACTCGTCCTGCTCGCCACAGTAAACATGACTCATGTCGTTCTCCCGCGGCCCTCACTCGTCCTGCTCTCCACAGTAAACATGACTCGTGTCGTTCTCCCGCGGCCCTCACTCGTCCTGCTCGCCACAGTAAACATGACTCGTGTCGTTCTCCCGCGCCCCTCACTCGTCCTGCTCGCCACAGTAAACATGACTCGTGTCGTTCTCCCGCGGCCCTCACTCGTCCTGCTCGCCACAGTAAACATGACTCGTGCCGTTCTCCCGCGGCCCTCACTCGTCCTGCTCGCCACAGTAAACATGACTCGTGTCGTTCTCCCACGGCCCTCACTCGTCCTGCTCGCCACAGTAAACATGACACTTGTCGTTCTCCCGCGGCCCTCACTCGTCCTGCTCGCCACAGTAAACATGACTCGTGTCGTTCTCCCACGGCCCTCACTCGTCCTGCTCTCCACAGTAAACATGACTCATGCCGTTCTCCCGCGGCCCTCACTCGTCCTGCTCGCCACAGTAAACATGACTCATGCCGTTCTCCCGCGGCCCTCACTCGTCCTGCTCGCCACAGTAAACATGACTCGAGCTGTTCTCCCGCGGCCCTCACTCGTCCTGCTCGCCACAGTAAACATGACTCGTGTCGTTCTCCCGCGGCTCTCACTCGTCCTGCTCGCCACAGTAAACATGACTCGTGTCGTTCTCCCGCGCCCCTCACTCGTCCTCCTCGCCACAGTAAACATGACTTGTGTCGTTCTCCCGCGGCCCCCACTCGTCCTGCTCGCCACAGTAAACATGACTCGCGCCGTTCTCCCGCGGCCCTCACTCGTCCTGCTCTCCACAGTAAACATGACTCGTGTCGTTCTCCCGCGGCCCTCACTCGTCCTGCTCGCCACAGTAAACATGACTCGTGTCGTTCTCCCGCGGCCCTCACTCGTCCTGCTCTCCACAGTAAACATGACTCGCGCCGTTCTTCCGCGCCCCTCACTCGTCCTGCTCGCCACAGTAAACATGACTCATGTCGTTCTCCCGCGGCCCTCACTCGTCCTGCTCGCCACAGTAAACTTGACTCGCGCCGTTCTTCCGCGCCCCTCACTCGTCCTGCTCGCCACAGTAAACATGACTCGTGTCGTTCTCCCGCGCCCCTCACTCGTCCTGCTCGCCACAGTAAACATGACTCGTGTCGTTCTCCCGCGGCCCTCACTCGTCCTGCTCGCCACAGTAAACATGACTCGTGTCGTTCTCCCACGGCCCTCACTCGTCCTGCTCGCCACAGTAAACTTGACTCGCGCCGTTCTCCCGCGGCCCTCACTCGTCCTGCTCGCCACAGTAAACATGACTCGTGTCGTTCTCCCGCGCCCCTCACTCGTCCTGCTCGCCACAGTAAACATGACTCATGTCGTTCTCCCGCGGCCCTCACTCGTCCTGCTCGCCACAGTAAACATGACTCGTGTCGTTCTCCCACGGCCCTCACTCGTCCTGCTCGCCACAGTAAACTTGACTCGCGCCGTTCTCCCGCGGCCCTCACTCGTCCTGCTCGCCACAGTAAACATGACTCGTGTCGTTCTCCCGCGCCCCTCACTCGTCCTGCTCGCCACAGTAAACATGACTCATGTCGTTCTCCCGCGGCCCTCACTCGTCCTGCTCTCCACAGTAAACATGACTCGTGTCGTTCTCCCGCGGCCCTCACTCGTCCTGCTCGCCACAGTAAACATGACTCGTGCCGTTCTCCCGCGGCCCTCATTCGTCCCGCTCGCCACAGTAAACTTGACTCGCGCCGTTCTCCCGCGCCCCTCACTCGTCCTGCTCGCCACAGTAAACATGACTCGTGTCGTTCTCCCGCGGCCGTCACTCGTCCTGCTCGCCACAGTAAACATGACTCTTGTCGTTCTCCCGCGGCCCTCACTCGTCCTGCTCGCCACAGTAAACATGACTCGTGTCGTTCTCCCACGGCCCTCACTCGTCCTGCTCTCCACAGTAAACATGACTCATGCCGTTCTCCCGCGGCCCTCACTCGTCCTGCTCGCCACAGTAAACATGACTCGAGCTGTTCTCCCGCGGCCCTCACTCGTCCTGCTCGCCACAGTAAACATGACTCGTGTCGTTCTCCCGCGGCCCTCACTCGTCCTGCTCGCCACAGTAAACATGACTCGTGTCGTTCTCCCGCGCCCCTCACTCGTCCTGCTCGCCACAGTAAACATGATTCGTGTCGTTCTCCCGCGCCCCTCACTCGTCCTGCTCGCCACAGTAAACATGACTCGTGTCGTTCTCCCGCGGCCCTCACTCGTCCTGCTCGCCACAGTAAACATGACTCTTGTCGTTCTCCCGCGGCCCTCACTCGTCCTGCTCGCCACAGTAAACATGACTCGTGTCGTTCTCCCACGGCCCTCACTCGTCCTGCTCGCCACAGTAAACATGACTCGTGTCGTTCTCCCGCGGCCCTCACTCGTCCTGCTCGCCACAGTAAACATGACTCGTGTCGTTCTCCCACGGCCCTCACTCGTCCTGCTCGCCACAGTAAACATGACTCGTGTCGTTCTCCCGCGCCCCTCACTCGTCCTGCTCGCCACAGTAAACATGACTCGTGTCGTTCTCCCACGGCCCTCACTCGTCCTGCTCGCCACAGTAAACATGACTCTTGTCGTTCTCCCGCGGCCCTCACTCGTCCTGCTCGCCACAGTAAACATGACTCGTGTCGTTCTCCCGCGGCCCTCACTCGTCCTGCTCGCCACAGTAAACATGACTCGTGTCGTTCTCCCACGGCCCTCACTCGTCCTGCTCTCCACAGTAAACATGACTCATGCCGTTCTCCCGCGGCCCTCACTCGTCCTGCTCGCCACAGTAAACATGACTCATGCCGTTCTCCCGCGGCCCTCACTCGTCCTGCTCGCCACAGTAAACATGACTCGAGCTGTTCTCCCGCGGCCCTCACTCGTCCTGCTCGCCACAGTAAACATGACTCGTGTCGTTCTCCCGCGGCCCTCACTCGTCCTGCTCGCCACAGTAAACATGACTCGTGTCGTTCTCCCGCGGCCCCCACTCGTCCTGCTCGCCACAGTAAACATGACTCGCGCCGTTCTCCCGCGGCCCTCACTCGTCCTGCTCTCCACAGTAAACATGACTCGTGTCGTTCTCCCGCGGCCCTCACTCGTCCTGCTCGCCACAGTAAACATGACTCGTGTCGTTCTCCCGCGCCCCTCACTCGTCCTGCTCGCCACAGTAAACATGACTCGTGTCGTTCTCCCGCGGCCCTCACTCGTCCTGCTCGCCACAGTAAACATGACTCGTGCCGTTCTCCCGCGGCCCTAACACGTCCTGCTCGCCACAGTAAACATGACTCGTGTCGTTCTCCCACGGCCCTAGCGTCGTCCTGCTCGCCACAGTAAACATGACTCGTGTCGTTCTCCTGCGGCCCTCACTCGTCCTGCTCGCCACAGTAAACATGACTCGCGCCGTTCTTCCGCGGCCCTCACTCGTCCTGCTCGCCACAGTAAACATGACTCGTGTCGTTCTCCCACGGCCCTCACTCGTCCTGCTCTCCACAGTAAACATGACTCGCGCCGTTCTCCCGCGGCCCTCACTCGTCCTGCTCGCCACAGTAAACATGACTCGTGTCGTTCTCCCGCGGCCCTCACTCGTCCTGCTCGCCACAGTAAACATGACTCGTGTCGTTCTCCCGCGGCCCTCACTCGTCCCGCTCGCCACAGTAAACATGACTCGCGCCGTTCTCCCGCGGCCCTCACTCGTCCTGCTCGCCACAGTAAACATGACTCATGTCGTTCTCCCGCGCCCCTCACTCGTCCTGCTCGCCACAGTAAACATGACTCATGTCGTTCTCCCGCGGCCCTCACTCGTCCTGCTCGCCACAGTAAACATGACTCGTGTCGTTCTCCCGCGGCCCTCACTCGTCCTGCTCGCCACAGTAAACATGACTCGTGTCGTTCTCCCGCGCCCCTCACTCGTCCTGCTCGCCACAGTAAACATGACTCGTGTCGTTCTCCCGCGGCCCCCACTCGTCCTGCTCGCCACAGTAAACATGACTCGCGCCGTTCTCCCGCGGCCCTCACTCGTCCTGCTCTCCACAGTAAACATGACTCGTGTCGTTCTCCCGCGGCCCTCACTCGTCCTGCTCGCCACAGTAAACATGACTCGTGTCGTTCTCCCGCGCCCCTCACTCGTCCTGCTCGCCACAGTAAACATGACTCTTGTCGTTCTCCCGCGGCCCTCACTCGTCCTGCTCGCCACAGTAAACATGACTCGTGCCGTTCTCCCGCGGCCCTCACTCGTCCTGCTCGCCACAGTAAACATGACTCGTGTCGTTCTCCCACGGCCCTAGCGTCGTCCTGCTCGCCACAGTAAACATGACTCGTGTCGTTCTCCCACGGCCCTCACTCGTCCTGCTCTCCACAGTAAACATGACTCGTGTCGTTCTCCCGCGGCCCTCACTCGTCCTGCTCGCCACAGTAAACATGACTCGTGCCGTTCTCCCGCGGCCCTCACTCGTCCTGCTCGCCACAGTAAACATGACTCGTGTCGTTCTCCCGCGGCCCTCACTCGTCCTGCTCGCCACAGTAAACATGACTCGTGTCGTTCTCCCGCGGCCCTCACTCGTCCTGCTCTCCACAGTAAACATGACTCATGTCGTTCTCCCGCGGCCCTCACTCGTCCTGCTCGCCACAGTAAACATGACTCGTGTCGTTCTCCCGCGGCCCTCACTCGTCCCGCTCGCCACAGTAAACATGACTCGCGCCGTTCTCCCGCGGCCCTCACTCGTCCTGCTCGCCACAGTAAACATGACTCATGTCGTTCTCCCGCGGCCCTCACTCGTCCTGCTCTCCACAGTAAACATGACTCGTGTCGTTCTCCCGCGGCCCTCACTCGTCCTGCTCGCCACAGTAAACATGACTCGTGTCGTTCTCCCGCGCCCCTCACTCGTCCTGCTCGCCACAGTAAACATGACTCGTGTCGTTCTCCCGCGGCCCTCACTCGTCCTGCTCGCCACAGTAAACATGACTCGTGCCGTTCTCCCGCGGCCCTCACTCGTCCTGCTCGCCACAGTAAACATGACTCGTGTCGTTCTCCCACGGCCCTCACTCGTCCTGCTCGCCACAGTAAACATGACTCGTGTCGTTCTCCCACGGCCCTCACTCGTCCTGCTCTCCACAGTAAACATGACTCATGCCGTTCTCCCGCGGCCCTCACTCGTCCTGCTCGCCACAGTAAACATGACTCATGCCGTTCTCCCGCGGCCCTCACTCGTCCTGCTCGCCACAGTAAACATGACTCGAGCTGTTCTCCCGCGGCCCTCACTCGTCCTGCTCGCCACAGTAAACATGACTCGTGTCGTTCTCCCGCGGCCCTCACTCGTCCTGCTCGCCACATTAAACATGACTCGTGTCGTTCTCCCGCGCCCCTCACTCGTCCTGCTCGCCACAGTAAACATGACTCGTGTCGTTCTCCCGCGGCCCCCACTCGTCCTGCTCGCCACAGTAAACATGACTCGCGCCGTTCTCCCGCGGCCCTCACTCGTCCTGCTCTCCACAGTAAACATGACTCGTGTCGTTCTCCCGCGGCCCTCACTCGTCCTGCTCGCCACAGTAAACATGACTCGTGTCGTTCTCCCGCGCCCCTCACTCGTCCTGCTCGCCACAGTAAACATGACTCGTGTCGTTCTCCCGCGGCCCTCACTCGTCCTGCTCGCCACAGTAAACATGACTCGTGTCGTTCTCCCGCGGCCCTCACTCGTCCTGCTCGCCACAGTAAACATGACTCGTGCCGTTCTCCCGCGGCCCTCACTCGTCCTGCTCGCCACAGTAAACATGACTCGTGTCGTTCTCCCACGGCCCTAGCGTCGTCCTGCTCGCCACAGTAAACATGACTCGTGTCGTTCTCCTGCGGCCCTCACTCGTCCTGCTCGCCACAGTAAACATGACTCGTGTCGTTCTCCCACGGCCCTCACTCGTCCTGCTCTCCACAGTAAACATGACTCGCGCCGTTCTCCCGCGGCCCTCACTCGTCCTGCTCGCCACAGTAAACATGACTCGTGTCGTTCTCCCGCGGCCCTCACTCGTCCTGCTCGCCACGGTACATGACTCGCGCCGTTCTCCCGCGGCCCTCACTCGTCCTGCTCGCCACAGTAAACATGACTCATGTCGTTCTCCCGCGGCCCTCACTCGTCCTGCTCGCCACAGTAAACATGACTCATGTCGTTCTCCCGCGGCCCTCACTCGTCCTGCTCGCCACAGTAAACATGACTCGTGTCGTTCTCCCGCGGCCCTCACTCGTCCTGCTCGCCACAGTAAACATGACTCGTGTCGTTCTCCCGCGGCCCTCACTCGTCCTGCTCGCCACAGTAAACATGACTCGTGCCGTTCTCCCGCGGCCCTCACTCGTCCTGCTCGCCACAGTAAACATGACTCGAGCTGTTCTCCCGCGGCCCTCACTCGTCCTGCTCGCCACAGTAAACATGACTCGTGTCGTTCTCCCGCGGCCCTCACTCGTCCTGCTCGCCACAGTAAACATGACTCGTGCCGTTCTCCCGCGGCCCTCACTCGTCCTGCTCGCCACAGTAAACATGACTCGTGTCGTTCTCCCGCGGCCCTCACTCATCCTGCTCTCCACAGTAAACATGACTCATGTCGTTCTCCCGCGGCCCTCACTCGTCCTGCTCGCCACAGTAAACATGACTCGTGTCGTTCTCCCGCGGCCCTCACTCGTCCTGCTCGCCACAGTAAACATGACTCGTGCCGTTCTCCCGCGGCCCTCACTCGTCCTGCTCGCCACAGTAAACATGACTCGCGCCGTTCTCCCGCGGCCCTCACTCGTCCTGCTCGCCACAGTAAACATGACTCGTGTCGTTCTCCCACGGCCCTCACTCGTCCTGCTCGCCACAGTAAACATGACTCGAGCTGTTCTCCCGCGGCCCTCACTCGTCCTGCTCGCCACAGTAAACATGACTCGAGCTGTTCTCCCGCGGCCCTCACTCGTCCTGCTCGCCACAGTAAACATGACTCGTGTCGTTCTCCCGCGGCCCTCACTCGTCCTGCTCGCCACAGTAAACATGACTCGTGCCGTTCTCCCGCGGCCCTCACTCGTCCTGCTCGCCACAGTAAACATGACTCGTGTCGTTCTCCCGCGGCCCTCACTCGTCCTGCTCTCCACAGTAAACATGACTCATGTCGTTCTCCCGCGGCCCTCACTCGTCCTGCTCGCCACAGTAAACATGACTCGTGTCGTTCTCCCGCGGCCCTCACTCGTCCTGCTCGCCACAGTAAACATGACTCGTGCCGTTCTCCCGCGGCCCTCACTCGTCCTGCTCGCCACAGTAAACATGACTCGCGCCGTTCTCCCGCGGCCCTCACTCGTCCTGCTCGCCACAGTAAACATGACTCGTGCCGTTCTCCCGCGGCCCTCACTCGTCCTGCTCGCCACAGTAAACATGACTCGCGCCGTTCTCCCGCGGCCCTCACTCGTCCTGCTCGCCACAGTAAACATGACTCGTGTCGTTCTCCCGCGGCCCTCACTCGTCCTGCTCGCCACAGTAAACATGACTCGCGCCGTTCTCCCGCGGCCCTCACTCGTCCTGCTCGCCACAGTAAACATGACTCGTGTCGTTCTCCCGCGGCCCTCACTCGTCCTGCTCGCCACAGTAAACATGACTCGTGTCGTTCTCCCGCGCCCCTCACTCGTCCTGCTCGCCACAGTAAACATGACTCGTGTCGTTCTCCCGCGGCCCTCACTCGTCCTGCTCGCCACAGTAAACATGACTCGTGTCGTTCTCCCGCGGCCCTCACTCGTCCTGCTCGCCACAGTAAACATGACTCGTGTCGTTCTCCCGCGGCCCCCACTCGTCCTGCTCGCCACAGTAAACATGACTCGCGCCGTTCTCCCGCGGCCCTCACTCGTCCTGCTCTCCACAGTAAACATGACTCGTGTCGTTCTCCCGCGGCCCTCACTCGTCCTGCTCGCCACAGTAAACATGACTCGTGTCGTTCTCCCGCGCCCCTCACTCGTCCTGCTCGCCACAGTAAACATGACTCGTGTCGTTCTCCCACGGCCCTAGCGTCGTCCTGCTCGCCACAGTAAACATGACTCGTGTCGTTCTCCTGCGGCCCTCACTCGTCCTGCTCTCCACAGTAAACATGACTCGTGTCGTTCTCCCGCGGCCCTCACTCGTCCTGCTCGCCACAGTAAACATGACTCGTGTCGTTCTCCCGCGGCCCTCACTCGTCCTGCTCGCCACAGTAAACATGACTCGTGTCGTTCTCCCGCGGCCCTCACTCGTCCCGCTCGCCACAGTAAACATGACTCGCGCCGTTCTCCCGCGGCCCTCACTCGTCCTGCTCGCCACAGTAAACATGACTCATGTCGTTCTCCCGCGGCCCTCACTCGTCCTGCTCGCCACAGTAAACATGACTCGTGTCGTTCTCCCGCGGCCCTCACTCGTCCTGCTCGCCACAGTAAACATGACTCGTGTCGTTCTCCCGCGGCCCTCACTCGTCCTGCTCGCCACAGTAAACATGACTCGTGTCGTTCTCCAGCGGCCCTCACTCGTCCTGCTCGCCACAGTAAACATGACTCGTGTCGTTCTCCCGCGGCCCTCACTCGTCCTGCTCGCCACAGTAAACATGACTCATGTCGTTCTCCCGCGGCCCTCACTCGTCCTGCTCGCCACAGTAAACATGACTCGTGTCGTTCTCCAGCGGCCCTCACTCGTCCTGCTCGCCACAGTAAACATGACTCGTGTCGTTCTCCCGCGGCCCTCACTCGTCCCGCTCGCCACAGTAAACATGACTCAAGTCGTTCTCCCGCGGCCCTCACTCGTCCTGCTCGCCACAGTAAACATGACTCATGTCGTTCTCCCGCGGCCCTCACTCGTCCTGCTCGCCACAGTAAACATGACTCGTGTCGTTCTCCCACGGCCCTCACTCGTCCTGCTCTCCACAGTAAACATGACTCATGTCGTTCTCCCGCGGCCCTCACTCGTCCTGCTCTCCACAGTAAACATGACTCATGTCGTTCTCCCGCGGCCCTCACTCGTCCTGCTCGCCACAGTAAACATGACTCGTGTCGTTCTCCCACGGCCCTCACTCGTCCTGCTCGCCACAGTAAACATGACTCGTGTCGTTCTCCCGCGGCCCTCACTCGTCCTGCTCTCCACAGTAAACATGACTCGTGTCGTTCTCCCGCGGCCCTCACTCGTCCTGCTCTCCACAGTAAACATGACTCATGTCGTTCTCCCGTGCCCCTCACTCGTCCTGCTCGCCACAGTAAACATGACTCATGTCGTTCTCCCGTGCCCCTCACTCGTCCTGCTCTCCACAGTAAACATGACTCATGTCGTTCTCCCGCGGCCCTCACTCGTCCTGCTCGCCACAGTAAACATGACTCGTGTCGTTCTCCCGCGGCCCTCACTCGTCCTGCTCGCCACAGTAAACATGACTCGTGTCGTTCTCCCGCGGCCCTCACTCGTCCTGCTCGCCACAGTAAACATGACTCGTGTCGTTCTCCCACGGCCCTCACTCGTCCTGTTCGCCACAGTAAACATGACTCGTGTCGTTCTCCCGCGCCCCTCACTCGTCCTGCTCTCCACAGTAAACATGACTCATGTCGTTCTCCCGCGGCCCTCACTCGTCCTGCTCGCCACAGTAAACATGACTCATGTCGTTCTCCCGTGCCCCTCACTCGTCCTGCTCTCCACAGTAAACATGACTCATGTCGTTCTCCCGCGGCCCTCACTCGTCCTGCTCGCCACAGTAAACATGACTCATGTCGTTCTCCCGCGGCCCTCACTCGTCCTGCTCGCCACAGTAAACATGACTCGTGTCGTTCTCCCGCGGCCCTCACTCGTCCTGCTCTCCACAGTAAACATGACTCATGTCGTTCTCCCGCGGCCCTCACTCGTCCTGCTCTCCACAGTAAACATGACTCATGTCGTTCTCCCGTGCCCCTCACTCGTCCTGCTCGCCACAGTAAACATGACTCATGTCGTTCTCCCGCGGCCCTCACTCGTCCTGCTCGCCACAGTAAACATGACTCGTGTCGTTCTCCCGCGGCCCTCACTCGTCCTGCTCTCCACAGTAAACATGACTCATGTCGTTCTCCCGTGCCCCTCACTCGTCCTGCTCGCCACAGTAAACATGACTCGTGCCGTTCTCCCGCGGCCCTCACTCGTCCTGCTCTCCACAGTAAACATGACTCATGTCGTTCTCCCGTGCCCCTCACTCGTCCTGCTCGCCACAGTAAACATGACTCATGTCGTTCTCCCGCGGCCCTCACTCGTCCTGCTCGCCACAGTAAACATGACTCGTGTCGTTCTCCCGCGGCCCTCACTCGTCCTGCTCGCCACAGTAAACATGACTCGTGTCGTTCTCCCGCGGCCCTCACTCGTCCTGCTCGCCACAGTAAACATGACTCGTGCCGTTCTCCCGCGGCCCTCACTCGTCCTGCTCGCCACAGTAAACATGACTCGTGTCGTTCTCCTGCGGCCCTCACTCGTCCTGCTCGCCACAGTAAACATGACTCGTGTCGTTCTCCCGCGGCCCTCACTCGTCCTGCTCGCCACAGTAAACATGACTCATGTCGTTCTCCCGCGCCCCTCACTCGTCCTGCTCGCCACAGTAAACATGATGAATGGCGACTGTAGAACGCAAAAGCCGAATCCTGGACATTATGGGCGATCTCGAAAAACCCGGGCAGACTCATCACGGAGACTCACTAGTAGCCTAGGCTTGTTGTTTAACATCTGCGCTCTGTTACCGGTAGGCGAGGCGTGGCCTCCTAGGGCAGCGAAGCAATTGCATTCTGGGAGTTGTTGTCTTTCATCCACATAAGCCAAAAATACATTTTCTGGCTTTTCTCAGTCTAGAAAGCTCCAAATTCAAAAATAATTTCACATTTCTTCTACATAAATGACCCATTTTAAATACACATTCATCTTCCCAGAGGTGAAGTGCCCCTTTAATGAAAACAGGATTTTTTTTTTTGTTGAACAAATGCTTTTATTATAACAAACTTGAAACCATTTGTTTGTTTTGTTTATTAAAATTTCAATAAAACATGTCTAATCAATTAAATTTGATAATTGATAATGAATTAGATTAACAACTTATTTTTAACAGTAATAATTTATTAAAATGTTTAAGAAAAATATTGTCCTGAAATGTATTTTATTCAGAAAATTAATGTTTCTTTTTATGATTTAATCCAAATATATTATCAAAAACGGTTGTAATCAAATGTAAAATTAAAATCGTGTCCTTTTATTTTTTGGGGAAGCGCTGCAAAAACAGATTAACTAAATTAAACCATGGACAAAAAATATATTCCTTTAAATAAAATGTATTATTATTGTTGTTATTATTATTATTTAGAGAAGTAGGCTACGTTCTATTGTATGCCTATAATAGTAATATATTTCTGTCCTAATTTCTCCTAGTAAAACCAAACTTTTATTTTGACGGGTTGTAGTGAAGACCAAAAGTGTAAAAAAGTGTTTCAAAGTGACAAGTGTATTTGACAATGGTTTATCTCAAATAAAATTATGAAAATGCTCATTAGGCGTTCTCTCAGAGCAGCTCTGGAAATGTTCATGTATTCATATCCTCAAATTGTTTGTAAGACGACTCTGAATGTCACGCGTACTTGAGTATGTAGTAGACAAAGCGGCGCAGCTCAGCAGAATAAATAGGGTTTTATTTACATGCAGTATTTTTGTGCTAAGCTTAAATATTCACAGACCATGTCGCGATTGGATTTATTGCACAGTTAGTAGAACTGTGCAATAAATCCAATCGCGACATGGTATTCATCCATCCATTATTTTGCGTGTTTTACGTGACATCTGCGTTATGTAAATTTCATTTTCATGACTGGATTCTCTGCATCACGTAAATCGGGACATACCTTTATCTACAGGAGGGATGGTGTCCTATATCCTCCTTTTGCAGCCACTTTGCGTCCACATTTTTTGCAAATTGGATATCTATCCTCGAGGACAACCACGCTTTTTTTCTACAAAGTATTTTCATACTGGCCATAATTCGCTTGGCGCTTCGGTTTCAGCTTCAGCTGGGTCTGCGTCACCTTTTTTGCGCGTTTGTTCTCCCGCCCTTCAATCAATGCAGTAGTTTCCGGAGTGTGTTTTTTTTTTCTTTTTTCTTTTTTTTACTCAGTAACGGATATGATTTCAAATGTAGCGAAGTACAATACTTCAAAGAAAACATACTTAAGTAAAAGTAAAAGTACAGATTTTAAAAACTACTTAAAAAAGTAGAAGTACACAAAAAAACTACTCAATTACGTAACGCGAATAAATGTAATTCGTTACTTTCCACCTCTGTACATTATCCTAAATGTTTCCAAGAATCTGTAAATTCAGAGAAATTCACAATTTTAAATAGTGCCCGTCCCTTGTCATCTGATTTGCTCGCGGCGCAGTCTGAATTAGAGGCTGTAGAAAAACAGATCCGTGACCTTCTAGAGAGACAAGCTGAGCTGAGAGACCGGCGTTTAGCTCTTGAAACATCACGCGCTGATGCACACGGATCAGTGATTAACGTTAGTAACCCGCTGACGCTGACCACATCTACTCCGTGCGTTTCTCAGCACTGGTCCCGAGCGTCCAGGTCTCGATCAGCAATGGTTTCAATCACCCCGGCTCCAACACACCACCATGAAGCCTGGGTGGTTCCGCGGAAGCCGCGTGCCAGGACAAGAATCTTTTCGCCCCTCCCGGTTTTCGAGATCTCCACCCAGAACCGCTTCTCCCCTCTTCGTGAAACGGAACGCGATGCTGTGATCATCCACGCTACGTTAGGTAAAAGTAAGGTGCACAGTCATTGCTTTCCTGGTGCTCGTGTTCTCGATATCACTGCGCGGGTAACTGAGATCTTGAACGGTGACGAGCGCGCCGGAGCTGTTGTGCTGCACGCGGGAGCTAACGACACTAGGCTGCGACAGACGGAGGTTCTGAAGAAAGACTTCAGGAGCCTGATCGATACGGTACGCAGAACATCGCCTGAAACATCGATTATTGTGTCTGGACCGCTTCCTACGTACCGACAAGGGCATGAAAAGTTCAGTAGATTATTCGCGCTAAATGAATGGTTATTGTCATGGTGGAATGAGAAGAAAATACTCTTTGTAAATAATTGGAATCTGTTTTGGGAGCGACCGAGGTTCTTCCGCGCTGATGGCTTTCACCCAAGTAGAATCGGGGCAGATCTTCTGTCGGATAACATCTCCAAGATGTTAACCCTCTGGGGACCAGCGTTTTGCTGTTTTTTTTTTTCACATAGCAGCAACA
Source organism: Rhinichthys osculus (assembly GCA_029959095.1). NCBI lineage: Eukaryota > Metazoa > Chordata > Actinopteri > Cypriniformes > Leuciscidae > Rhinichthys > Rhinichthys osculus. The sequence goes on from JARWKJ010000023.1 coordinate 31,869,604, forward strand.
TAGACTTAAAATACTCTGTCATTTATGGTCATATAAATAAAATCAATACATGATTATAAACTATAGAGGGTCTTCTTTTTTTGTGTACACTCACATTAACATCAAATCCTTTTTTATTTTATTTTTATAAATAAAATAAACAGGGTGCGCTTTCAGCTCACTCTGTCTCCGCCAAAATCTTTCTGAAACATGTCTGGAAAGTTAATGGAAAATCCGCTAATACTTATCACACAAACATGAAACATACGTCTAAAGAACGCTTTAAATTTCTACTTTTAAATAAAACAATTCACATTCAAAACAAATATTCTCCTGCAGTGTAATTTGTATGAAACTAAAGAGAAGTACAGTTTCTCCTGTCTCAGCTCATTATCGTTAATTTGTTCACACCCACTCGCAGAGCGCGCTATTCATAAGATAATGTGTTGAGGCCATTTGCAAAATAGATAAACGCCCCCAGGCAAATGCTAAACTCTGTAAACACACTATATTTTTTAGTCAGATTAAGATTCGTCTTGCGTGGCTATGAGGAATAATCCTGGTACATTTACCACAGAAGTGCTGGTTTATTTTCACTTCGAGGAGGAGCAACAGATTCAGCTGAGAAGTGTAAGTATTTTATGCTTGTGCTTTGTTCTAGTCGCGATATAGAATAACGTTAGTGTCTGTACTGTTTAAATGTGAATCATGTTTCTCTGTGTGTGTGTGTGTGTGTGTGTGTGTGTGTGTGTGTGTGTATGAATGAATGAACACACAGATACGCACTGTTACAGACGAAATAAAAGAACATTTCGTTGACTAGTTTTGGATAAAGTTTTTCAAATCAAATAAGCATCAAATAAGCTTCAAATAAGCTTCAAAATAAAGACATCAAATAAGCTTATGTTTTGTCAATAAACTAATCAACTAAGATGATTGTTCCAATGCAAGCTATATCAAAATAATGAATCCTCAACTTTGAAATATGTATGATCAAACTAAGACATTTATGGAAAAAGACTATTTTCTTTTCAAGATGTTTCCAACTCTAACTTTGAACTGAAATAAAACCATGTCTATATGGTGAAGGGTGTGTGATAGAAGTGTCCAGACGTATGCACCCTGTATTTTAAAGAAGAACATTTAATTATTTGCGATACATTATTCATTCACAAAGAATTCAGGGACATTATTCATGTCCCTAAAGGTTGGAGTTTTCCTCATTTTTTAAATTAAGGCATTAAGATTTTTTATTCCTCTTTTTAGTCAACTTTAGCATGGGTGTTTTCACTTATTCTAAGCAGTGTGTGTGTGTGTGTGTGTGTGTGTATATATATATATATAATTAAAAAGCAATTTTAACCAGAAACCAGTCCTTTGTTGTGTATCTTTGGATTATGTTGTGTTGTAAATAAATCCAAACAATCTAAAAGCCATTCTTTTTTAAGTCTCCTCATTCTTTGTGCAAGGCTCCTCGTAATGGGGCCTGATAGCACCTGATAGGGCCATTATGGGAGGGTCTTTGTCCTTCTCAGGTGTGAAATGCCATACATATTAATGAGAGATCATGCCCCTTCACATAAAGCTTTCTCAAACAAAACACGTCATACGCATTCTAAAATACTTTATTGACTTATCTGAATGAGTAGTCAGGATGATTCTCACATAGTTTTGGAGCAAATATTCTAGACTATGTGCTACAATTTTCAAAAGTCTTGTGAAGAAATAATCAATATGTGTTTTGCGGCCTTATTTCAGAATCTTTCATTTTTAAGTTTTTCAATAACCATGCATAAATAATATTCTCTCAAAAATACAAACATGTACATGCATGTTGCTCAAATATTATGGTAGCCCCGTTTGTGCTATATAGAGTGAATTTACACCGTTGCCATTAACATGTTTATAAATAACTGAAAAAAGCACAAATGTCAGTGCATGTCAAAACATCCCAAGGGCCCCAAAAACCCCTTGGTCCCCAGAGGGTTAAATACCGTTTGACTAGTAACCGAAAATCCAAATCACAGTCTACTGCAAAAATTTAATTGATATTAATACTAGTGTAGAACATTGGATAGAAACTGTGTCTATTCCTCGTTTACTGAGATCAAATAATAAATCTACCGCGGGATCAAGAAAAAATCTAATTGTTATTAAACCAAAAAATCTCGCTATTAGTGAACAAAAACAATTTCTAAAGCTAGGTCTTCTAAACATTAGATCGCTCACACATAAGGCGGTTACCTGGCTTAAACCAAATGATTATTTAGGTCTAAATGAGTCTACTCCGCCAGGATACTGTTATAAGCATGAGCCCCGTCTGATCGGTCGTGGCGGCGGTGTTGCAACAATCTACAGAGATATCCTTAATGTTACTCAGAAAACTCGTCATAGGTTTAATTCGTTTGAAGTACTTGTGCTAAATGTTACGCTCTTAGATGTAAGAAAAAAAATCCCTATTATCTCTAGCATTGGCTACCGTATATAGACCTCCAGGGCCCTACACTGATTTCCTAAAAGAGTTTGCAGACTTTCTATCAGATCCATTGGTCAACGTCGATAAAGCATTAATTGTTGGAGATTTTAACATACACGTAGATAATTCAAATGATGCGTTAGGGGCTGCGTTTACAGATTTATTAAACTCCTTCGGGGTCAAGCAAAACGTCACCGGACCAACTCATCGTCTTAATCATACACTCGATTTAATTATATCATATGGAACCGATCCAACCGATATAGATATTATACCGCAAAGTGATGATGTCACGGACCATTACATGGTAACTTGTATATTACGTACTGCTGTAATATGTCATGCTGCGCCACGTTATCGACCAGGCAGAACAATTCTTCCATTCACCATAGATAATTTCTCAAATAGCTTATCTGATCTGACTCAGCTGCTGCCTGAACCCAAACAAACAGATGAACTAGACGAATTAACTAGCACTATGAGCTCCATTCTCTCTAGAACATTGGATATTGTTGCACCCATTAGATTAAAAAAGGTCAGAGAAAAAAGTATAGCACCATGGTACAATAATACTACGTATGTTTTAAAGAGAGAAACCCGTAATTTAGAGCGTAAATGGAAAAAAACTAATTTAGAGGTCTTTAGAATCACGTGGAAAGATAGTATGTCACGTTATAAAAAGGCCCTTAAAACGGCCAGGGCTGAGCACCTCCGCAAACGAATAGAAAACAACCGTAATAATCCAAGGTTTTTATTTAATACCGTGGCTAGACTAACAAATAAACAGACGTCGTCTGAACAAAATACCTCGTTACAGTTTAGTAGTAATGATTTCATGAACTTCTTCACCGAGAAAATTGAAAGCATCAGAATCACAATCGTAAACGCTCAATCTTTGCTCGCGCCTTATAATTCAGCCGCAATTATCACCCCGCGAGAACAATTACAATGCTTTACAACCATAGAACAAAAAGAGTTAAATAAACGTATCACTTCATCTAAAACAACAACATGTTTATTAGATCCTATACCAACTAAACTATTGAAAGAAGTGTTACCTGTAGTGGAAGAGCCTCTTCTCAATATTATTAACTCATCTTTATCTTTAGGTCATGTTCCAAGAACGTTCAAGCTGGCAGTAATAAAACCTCTTATTAAGAAACCACAATTAGATCCAAATAACCTAGCAAATTACAGACCCATCTCAAATCTTCCATTCATGTCAAAAATATTAGAAAAAGTTGTGTCCGCTCAACTCGGCTCTTTCTTGCAAGAAAACGACATCTATGAAAAGTTTCAGTCTGGATTCAGGCCACATCATAGCACTGAAACTGCGCTTGTTAGAATCACAAATGATTTACTTTTAGCTTCGAACCAAGACTGTATCTCAGTACTAGTTTTACTTGATCTTAGTGCTGCGTTCGACACTATAGATCACACAATACTCTTAGATTACACTGGTGTTACACTGGTGTTCAAGGACAAGCATTAAGCTGGTTCAGGTCATACTTATCTGACCGCTACCATTTCGTCTACTTAAATGGAAAAAAATCGATCATAACTTCGGCAAACTATGGAGTGCCGCAGGGATCTGTGTTAGGCCCTTTATTATTCTCAATATATATGCTGCCACTTGGTAATATTCTAAGGAAACATGGAATTAGTTTCCATTGTTATGCCGATGACACTCAAATATATATTACATCACGGCCAGATGAATACGCTAAATTATCCAAATTGACAGATTGTGTTAAAGATATAAAAGATTGGATGACGCGTAATTTTCTTTTATTAAATCCAGACAAGACAGAGGTAATACTTATCGGTTCTAAAAACCGTCCACAAAACCTTTCACTGCACGACTTTAACATATTAGGATGCCCTGTTACTTTATCCGCTACAGTAAAGACCTGGGTGTTACATTAGACTGCAACCTGTCTTTTGAAAAGCATATTTCATATGTTACAAAAACAGCCTTTTTCCACCTTAGAAACATTGCTAAGCAACGTAATATGCTATCAGTTTCTGATGCAGAAAAGTTAGTTCATGCATTCATGACCTCGAGACTAGATTACTGTAATGCTTTATTAGCCGGTTGTCCTGCATCTTCAATAAACAAGCTACAGTTAGTCCAAAATGCAGCCGCTAGAGTTCTTACTAGATCAAGAAAATATGATCATATCACACCGATTCTATCATCTCTACACTGGTTACCTATAAAGTTCCGTATTAATTACAAGGTATTGCTTTTGACTTTAAATGGTTTAGCTCCAGTCTATTTAAAAGATCTTCTATCGCCCTATAATCCATCGCGCTCTTTAAGATCACTAAATTCGAGGCTTCTGGTCATTCCTAGGATATCCAGATCCACCAAAGGAGGGAGAGCATTTTCACATTTAGCTCCGAAGCTCTGGAATAGCCTTCCTGATATTGTTTGTTGCTCAGACTCGTTCTCCCAGTTTAAAACTAGACTAAAGACGCATCTATTTAGCCAGGCATTCATATAATTTTTTTATCTTACAGTTACTGTAAATTCGGCCTCTACTTCATAAACACCAGAGGAGAACTGGCCCCGACTGAGCCTGGGTTCTCCCAAGGTTTTTTTTCTCCGTTGGGTCATCTGATGGAGTTTTAGGACACCATCGGGTCACTTGATGGAGTTTTTCGGTTCCTTGCCACTGTTGCCTTTGGCTTGCTCAGTTGGGGATATTCAAATTAAATGACCCATCATACCACTGATCAGCTCTACCAAACTTGGATGTCTTTTTCCAGTAATAAACAAACACTGTTAAGTTGTTTTGATTGATACTGTGAAGCAGCTTTGATACAATCTGTATTGTGAAAAACGCTATATAAATATATTTGACTTGACTTGACTTGACTTGTTGCCTGTCAATGCTGTAATATCCGCGTTATCCCCGGAGTCCGCTCGTACTGCCATAGTAACCATGGCAACATATGTGGACAACTGCGTAATGTAAACGGCACACTGTTGTTGTTTCGTTCAAACATTATGGATCATGGCAAGCAGACTTTAGGACAAAAGGAGAGCTAAAATGAGGATCAATATCAGCGTGGCGTTTTTGAGATGCCAAGAGCTTCACGACAAACTTGGACTTGACAGAGACGCCGCTCTTGTATCTTGTATGTACTTTATTAGACAGGTGAGCAAATGTACATAAAACGAATCAATGTTATATAGCTCAACATGATGAAATGTTAGAATATGATCAGTATGTTATTCTAATGTTGATCTAGCTTACTGCTAGTCTCATATAGCCAACAAACTAACACATAGAATAACATTATAATTTTATAACACACTCAACATTAACACAACATTATAACACACTCAACATTAACACAACATTATAACACACTCAACATTAACACAACATTATAACACACTCAAATGCAGTTTAGTGTGATAGTGTAACGTTAGACCAAGTGAAGCAGCTCTGCGTTTCCTCACAAGTTTAATTCGTCAAATAAACTGACCTGTGTGAGTATTAATACAGCACTTGCGGGTAGTTCGGAAGAAAGAAATGTCCTCATCCCTTTATATCCGCGGGACTCGCGTGTGGCGCTGATATCTGTCTCTCATTAGCAATCGTGCTCTGCTTCACACCGCAGTCATGTTAAAAAACATGAATGTTTTCACTCATCCATAAACATTATTAGATCCATCAGCATGACGGCAAGTTCCATGATTCCGCTTATCACTGCGTCATCGATCTACACCTTTGTTATTGTTAGAGGTTAGCGAACCCTAGCGGCGAAAAAAAATGACATATTGTAGCTTTAAGCATAATTATGAAAATAAAATACTTTATGTATTATTTTGGAACAACTTATTGCAACTTGCATTAAGTGATACGTAGCTAATTACCGTTGAGGCAGAGGTAATTTACACTAAGTGGTACATACACTCACCTAAAGGATTATTAGGAACACCATACTAATACTGTGTTTGACCCCCTTTCGCCTTCAGAACTGCCTTAATTCTACGTGGCATTGATTCAACAAGGTGCTGAAAGCATTCTTTAGAAATGTTGGCCCATATTGATAGGATAGCATCTTGCAGTTGATGGAGATTTGTGCGCTGCACATCCAGGGCACGAAGCTCCCGTTCCACCACATCCCAAAGATGCTCTATTGGGTTGAGATCTGGTGACTGTGGGGGCCATTTTAGTACAGTGAACTCATTGTCATGTTCAAGAAACCAATTTGAAATGATTCGAGCTTTGTGACATGGTGCATTATCCTGCTGGAAGTAGCCATCAGAGGATGGGTACATGGTGGCCATAAAGGGATGGACATGGTCAGAAACAATGCTCAGGTAGGCCGTGGCATTTAAACGATGCCCAATTGGCACTAAGGGGCCTAAAGTGTGCCAGGAAAACATCCCCCACACCATTACACCACCACCACCAGCCTGCACAGTGGTAACAAGCATGATGGATCCATGTTCTCATTCTGTTTACGCCTAATTCTGACTCTACCATCTGAATGTCTCAACAGAAATCGAGACTCATCAGACCAGGCAACATTTTTCCAGTCTTCAACTGTCCAATTTTGGTGAGCTCTTGCAAATTGTAGCCTCTTTTTCCTATTTGTAGTGGAGATGAGTGGTACCCGGTGGAGTCTTCTGCTGTTGTAGCCCATCCGCCTCAAGGTTGTGCGTGTTGTGGCTTCACAAATGCTTTGCTGCATACCTCGGTTGTAACGAGTGGTTATTTCAGTCAAAGTTGCTCTTCTATCAGCTTGAATCAGTCGGCCCATTCTCCTCTGACCTCTCGCATCAACAAGGCATTTTCGCCCACAGGACTGCCGCATACTGGATGTTTTTCCCTTTTCACACCATTCTTTGTAAACCCTAGAAATGGTTGTGCGTGAAAATCCCAGTAACTGAGCAGATTCTGAAATACTCAGACCGGCCCGTCTGGCACCTACAACCATGCCACGCTCAAAATTGCTTAAATCACCTTTCTTTCCCATTCTGACATTCAGTTTGGAGTTCAGGAGATTGTCTTGACCAGGACCACACCCCTAAATGCATTGAAGCAACTGCCATGTGATTGGTTGATTAGGTAATTGCATTTATGAGAAATTGAACAGGTGTTCCTAATAATCCTTTAGGTGAGTGTATATTCAGTACATGTAATGCTCTCATGCTGGACAACTTTCCAAATTAAGGTCATTTCCTCCGCTCCGCCCAATAAAAAGTCAGACAATTTGGATTTTATGTGGATTTTTGGAAAATTGCCGGCTTTGAATTTTTTTTGATTCACCCCTCCAAGGAGATTTATGCTATTCTTGGTCAACATTATGCCAAGACATTCAAGATGATAAAAACTGCAAATGGATTTTTGATATCTCAACTGGTTTTACCATGGCAAGGCAAAACATTTATGGAAAAAAAGGAAAGTGGAAGTGTCACATGTCTTGTAGGCGGTGTATGATTGGTCATGGATGATCACATGGATGTGGATATTGTTCTTCACAGTCATAGCACCACCAACTGGCAGCAGAAAGGGTGGCTCTTATTACAAAATTAAGAAAAGGTAGAGGATCTTGCACACTTTTTCAAAACAAATGACATGATCACAAAGATTTAAATAAATGCTGTAAAACACTGAGGAAGTTCCTCCATGACTGAAATGTTTGTTACTTTTAGGCAAGGCAAGGCAAGTTTATTTATATAGCACATTTCATACACTATGGCAATTCAAATTGCTTTACATAGAGAGGAAATAATCACAAAATAAAAGCAAGGAAAATTCAAACAGTTATTCAAAAGCTTTACATAGATAGGAATTATAATAATCACACTATAGCAATTCATAGAGCTTTGCATAGAAAATAGACACAAAATAAAAGCAGGGGGAATTAAAGTCAAGTCAAGTCAAGTCACATTTATTTATATAGCGCTTTTCACAATACAGATTGCATCAAAGCAGCTTCACAGTGATAACATGAAAGTAGTACAACACAGTTCAATAATATTGTTGAATATTAAATATCCCCAACTAAGCAAGCCAAAAGCAAGGCGACAGTGGCAAGGAACCAAAACTCCATCAGATTGGATGGAGAAAAAAACCTTGGGAGAACCCAGGCTAGTCAGGGGCCAGTTCTCCTCTGGCTAACAATCATAGGGTTTCAAAGAAGCTTTACAGTAAGTGCATATCAGAAAGTACCTGGAAAAAATACATTTAGTTAATCATGTAATATTAAGGGGATAACATATCGCCGGCGTTGAGTCGTCTCTTCGCAGGCGTTGAGTCGTCTCTTCACAGGCGTTGGTCTTCTCATCACAGGCGTTGGGGCATCCGAAATCCCCGTGAGAGGCAGGATACCAAACTGGAGCCTACGAACGCCATTTTTCTCGGGACAAGCGTCCCGAGATAACAGCAGAAAGGCAGATGGGAAATAATTAGCATAGCTGATGTTCATAATGATTTCCATTACACGGGAGTAGGTGTTAGAAAACCATAATCTCACAACTCTCCGCAACCCAAACTCTCCGCAACCCAACCGCAACCATACGGTTAAAGCAGTTATAAAATGAATTAAAGGAGATAAATGATACAGTTATAAAATGAATTAGAGTAAAATGAATTAAAATAGTAAAAAGATGATACATAGAATAAACTTCTCATCTGGCAAAACACCGGTGAATCTTATTTTGACTCTGAGATTTCCCCATGACGGTCAGTATTCTTCTTAAACGCACTGAGCACTTTATTTTTGCACATGGATAAAAATTCACAAAATTGCTAGACTGCAGTTCCAGGTGTGTACATGCTAAGACAACTTCAAAAGTGAAATTCAAAAAGTTTAAAAGTTGTGCTGAAATAGTAATTTAGGTTTATTGTAACTTCACTGTAATTTATTGTACTGTTTTGTTTAAAAGCTGTAATACATTTATTCACATCTAAATGTCCGAGCATTAAATGATGTTTTATTTTAACAAGGTTCGGGAGGAGCAGGTGCAGATAATTACCCCAATCAGCACAAGTGGAGATCAATCAGTAATCAATTCAGGACAAGATAAATAACAGCGGAACCCTCCTTTGTTCCTTGACAGTTTATTAGCATCCCACCTCCACCCCATCTCCTCACTCTAGTTCCATCCACTCTTACCAACGGGGGAGTCCTCTGGGTTCGGGCAGAATTTCCGAGCTCGGAGCCCTCCCCCCGGACAGCACGCCAAGTACGCATAATAATTATATGTAGATGTGAACTCGTGAAACAGCTGTAGTGTGTGTTCTGGTTGTCTATAAGTCTGTGTTGTGTGTGTTTTTCACAGCTGCATTCAGATGTGGATAAGGGTGATGGGAATGTCAGGTACGTGTTGACAGGGGAGGGAGCGTCTTCAGTCTTCACTATCGATGAGAATACAGGAGACATCCATGCTACCAAACGCCTGGACCGAGAGGAACAGGGTTATTACACGCTGCGTGCGCAAGCGGTCGACCGCCAAACTAGCCGTCCACTAGAGGAAGAGTCTCAGTTCCTCGTGAAGGTCCAGGACATCAATGACAACGAGCCCAAGTTCCTGGACGGGCCGTACGCCTCACGAGTGCCCGAAATGTCTCCTCTCGGTACGTTCATTTAACTAATCTTTGCTCATCGTCAAAAGCTTATGATTACTTTCTTAGAAGGATATGTATAAAAATACATTTCAAAATTGCCAAGAACTACCATTCAAAAGTTTGGGATCGGTATGATTATTTAAAATGTTTGTAAAGCAAGT
>JARWKJ010000023.1:31884814-31899814 GCA_029959095.1 Rhinichthys osculus
GACATGATGAGCCAAGACTCAACGAATTGGGCAGGTCCATATCCTAAGCTTAAATAGATATTAAGTATAAATAGATCAATTAAATAGATATTCCACCCAAAAATGTATATTCTCTCATAATTTACTCACTCTCATGCCGTCCAAGATGTATATGACTTTCATTCTTCTGTGGAAAAAAACCTCTGTGAGTCCATATAATGCAAGTGTACGGGACTCTCAAAGCTGACACTTCAAAAACCATCCAAACAAACACAACAGGAATCCATACGAGCCCGGTTGATGAATCATTGTCTTCTGTGTGTGAGAAAAATACTAATGTTTTATTGTTTATTTTATTATAAAGAATCACTTCCTGCCACTTCCATGTTGTGAGTAACAAAACGTTGTGAAGCATGATGTAATTACATTGTGAATCTTGTGCGTGAAGTGATGCAGAGCTCAGTTTCACAACACGCTTCCATAACACGGTTGGCTGGAAGCGATGCTCTATAGTTTAAAAAGATCTATTAGGTATTACTCACAGAGATGGAATATTTTTCTAAAAATCTCAGTTTGTGTTCCACTGTAATAGAGCTAATAGGACTTGATGTTCTAATCCCTGTGCAGAGTTGGCCTACCTGATGCCAGCAGTGAGATTTGAGTTGTAAGGGAGGGTAGGAATATAATAGTCCTAAGGTGAGCACCTTCTTCATGACCCTTTCGCTGATGAACCCACAGCAGCTCCAGAGGGCATCCCAGGTACACCTCCTCATCTCCATACCCCCCAGTCTTCATAACCCCATACCCCCCAGTCTTCATAACTCCATACCCCCCAGTCTTCATAACTCCATACCCCCCAGTCTTCATAACTCCATACCCCCCAGTCTTCATAACTCCATACCCCCCAGTCTTCATAACCCCATACCCCCCAGTCTTCATAACCCCATACCTCCCAGTCTTCATAACCCCATACCTCCCAGTCTTCATAACCCCATACGCCCCAGTCTTCATAACCCCATACCTCCCAGTCTTCATAACCCCATACCTCCCAGTCTTCATAACCCCATACGCCCCAGTCTTCATAACCCCATACGCCCCAGTCTTCATAACCCCATACGCCCCAGTCTTCATAACTCCATACCTCCCAGTCTTCATAACCCCATACGCCCCAGTCTTCATAACTCCATACCTCCCAGTCTTCATAACCCCATACCCCCCGGTCTTCATAACCCCATACGCCCCAGTCTTCATAACTCCATACCTCCCAGTCTTCATAACCCCATACCTCCCAGTCTTCATAACCCCATACGCCCCAGTCTTCATAACCCCATACGCCCCAGTCTTCATAACTCCATACCTCCCAGTCTTCATAACCCCATACGCCCCAGTCTTCATAACTCCATACCTCCCAGTCTTCATAACCCCATACCCCCCAGTCTTCATAACCCCATACCTCCCAGTCTTCATAACTCCATACCCCCCAGTCTTCTTAACTCCATACGCCCCAGTCTTCATAACCCCATACGCCCCAGTCTTCATAACCCCATACGCCCCAGTCTTCATAACTCCATACCCCCCAGTCTTCATAACCCCATACCCCCCAGTCTTCATAACCCCATACGCTCCCAGTCTTCATAAGCCCATACGCCCCAGTCCTCATAACTCCATACCCCCAGTCTTCTTAACCCCATACCTCCCAGTCTTCATAACCCCATGCGCCCCAGTCTTCATAACCCCATACGCCCCAGTCTTCATAACCCCATACCCCCCAGTCTTCATAACCCCATGCGCCCCAGTCTTCATAACCCCATACGCCCCAGTCTTCATAACCCCATACGCCCCAGTCTTCATAACCGCATACGCCCCAGTCTTCTTAACTCCATACCCCCAGTCTTCATAACCCCATACCCCCCAGTCTTCATAACCCCATACACCCCCCCAGTCTTCATAACCCCATACCCCCAGTCTTCATAACCCCATACCCCCCAGTCTTCATAACCCCATACGCCCTAGTCTTCTTAACTCCATACCCCCCAGTCTTCATAACCCCATACGCCCCAGTCTTCTTAACTCCATACCCCCAGTCTTCATAACCCCATACCCCCCAGTCTTTTATAACCCCATACCCCCCCAGTCTTCATAACCCCATACCCCCCAGTCTTCATAACCCCATGCCCCCAGTCTTCATAACCCCATACCCCCCAGTCTTCATAACCCCATACCCCCCCAGTCTTCATAACCCCATACCCCCCAGTCTTCATAACCCCATACCCCCCAGTCTTCATAACCCCATATCCCCATTCTTCATAACTCCATACGCCCCAGTCTTCTTAACTCCATACCCCCCAGTCTTCATAACCCAATACCCCCCAGTCTTCTTAACTCCATACCCCCCAGTCTTCATAACCCCTTACCCCCCAGTCTTCATAACCCCATACCCCCCAGTCTTCATAACCCCATACCCCCCCAGTCTTCATAACCCCATACCCCGCAGTCTTCATAACCCCATACGCCCCAGTCTTCATAACCCCATACTCCCCCAGTCTTCATAATCCCCTACCCCCCAGTCTTCATAACCCCATACCCCCCAGTCTTCATAACTCCATACCCCCCAGTCTTCATAACTCCATACCCCCCAGTCTTCATAACCCCATACCCCCCAGTCTTCATAACCCCATATCCCCATTCTTCATAACCCCATACGCCCCAGTCTTCTTAACTCCATACCCCCCAGTCTTCATAACCCCATACCCCCCAGTCTTCTTAACTCCATACCCCCCAGTCTTCATAACCCCATACCCCCCAGTCTTCATAACCCCATACCCCCCAGTCTTCATAACTCCATACCCCCAGTCTTCATAACTCCATACCCCCCAGTCTTCATAACCCCATACCCCCCAGTCTTCATAACCCCATACCCCCCAGTCTTCATAACCCCATACCCCCCAGTCTTCATAACTCCATACCCCCCAGTCTTCATAACCCCATACCCCCCAGTCTTCATAACTCCATACCCCCCAGTCTTCATAACCCCATACCCCCCAGTCTTCATAACCCCATACCCCCCAGTCTTCATAACCCCATACCCCCCCAGTCTTCATAACTCCATACCCCCCAGTCTTCATAACCCCATACCCCCCAGTCTTCATAACCCCATACCCCCCAGTCTTCATAACCCCATACCCCCCAGTCTTCATAACCCCATACCCCCCAGTCTTCATAACCCCATACCCCCCCAGTCTTCATAACTCCATACCCCCCAGTCTTCATAACCCCATACCCCCCAGTCTTCATAACCCCATATCCACAGTCTTCATAACCCCATACGCCCCAGTCTTCTTAACTCCATACCCCCCAGTCTTCATAACCCCATACCCCCCAGTCTTCATAACTCCATACCCCCCAGTCTTCATAACCCCATACCCCCCCCCCAGTCTTCATAACCCCATACCCCGCAGTCTTCTTAACTCCATACCCCCCAGTCTTCTTAACTCCATACCCCCAGTCTTCATAACCCCATACCCCCCCAGTCTTCATAACCCCATACCCCCCCAGTCTTCTCTAACCCCATACCCCCCAGTCTTCATAACCCCATACCCCGCAGTCTTCATTACCCCATACCCCCCAAGTCTTCATAACTCCATACCCCCCAGTCTTCATAACTCCATACACCCCGGTCTTCATAACCCCATACCCCCCAGTCTTCATAACCCCATACCCCCCAGTTTTCATAACCCCATACCCCCCAGTCTTCATAACCCCATACGCCCCAGTCTTCATAAACCCATACCCCCCAGTCTTCATAACCCCATACGCCCCAGTTTTCATAACTTCATACCCCCCAGTCTTCATAACTCCATACCCCCCAGTCTTCATAACTTCATACCCCCCAGTCTTCATAACTCCATACCCCCCAGTCTTCATAACCCCATACGCCCCAGTCTTCATAACCCCATACCCCCCAGTCTTCATAACCCCATACCCCCCAGTCTTCATAACCTCATACCCCCAGTCTTCATAACACCATACCCCCCAGTCTTCATAACACCATACCCCCCCAGTCTTCATAACCCCATACCCCCCAGTCTTCATAACCCCATACCCCCCCAGTCTTCATAACTCCATACCCCCCAGTCTTCATAACCCCATACCCCCCAGTCTTCATAACCCCATATCCACAGTCTTCATAACCCCATACGCCCCAGTCTTCTTAACTCCATACCCCCCAGTCTTCATAACCCCATACCCCCCAGTCTTCATAACTCCATACCCCCCAGTCTTCATAACCCCATACCCCCCCCCAGTCTTCATAACCCCATACCCCGCAGTCTTCTTAACTCCATACCCCCCAGTCTTCTTAACTCCATACCCCCCAGTCTTCATAACCCCATACCCCCCCAGTCTTCATAACCCCATACCCCCCCAGTCTTCTCTAACCCCATACCCCCCAGTCTTCATAACCCCATACCCCGCAGTCTTCATTACCCCATACCCCCCAAGTCTTCATAACTCCATACCCCCCAGTCTTCATAACTCCATACACCCCGGTCTTCATAACCCCATACCCCCCAGTTTTCATAACCCCATACCCCCCAGTCTTCATAACCCCATACGCCCCAGTCTTCATAAACCCATACCCCCCAGTCTTCATAACCCCATACGCCCCAGTTTTCATAACTTCATACCCCCCAGTCTTCATAACTCCATACCCCCCAGTCTTCATAACTTCATACCCCCCAGTCTTCATAACTCCATACCCCCCAGTCTTCATAACCCCATACGCCCCAGTCTTCATAACCCCATACCCCCCAGTCTTCATAACCCCATACCCCCCAGTCTTCATAACACCATACCCCCCAGTCTTCATAACCCCATACGCCCCAGTTTTCATAACCTCATACCCCCAGTCTTCATAACACCATACCCCCCAGTCTTCATAACACCATACCCCCCCAGTCTTCATAACCCCATACGCCCCCAGTCTTCATAACACCATACCCCCCAGTCTTCATAACCCCATACCCCCCAGTCTTCATAACCCCATACGCCCCCAGTCTTCATAACACCATACCCCCCAGTCTTCATAACCCCATACACCCCCAGTCTTCATAACTCCATACCCCACAGTCTTCATAACTCCATACCCCACAGTCTTCATAACTCCATACCCCCAGTCTTCATAACCCCATAAGGGCCCAGTGGATATCCTTGCTTTAATCCACAGTCTAACCCTAACCCTAACACTAACCCCTGGTTCCGCTTCCACTGGGACAATCCTCACCTTCCAGACATTTTGCGCAGCTTTGATTGCCAGTTCAGAGTACTTCAAACGTGTTCTCTCAAATGCTTCCTCCACTCCATATACATCTGGGATGGCATGAGGGTGAGTAAATGATTAGAGAAATCCAGCGTAGCATCAGTTCAGGCCACGTCAGTCAGCTGATCCATGTTCCTATAGGAATACAATCGGTGTGTTGGACTTGAAGTGTCGCTGCACAGACTGAACGTTGTATGACATTAAAGAACTGTGGGATTGTCTAGAGCATGTTTACATATCGCTCTCGCGGTACTTTGATGTCATCGGTCTGTGCAGCGGCGCTTCAAATCAGTTAACTACCAGTTATCCTTCAACTACTTTCATTAGGTGTGTTCAACTTTATGTGGACTGACCGTGTCTGACTTGAAGCAGTGCATACTGGTTAGAAATCTTGTCTTCATAATTCGGTAAATTAATTTTTTAATTTTACAAGGCGTCATATTGGCAACAAAAAAGAGAAAATGTTCTTTTACTAAAGACTGGGCTAGAACCTATACCTGGGTGAGGCCGATACAATTAAGGGGACACCGAAAGAGTGTTTTGCAGTCTATGTAAAAGCTTTTCTATTTCAGCCAAGTTTTTATCAACTTGTTACCTGCTGTGGTTGTTTTAATTCACATCCTTTCTAAAAATATGAAAGTTTTTGGTTTAATATATTCTTAATATATAAGACTGTCAATGAACTTATTTCATGTTGTTTTATATTTTATTTGTTCATTATTTATTTTCTTGGATTTTAGTTGGACTTGGTCAGAACTGTTTCAAAAATAGTTATCTGCATGATGCCTGCTGCCTTTGGGCTCAGTGATGTTGAATTTAATGAAATGTAAAATAAAGACATGTTATGTTACATTGTGATGTAATGGTGTTTTCTGGAAGGGACTAAAGAACAAAGTATGTTTATCAGCTGAAAGGCAGGATAGATATAAGTTAGACATTATATAACAGTTTCAGGTTATGTTCTAGTGTTGGTAACATGTCCCACATTGTCCCACACAAACTTAATAATCGTTCCACATTTGGTTTGTTTGATGGTGGTCACCCTACAGTAATGTATGTCACGAATGGTTTTGAAGGCAGAAGTCCCGCTGAGAGCACGGGTCAGCTGTACACAGCGTCATGTTCTGCGGTGACTGTCCCAGTGTGTGTCCACTGCTTCTGTCGAGCAGACTCTCAGCCCAGACGACGGGACAGACTCCACTCTCAGCAATAGCCTCGATAGAAAAGACTTATTGTTGGAACTGAAACGCACAGATAGCCTGTACAATAAAGTAATTTAAGTATTTTTAAAGAAAGAAATTAGGATGGATTGTGTAAAAAATAATCAGTAACAGTTTTGGTGAGTAGGCTATAATGCTTTTTTGCCCCCGTTTTTTCCGTGGTGAATATGATTTTCTTCTTAATTTGTCTTGTAATGATCGAATGTGATATATTTTTTTCAAACATTCAAACTATTGTAACGTCTGACAAGGGACTATTATAACCCTTGAAGGACAAGACAAGGGAGGCTCCGTTTCTGAACTTATAATCGGAGCGCAAGAACCACTGTACACAAACGCACAAGCCGAACTCCCTGGCTCGTTTCTCTCTACCCGACCTGTTCCGAACTCACCGCATTGACCCTATAACTGCCGGTGCAAAATAAAAACTGCAATTTCACAACAATTATAGAGAGTCTGTGCGCTGCTACACTATTACATTTACATTTACATTTAGTCATTTAGCAGACGCTTTTATCCAAAGCGACTTACAACTGAGGACTAAACCAAGCGAGTCATCGTGAAGAGGCAAAAGCAACGCAAGAAGTGCTCAAAATACAAAGTTCAGACATAGCTCGGAGTAGCATAAGCCAGGCAAGCGAGGATTTAGAGGAAAGGATTTTTTTTTTTTTTTTTTTTTTTTTTTTTTTTTAAGTTAAGTGCTCCCGGAAGAGATGAGTTTTCAGTTGTCTTTTGAATGTTGTCAGGGATTCTGCATTCCGGATGAGGGTGGGGAGATCATTCCACCAGCATGGAACCGTGAATGAGAATGTTCTGGAGAGTGATTTTGTGCCCCGCTGTGATGGTACTACAAGCCGTCGCTCATTGACCGATCGTAGGCTTCTGGTAGGGATGTAGACTTGTAGTAGTGAGTGGAAGTAGGAGGGAGCTGAACCTGTGGTCAATCTGTAAGCAAGCGTCAAAGCCTTGAACTTGATGCGAGCAGCGAGTGGTAGCCAGTGCAGAGAGATGAGCAGAGGAGTGACGTGGGCCCTTTTGGGCTCATTGAAGACCAGACGAGCTGCAGCATTCTGGATCATTTGTAGAGGTTTAGTTGCACATGATGGAAGTCCAGCCAGAAGAGCATTGCAGTAATCAAGCCTAGAAATGACCAGGGCCTGGACGAGAAGTTGTGTTGCATGCTCAGTTAGGAAAGGCTTGATCTTCCTGATGTTGTGCATAGCAAACCTGCATGATCGAGCTGTCTTTGTAATGTGGTCTGTGAAGGTCAGCTGATCATCAAAGATTACTCCAAGATTTCTGACCGACCTTGATGGGGTGATTGAGGATGAATCTACCTGGATAGTGAGGTCGTGCTGTAGAGACGGATTGGCAGGGAGGACGAGAAGCTCAGTCTTTGCCAGGTTGAGCTGCAGGTGATGTTCCTTCATCCATGTCGAGATGTCCGCCAGACAGCTTGAGATCCGTACAGCTACTGTGGGATCATCTGGTTGAAATGAGAGGTAGAGCTGGGTGTCATCAGCATAGCAATGGTAAGAGAAACCATGTGCCTGTATGATAGGTCCCAGTGATGTGGTGTAAATGGAGAAGAGGAGCGGTCCGAGAACTGAACCCTGAGGAACGCCTGTGGTCAGTTGATGTGCATTGGATACCTCACCTCTCCATGTGACCTTGAAAGACCTACCTGTGAGATAGGACTCAAACCAGTTGAGGGAGGTTCCAGTGATGCCCAGTGATGAGAGGGCGGACAAGAGGATCTGATGATTCACAGTGTCGAAGGCAGCAGACAGGTCCAGTAGAATGAGAACTGATGATTTGGAAGCAGCTTTTGCGATCCGCAGGGCTTCCGTGACTGACAGCAATGCAGTCTCAGTTGAATGCCCTTTCTTGAAGCCAGATTGGTTGACATCCAGCTGGTTGTTCAGAGACAGGAAGGATGATACTTGGTTAAAAGCAACTCGTTCAAGTGTTTTTGCAATGAATGGTAGGAGAGAGACAGGTCTGTAGTTCTCTAGAAGTGATGTGTTTAATGTTGATTTTTTAAGCAGAGGGGTTACCCGAGCCTGCTTAAATGCTGTAGGAAAATGCCAGTGTGGAGGGATGAGTTGATAATGTGTGTGAGAGCTGGTAGAAGTGTGGGAGAGATGGCTTGTAGAAGGTGTGAGGGGATGGGGTCTAGAGGGCAGGTGGTAGGATGACTGGAGAGGAGAAGTTTAGATACTTCTTCCTCGGTTAGTGGAGTGAAGGAGGAGAGAAGGTTATTGGCTGTGGGAGAGGTTAGTCTGGGTTCCTGTGCTGAGAACTGACTGCTGATAGTGGTAGTTTTGTTAGTGAAGAAGTTAGCAAAATCATCAGCAGTTAAAGAGGAGGTGGGTGGTGGTGGAGGTGGACAGAGGAGAGAATTGAATGTCTTGAACAGTGAACGTGTGTTAGAGGCGCTGTTGATCTTGTTGTGGAAATATGAAGATTTGGCGGCGTGAACGTCAACAGAGAAGGCAGAGAGCAGAGATTGATACCTACTGAGGTCAGATGTGTCTTTTGATTTGCGCCATTTCCTCTCCGCTGCCCTGAGCTTGGTCCGGTGTTCACGAAGAACCTCAGATAACCAGGGGTTAGAGGGAGTGGTGCGTGCTGGCCTAGAGGAGAGAGGGCAGATATTGTCTAAAGAAGAGGTTAGGATGGAGCATAAAGTATCCGTTGCAGTATTCACATCCAGAGATGAGAAATGTGAGGGTGAGGGAAGAGAAGATGACACAGCAGAGGAAAGATGGGATGGAGAAAGTGAGCGCAGGTTTCGTCTGAAAGTAAATGGTGGGGAGGTTGGTGGAGCATGGGTAGTGAGTTGTAGATTGAAAGTAATGAGGAAATGATCTGAAACTTGGAGAGGTTTCACCAAAATGTTGTCTGTGATACAGTTGCGTGTGTAAACCAGGTCCAGTTGGTTGCCTGACTTGTGAGTACCGGTGGTGATGAGCCGTTTGAGATCGAAAGAGGCTAGGAGAGAGATGAAGTCTGTTGCATACGGCTTCGCTAGGTGAATGTTGAAATCGCCAAAGACTACAAGTGGGATGCCATCCTGAGGGAAAGAGGACAGCAACACATCCAGCTCTTCTACAAAGCTTCCTAGTTGACCTGGGGGACGATAAATAACTACAATATGGATCTTCATGGGAGTTGTAAGTGTAATAGCATGATATTCAAATGAGTTGTTATTGCATAGAGAAGAGAGAGGTGAATATTTCCAATTGTTAGAAATGAGAAGACCAGTGCCCCCACCCCTCCCGGACTGGCGAGGTGTGTGAGAGAAAGAGAAGTTGTTAGAGAGAGCAGCAGGGGTTGCTGAGTCTTCTGGACGGATCCAGGTCTCAGTCAAGCCCAAGATATTAAGAGTAGAATGAGATGCAAAGGCTGGAATGAAGTCAGCTTGATTGACTGCTGATTGACAATTCCATAGACCCATAGAAAGAGTGAGAGGTGAGTGTGAGGATGAGAGAAAAGGGCGCAGATAAGCAGTATTGCGCTGCCTTCTGTGCGTGGTGAGAGAGCGTTGTCGAGAGACAACAGGAATGTATTGAAAGCACATAATGATAATGGGAAATAAGATAGAGGTAGGAAAGGAAAGGGTGAAGAAGATACTTTAAGTGCCTTGCAGGTGTCCTTGCTCGGTGGAGTCGCGCAGGTAGAGTCGCAGGTCTTTACCGGAGTCGGTCTTCACACGAGGAGGCTGAACACGAGAGCTGAATGCTTCCGCTGACGCTTCCGCGACAGCGCGCACACTACATAGAAATAATGCTATCAATCGTCTGAGTGAGGACAGCTGTGGTAGTCCTTGCAATTAGCACAGCGAAAGCAAGTATCCCGACAATGGCCCAAATCGAAACTAGCTGTTATGAACAGCAATACTTAAGTGCTACAATAACAAACAGACTCCAACCCTTAAGACGGCAGATATTCAAAATAGGAACGCGACTAATTAAAATAAAGATATTTAGTGAAGATAAAAATTACAAAGAAGCAAAGAATCGAAAATAGCCCTACTTACTTGACAAATGGTAAACAGAACAACAGGAGAACTGGATATTAAGAAAAAACAACTTACGCGCTCTTGACGTTCTCACCGAGTGACTGCTGTCCTGAGTTATTAAAAGTTATTAATTCAGGTAGGACACCACTGAAGGCCTAGGTGTGAAATGCACGGCCCGCCACTGCCTTTTAACGAATATACTGTATATGACTTGACCTCAAAGACAGACGCAGATAATTGCACGCGCTCAGTCGATCTCTCTCATTCACTGTCTGTGTAGGCTTGTTAAGTGCAAATCCACGAACCCTCTGTACAAATCACCATGATAAACATAGTCTTGTTATTATTATTAACTTATTTAACATACAATACACATGCACGAAGTTCAAAACAAGAAGGGTATAGCCTTATGAAAAAAGAAAACACACATTATTGCGGTTGTATTCCTCTGCGGTTGGCTTGTCAGTAGCGCGGTACTACAATATTGTGGTTATCGTGACAGCTCTAGTCCTCCATCTGATCTGGATACGGCCCGGATCCGGCTGACTGTTACTTGTGACATTTTCATGGCTAAAGTCTGATTACACTGTATTCAGCACAAACTCTGCTACAATAATATGTGAGCAGCATGTATGTAAAAGTTTGTAGTTTTGAGAAAATTGCATTTATGTGTGGTTTGTGAAAAAACAAAAATTGTCACTAAAATAAGGTCATGAAACCCATACTGATTATTTCTTCAAGACTTTTGAAAATTGTATCACATTCACGTTTTTTATTATGAGTGTACACAAATAAAAGAAGACATTTAACAGTTTTGAATGATGTATAACACTTACCTGTATGACAAAAATCGACTGAGTTATTTGAGTCTCTTTTGCACTGATAAGAAAAAAAGCGAGGTAATCGAACCGGCGCGACCGCCGACCCCAGAGGGTTAAAGAGATGTGTTTTTAGTCTAGATTTAAACTGATTTAAACAGAGTGTGTCTGCTTCCCGGACAATGTTAGGAAGACTGTTCCAAAGTTTTGGTGCTAAATAGGAAAAGGATCTCCCGCCTGCAGTCGATTTAGATATTCTAGGTATTATCAACTGGCCGGAGTTTAGAGATCGCAATAGACGTGAAGGACTATAATGCGTTAAGAGCTCGCTCAAGTACTGCGGAGCTAAACCATTTAGTGCTTTGTAAGTAATCAGCAATATTTTATAATTTATACGATGTTTAATAGGAACAATGCAGTGTTGACAGAATCGGGCTAATCTGGTCATATTTCCTGGTTCTGGTAAGAACTCGAGCTGCGGCGTTTTGGACCAGCTGGAGTTTGTTTATTAAGCGTGCAGGGCAACCACCCAGTAGAGCATTACAGTAATCTAGCCTTGAGGTCATGAACGCATGAACTTACTGTTCCGCATCTGTCATTGAGTGCATATAATCTGTGTTAAAAAATGTGTTTTAACAAATACTACAAAAATCTAGCTTTCCAATAAAAGATTGATATCAAAGCAGGAAAAAACATAAAAAACAGGTATGCTTGAGCATTCTGTCCTTTTTAGGGTCGCATTTTATGACATCATGTCCTGTTTTTGGTTCGTTTAGATTTCTCTGGTCCATGTTGCGTTCATATTTCAGTTGAACCGCACTTGAGTTAGTTTGAAAGGGGTTTGAAATCTTCTCAGGAGTCTTGGTTTGCTTGTTTGGTGGCACCAGGTTTCAGATGGCAGCGTTCACACGTGTTCATATTGAACCGCACTAACAGAACAATCGCACCAGAGTTCGTTTTAATCAAACCAAACCTGCCATAAGTGAACACCTTTAGGTTTAATAAGTAATTTTAAGGGAGCAAATGACTCAATTTGCATTGGCACCACCTTGTGTTTTGCGTGTGAATGAGGAGCTCATTCAAAATACAGATTCATCCAACAAAAAATCCAAGATTCAACCACAAAAAAGAAGACAGGACACACTGTTTTGCGCACATGAAACCCACAATCCTTTTATATAGACAAGCCTTTAGTACATCAGGGCTATAGACTTTTAGACAGAACATTTCTGATCCATCATGAGGCTACCATTAACTCTTAAATCAATTCCCGAGTTCACACATACATGAAATCAAATGTAATATTAATGCGTATTTGGCTTGTTGTCCGGGGGAGGGCTCCGAGCTCGAACCCAGAGTACTCCCCCTATACTGGGGTAAACCCAGCCGAGTGTGAGGTGATGGGGTGGTGGAGGGATGCTGAGAGACTTGTCGTGAGACAGGAGGTGAGGAAAAGCTTTATTTATACCGGCTTCCTCTTGAGTTGATTGGTTGATTACCTGAACATGCTCCTCCCGAACTTTGTTACATAAAACTTCATTTAGTCTCTGCAAGAAAATGTGTATCTTCATTGTATTAAAAGCTGAGCTAAAATCAATAAATAGAATTCTAGTTTAATGTGCTCTGCATTTCTGCCTAACCCTAAATGTGAACAAAAGTAATAGGGATCCTTGCCTTAGCAAACACTAAATTACATCAGTATATATGACAGAAACACTGACTGTTGATTCACTGAGAGGGTGATTCTCTTTCTCTCTCTCTCTCTCTGTGTGTGTGTGTGTGTGTTCATACCTGCTGCAGTCTCATTACCCAGCATCCTTCTGCTCTCCGGCTGCCACCTGCAAAGCACTCTGGTATGAATCTCACACAGGAGGCTGTAGCTCTGCTTGTTAGTTTTCTCTTTCCTGAGGGGAGAGGAACGTGTCGACCGGTCTCATTATTCTCTGATGCCTGTGGTGTTAACCAACATGTGTGCATGTTATTTGCTGCTATATCTGATGCATTGTTCATCTGTCATAAACTTTTTCCTTTTGATTCAGCTGAAGTCCCACATCTGAGGAGTTTTATAATGTTCCTGAGGCATGGGTAGATGTGACACAAACGCAGCATATGTGTTGTTAATGCTTTTTAGGTATTAGACTGGCTTTTTCTCTCTCTTTCAAGCTAATCACGGCCATATGAGCTTCATCTTGGGCCAGGCGTACATGGTGCTGTTCAGATGCTGTGAGCCTCCACACAAACAATCACAACATCTGCGCTATTCGAATCTTGCACAATTATTTTGCACAGTTAACTGTCTATGCCATTTTGACATTAAAGAGAACCTATTATGCCCTTTTCCAAACTCTCGATGTTGTTTTCAGGCTCTACTAGAACAGGTTTTCCTGCTTGAATGTTGATTATTCTCCTCATATTCTCCATTGTTGCGGCTCCTCTCTTCCCAGTCTGTCAGTAACGCTCTGTTTACTTCCTGTCTCTATGAAGCCCCTCCTTCTGAAAAGCACACTGTGCTCTGATTGGTCGGCTGGAGCAGTGTGTTGTGATTGGTCGAGCGCTTCGAGTGTGTTTGGGAAATGTCCCGCCCCTTTATTCTGCGTATGAATTATTATAATGAGGAATATTGTGACGTGTTTATTCTCGGAAGAAACTCAAGATACAATGGAGGCGTTTCAGGAGTTCAGAAACACTCATATAGAGGAGAACTGGAGCTTTTTCTTGATCTAACAGCAAAAAGCAGAATAGAACCCATTTAAGTTAAGAAATTTATTTAATTTGTTATGTAGCCTGCTGAAATGGCGCCAAATCATTTTAGTTCACTTTCAGATCAACTGCACTTTAGACATAATCAATACAATATGCCATTACTGACACCATCTCATCACTCATTCATAACGTCTGAGGTTGATATTGAGCAAAATACAGAGTCAAAAGATGTGGCCACATTTACCATGGCTTGTTGGAATTTAGTGGTGAACCTTTTTTGCCATCCAAATTTGGCAAAAGGATGATCGTTTCTTTTACCAGGCATTTAAATTTGAAAATACCATTTATATAAAAAAGTGCATGTAGTGCATAAGTGCAGTACAATGTGGTATAGACATTAACATTAAAATGTGTAATATTTTTGGTCTCAATCAATTATTACACCCAAAGTTCCTATTCCTCTACTATATTGCAGTATAGTATAATACAGTGGTTCACAACTTTGTGCGCAGTTGATAACAACTGGTATAATAGATGTACCGGTGTGTATCTATGTCAATTACCCTGCCTCATTGTTTGGCGCATTTAATGTTTTATTATTTTGTTTATTTCGAGGAAAAGCCTTTTATGGGTAGTGATGTAACTGTTAAATACATAACTGTTACACACACACACACACACACAAATATAAAATCAGTCTGTCTGATCACAATATCTGATTATTTTCTCGGTTGCAGAAAAATGAAAAGTAAAATATTAGTTGGGGTTTTAATACTTAATTATTCAAATATCCTGACCTGTACATTTGATTAAGAAACAATAAAGATGCAACTTCCAATGGAATAATCTGGCACTGTAAATGAAGACATTTGTGAATTTAAAATTGTATATATATATTGTCACAATCTCACTCAGTTCAACCTTCCTGTTTGTTTCCCA
>JARWKJ010000023.1:31904814-32097314 GCA_029959095.1 Rhinichthys osculus
CATTCTGATGAATGGAGTTAGACACTTAAATTACATGAAATCATTACTGAGAAGTTACAACATTTTTTTATATTCAATGAATAGAAATATTTGTTGTGGATGCAATGGTTTCAAACACTTTTCCTCTGGCATTCTGTGTTTTAATGTGTTAACTACAGAGATAACTGCTTATCATGATAATAGCAGATTGTCTGAGAAAATAGTTTCGTGCAAATAATGCACAAGGTCTATCTGTTTCCATTAAAAATATAAATCAATTAAAAATACTCTTTGGCCAGTGGAAAAGATTGAGAAAAACTTTCTCTGAAATGTATTTTACACTATTTTATTTATTTATTCAAAAACAAGGCAAGGATATAGGCTACTAAATTATTTTTTATTAATGTAACTAATGTGACGGCACATGCGTATTTCATATTTTCCAAATGTCTTGTACCGTTGAACATGTTATCACGTGGATGAATAATCATATGCTAATGATATGCAGATGAGGATATGCATAGTAAAACTAGGCGTTGTAAGCTCATATATGGTTGTTTCGGGGAGGAGACGCGTGTGCGCACACTCTTCCGCTGACTGGGGTTTATAAAGGGAATTCTGCACAGGTTCTGACGTACGCGCGGTTTTATAAATGAGCCCCCAGGTCATGATGGTCCAGTTCTTACTCTACCGAATCACACACAACCGCCCTGCAAGCTGGGAAATGGCCTTCTGCGCATTGGGAGTTCGAGGCCATCTTTGGGTTGTTACCTGATTTGTATAATTTGTTTAGTAAATTGGATGCTGAAACACAAATAAATGTTTAATAATTTAATAAAAAACATTTGTGACACTCACAATTAAAAATTGTGCTTTTACTTGATTGTGATACTAATTCAAGTAAAAGCAACAACTATTTTGATCAAATCTTTGTGATATTTCAGATCAGTTTTTGTTTGCTATAGTGTTTGTTGCATGTTCAGCTACTCGAATGCCTCATTGAACCCTACACTGATTCTTCTACACATTAGCTAATGTTTTGTTGGGTTGGTGAGGAATGTCTGAAATGATAACTCTGTGCTGTCTGTGATCTTTTTAAATGGCTGTTAGTAGGCGTCTTTAAACTCTCGTCAATTTAGCTAGAATTAAAATGCAGGAGACTGACCAATGTTACCACACATGTCTGTGTGGATTAACCTTTTGTGATGGGAAGAGAGAGTGTCAACGAGCTGACCTTTACTGCTCCCGAGTCGATAGATCACTGGTGACTTCCTAAGACAGCAGTACGTCAAACAAACTGAACTGGCCAGGTTAGATCTGACCTGTTGAAGAGACTCAGAGTCGGTCTCTCCAGGACATGTGCTACTCTCTTTTTAGGAAATTGGCTCATAACCAGGGCCTAATTTACCTCATATTGTGACATAGAATAAATTGATTTAAAAAAAAATGTTTGGGCTCCCTAAGCCACACACCACATTGAAGACAGTGGCTGCGTTTACACTTGGCATTAACATGCGACCTGTATCTGGATGTTGTCCACATACACACTGAAAAGACAAGTGTAAACGCGCTTCTGATGGGAATGTCCCGGTTCGGAGGGAGTCGAGGACGCGTTGTGATCGGATCTCAGTGTAATGTAAACACAGTCCAGCCGTCGTGTCTGCATTCACAGGTGGACGTCATTTAAATCCCCGTCCAGTCTCCCCGCGTGACTGTGAGAAAGTAATGGCCAGACGCAACACGAAATTAAACTTACTTGAACAATAAACGTCAATCTTTAAAACAGTTTATTTATGTGTGTCATTTTTCATTTTAATTGTGCAACATTATCTGAACGAGGCGATCGCCTGTACACTCACAGTCAGTCGTGAGATCTTAATGAAGAGCTGCACTTGCCAGAGGAATAATCGGAATCGGATTTCTTTTATGTTTTAAATGTTTTTATTGTTTTAGCATGTTTATCAATCTCCCATTTCTGTCAATATAGTCATTGCACCCAACCTTCAACCCAGATGATCGATGATGTGACTTGTTTAACATGATCAACCCAGTTATTTTTGTAAGATCAACTCTGGAAGTATTCCTTCTTTCAAAAAAATATAATTTGATCTAATTAATGGAGATTGCATATGAAAGTAAATTTAGTGAGTGAAAGCAATTGGGATGTTGTTTAATGTATAATCTTTATTAATCTGGTGTCGTGCCACAGACCTGATTTAAATATTATGCGGGAAACAGAAATCCGATCGGTTATCCAGATACAGAGGCTGCTTAATGTGAACGAATATAAACTCACCGTGTCCTGATTGGCTAATGATCCGATCTGCTTGATCGGATCACGGTGATCGCATGTTAATGCCAAGTGTAAACGCAGCCAGTATTAGCTGTGACTCGACGACAAATGCTAGACTAAGAAACTCTTCTCCGCTCCTTAAATACATAAAATATCAGCCATATAGTATTTGTTCAGTAAAGAAAACGCTGTACTTATTCAATAAACCAGTTCTTCTTTATTTACCTTTGCATTGCAAACAAGCAGAGACGCTCCAAAATGTGTGCGGCACTTCATTCACAAAACACGCAACTTCAGAGCTCATCAATAGAAAGGCTAACATGTTAAACCTAGAAATAACTTCCTCTACGAAGAAAATGAGTCTAACCAGGCCAGACAGAAGTCAAACAAACTTAGAATAAGAAGAGCAATGTTTGTGAGACAATGTGAAAAAGAGAGGTCTGAGAAAAAAAGAGGAATGTGAATTAAAAACAAAAGGATAGGTAGATGGTGTCACACGACGAAGGCAGATTAACATTATAGACCAGGGTTAATCCACAGACAGGAGATAGACAGTAACAGCATCTATCATACACAAACAATAACCAACAAGGGAGTATAAATACACAAAGCAAATAAGGTCACTAAACAGGAACAGCTGACAAGACCTAACTAATTAGAAACCATAGTGACTAACGATAACTAACTGAACATCCATGTGACGGATGGAGGGATAAGCAATCACAGGGAGGAAAAGAGGAGTGAAGGTTTGACAAGGTTTGCTCTGCTAGAAGCTTCTATTCCATGGCAAATTAAAAAGTCATTACAGAGATTTACACGCCAGTTCTCCATGAGGGAGACATGATAATACAGACACAGAGACATCTAATGACGCTCATCATTTCATGAGTCTCAACATCAGCATTCCATAATAGATCTGATGGAAACCTGAGATTGTGTGACTAAACTGACCTGCAGATATTCTTGCCCTTATTGAAAATTCACATAAAAAAGGCATTGAATGTGCTACTGAAAAGAGAAAAACTGGTTGGTAAAACTTAACAGATATTCCTCTGGATATGTCAGCTAAATTAATGGAGGTGTATAATAATGGCATTTTTGTCCCTATGTATTGTTATTTTTTAGCCCTCTTCATTTTGCGTCAGGCTCACGAAAACAGACACACATTTCACCCTAAAACAAAAAGAAAAAAATAAGAAATCATATTTCGGATGAAGAAAATCATGCCTATTGGGATTAAACATTTTCTCATTTTATTCCTAAATTCTCATTTCTGTATCTATATTCCCGTGTTGTAGGAGTTTGCGTGTAGTAATGCTATAGTTTTGTTGTTTGCTTCACTATCGCTCAAAATCATTGAAAATACGTACTTTTTTCAAATTTATTTTTACAAACAAACAATAAATACACACCAGGACAATAAATAACTATGCAATAACAGTAATTTTGTTGTATTATATTATTACAAATATTGTATTCCTACAAATATTACAATGATATTGTCACACTTATGTTCAGTTTGTTTAGTTTTCATGGACTTTTAGTTTGTATTCTCTAATCACATGTGTTCCTTTGCTTGATTTTCCCACCATTCATCTGTGACAACTCTAACTCTATCATCACAACTGTTCATTTTTTGGTTAATCACCATGTGTATTTAAGTTCCCTTTGTTCGATCTACGTTACATTTAGTGTGTGTTGCCCTGCCTGTCTGAGTGTTATTTGTATTACCCTCATTAAACTTCATATTGGAACTTTATTCTTCATCTTCGTCTGCCCTCCTACAACTTCCTGTGACAGATATATCATTAGGCTAAAAATATAGTTAAGTGGATTGCAGGAAAATGTGCTTAATTTTCATGAAAAAATACAAAATCGTAATGATCCTAAAATGAATGCAAATGAATTAATTTGCTTATATTTTCATCAAACAAAATCACATTTCTAATTCCTTTCCTTTGATTTCTGACCTGGACATTGGCAGGTTCATAACAGGTTTGGATGAGTTTAGAGTGCTAATGTTGAACATCTCTCTGCCTCTAGAGTCGTATCAGTTCTCAGTGCTGGAATCTCTGCCGGTCTCATCAGTGGTGGCCAAACTGAAAGCCGCAGATGCTGATATCGGCTTCAATGCGGAGATGGACTACCGCATAATAGATGGAGATGCACCCGGTGTGTTCAACGTCACCACAGACGAGGAGACTCAGGAGGGAGTCATCTTTCTGCAGAGGGTGAGATCATACGGGCCTTCATAGGGAAAGACTGGCCATTTGGAGTAAACATTAAATTAGATTGTTGTTCTTTGTTAATATATCTGTAGAATTTTGTTTTATTATAAGTGCTAAAATAAAACAAAATTCTGTATCAAAATTTATAGGCAAGAAAAGTAGTTTGTTTAGGCTGGGTTGTATGAATTACAAACCTGCGCACATATTTTAAAAAGCACATAACTATAGAATTCTGAATGAGCATGTGAACGCCGTCAGCGTTAATCACAGGTTCGCGTTTAAAGTCTGATCATTTCGACGGAGGTGAATCAATCAAAGTTAACTTTAGCTGGAAGTAACATTATTCAAGAACCGCTATAACGCCAAAACAATCTGTTACCTTAAACTATATGTTTATCTCTGTAAAGCTGCTTTGAAACAATTCATTGTTAAAAGCGCTATATAAATGAAGATGACTGACTTGACTAGTCAACTAATTATGGTGGTATGCAGGGTTCCTCACTTCTGGGTCTGGAGAAACAAATAAAAACGTACATTTACATTTAATAATTTAGCAGACGCTTTTATCCAAAGCGACATGCAAATTAGGAGAACAATAGAAGCAATCAGACCAACAAGAGGGCAACAGTATACAAGTGCTGTAACAAGTCTCAGTTAGTCTAGCACAGTACACATAGCAAGGTTTTTTTTTTTTATATATATAAAAAAAAAAAAGAATAGTATGGAGTAGAATAGAAAAGCTAAGTGCTAGTATTAATTGGTCAGGTGCTGACGAAAAATATGTTTTTTGAAAAATATGAAATTTGACTGAACTACCTTCCTGGCGAGTTCAGCTCCAACCCTCAACAAACACACCTGAATCCGCTGACCAAAGCGTTCAGGATTACTTGAAAACCACAGCCAGGTGTGTTGGAGCAGGTTGGCACTGAATTCTGCAGGAAAGTCCCTTTCACACCCCTGTTCTAGAGCAATCTAGGAGCCAGTGTTATGGGGTTGTCCCGCTCTGACTGCAGTTCGATTGGATCTTGGTGGGCTAACACAAACAAATGTCCAGCGCCGTCAAATAAGGCTACGAGGACAACTGCCAGATGAAGCTTGATCCTTTACGTGCCACGCAACAGCAGTGACTGGACTCCAAATGGGTTTTGGAGGTTTGATGGTTTGGGAAGTGATTAATGCATAGATAGATAAAGACTCTGTGTGTGCTTTAGATTATGCAAATTAGTTCCACGGGGGAAAGAAGGGTGGGCTACACCTCTGATGCCAACAGCCAATCATTGCACATCATAAAGATTGCCAAATTGCAATCTCTTCTTTAGAAAAGGGATACAGTACCCTTGAGCAAGTTCCGTGTCTCTGGCCCAGTTAGGCAGAAAACATTACTGACACATTTGCAACCAGGTTGTTCTAGATTGTTAAGGACCTTCTGCGCCTACTTCAAGGCCTTGTCTGCATGTTCCAGATTGTAAGGACCTTCTTGCAGGAGATCCGCATCCCACAACACTTTGTGTTCAAGACTGTCAAAGTGGATTCTGGCTCTTTTCCCACTTCACTGACACCCAGCACATAACGCACACAAACTGAGTCGCATCAAATATGGTAAACGGAAGCTCAACTGTATTTCCTTGATGTGCAAGAAAAAACAGCATTAGTTCTGGTGTCATATGCAAGCATGTTTGAGCTTCCATTGAGCATATTTTATGTACTCTGATGTGTATTGATCCATTTCTATATTTAAGACAGAAGTCTAAATTAAATCTGTTCAAAATTTTGGATGAGCATATTTGCTTTCAAAATGTCTGGGAGGAGGAATTTACTGAGGCAAAGAATTTGAACTGGATGATTTGTGTAAATTCAGTTATTTTTTCGTGTGGACTATGTGTATATGTATAGGACAGGGGTTCTCCACTCTGGCCCTCGAGATTCACTCTCCTGCAGAGTTTACATCCAACCCTAATCAAACAAACCTGCCTGTAACTTCCTAGCAATCCTGAAGACCTTGATTAGCTTGTGAATCTCGGGGGCCAGAGTTGAGAACCCTTGGTATAGGAGAAGTAGAGACGTGGTTCTAAGTGGTTCCCATCCCTGGTCCTGGGGACCCCCAGCACTGCACAAATTAGATGTCTTGGGAGTGAGAATGGGTTGTGTTTAAGCAGATGATGTTTGTGGTGTAAACTAGTGATGCGCGGGTCGGCTTTTTTTCCAACCCGCGGGTCCCGCTTTTATGTAATTATTTGGCCCGCCCCAGCCCGCACCGCACCACTGTATCTATCTTTACAACCCGCTCCGCCCCGCACCCGCGACCGTTAAATAGACATACTAGGCATTGTAATGTAAATGAAAACAGCCTTTATTTCAGCCTGAAAGTGCTTGGAAACATCGCCCTGTAAACTGGCAACAAGAGATGATTATGAATATGAATCATAAATCAGGTCATATTAATAAGATACTAATAAACATTTTCAACATTTACAAAGCAGCGTTTGTATTCATCTAATAGGCTAAACCATTTTTTATTTCTTAGACCCCCCACAAATATGTCTTGACATGCTGGAAGTGCCCGTTTTGTTTGTATATTTTTTTACACGAGTTGCACTTCACGTAGCCCATCTAGCTACTGATGTCTCCTGCTGCAACTTTTTCTGAGAACAGCTCCCAAACATTAGATTTAGCAGCCTAACCTTATTTTTCTTTTCAATTTAATCAGGTAAATTCCCGACCTCAATGTCTCCCGCACCTCGTCTTCCATCTTCACTTTTATTTCTCCGTTGTTGTTGTTGTCGTGGCTGGCGGCGGGAGCTGCGGAGCTGCTTGGCGCGCCACTTTTGTGACGTGTCACGTGACCCCAAAGGTTTGGGGACCTCACGGAAGTTAAGTTGCTATGGCATTCGTATTGTAACCTTATCAAATAACCTAATAAAATACGAAAATAGATATTCCCAAATATTTAATATAGGCGGGTTACGAGTCGGCCCGCGCATCACTAGTGTAAACCCCCCCCCCCCCCCCCCCCCAAAAAAAACCGAGCAACTTCAAGACCTTCAATGTGTGTGTCAGACATTCAGAATGTGCAGTGTTGTGCTCCAGGAACAGGGTGGAGAATAACGTCCTGGTTGCGTATGCAACCCACCGTTCCCTGAAGGAGGGAACGGAGGACGTAGTCGACGTCGACTGAAATGGGATCACGCTAGGGAGCCTATTGTCTTCGAGTAATTTAGAACGAGCCAATGCACATTGGCGTGCGAGATATGCATCTCACACTCCGCCCCGCGGCGCGGGTACAAATACGGAAGTAGATGCACGCACCATTGCTTTTCGCTGAGGAGCCGAGCGTAACTCGGAGTCAGCGGTGGTCCAGCGATAGTGGCAAGGGGACTACGTCCTCCGTTCCCTCCTTCAGGGAACGGTGGGTTGCATACGCAACCAGGACGTTCCCTTTCAGTCGTGAACGTCAGACGTAGTCGACGTCGACTGAAATGGGATCAACCATTGAAAACGCCACTAAAGCTGCCACCTTCCAGTGCCTAGACAAAAGCCTCCTGATCCTCCCGACCTTTTTAGCGGAAGAGGATAGGGCTTAGGCCAGGAAGTCACTGCTGTTCCACAAGACCCACTCAGTTAGACTTGGATAACACTGGGAAAGCGTACCCTGTACATGGAAGGAAGGGACGCTGCGGAAGCCACATCCTGCCCGAAGGGAGGTAACATGTGGAGAATACACATATGAGATGGGCGGAGACCAGGCAGTGCAACATATGGAAGGTCACTGGGGAGGCTCCAGCCTATGACAGGGGGAGACTCAACCAGCCAATGACAGCAGAGCATGCTCTGCCGAGGGAGACACGGGCTCACCGTAGGGAGCCGTACCGTGGAAGAATACACATATGGGATCACCGTAGGGATCACAACATATGGACCCAGCCTAACACAGGTTCCACACTGCTTACGAGTGGTAGGCCTAACACCGGGCGTTCCGCCACGTCTGATGTCGGAGGGGTGCGGAGGAACTCAACAGGGTTCGGATAAGGGAACTCTACTGGAGCAACATGGCGCACGTATCCAGTCCATAGGAGGGGAATGGCGCAGCAAGCCGACACTTCGAACCGGGCTCATGGTGAAACTGGCTTCATATGAAGGGAGCCCACGGGAAGCCGCGGTTCGACTTAGGTGTCGCCCAGCCCCCAACTCTAGAATATCTGTCAGCGAAGCACTCTGTGTCAACGCCTAGGTGGGGGCAACACTCATAAAAGAGGAGCTCACCACGTAAGTGGACATGAGTATCTCGGGATTTTCACCAAGATAAGGCAACCACATTCAGTGGGCCAACCTCGCTTGGAAACAGCCTTCCCTCTCTGCTGACTTCCTTAACAGATAAGAGCTGGTCTGAGGTCCTATGGCTTGCGTTCTGTACACGTATAACCGCGATGAAGCGGACGGACAGAGAAAGCCAGGGCTGGGTCTGCCTCCTCCGGGGCAGTGCTTGCAGGCTCACCACCTGGTCCCAGTTTAAGGGAGAGGTAGGAACCTTGGGCACATATCCAGGCCGGGGTCTCAGCTAATGAGAGTTAGCCGGCCCGAATTCCAGGCACAAGTCATTGACCGAAAGCGAGCAAGTCCCTACCCTCTAGTAGAGACAATGCGAGCAGGAGAACTGTAAAAAAACAGATTTTTAACTCACTGCCCGCAGTGGCTCAGGGGTGGTCTCTGCAGTGCAGTAGCACCAGAGATAGGCCCAAGAGGATAAAGAGGGACGCAGGGATGACCCTTGCTCCCTCAGGAACCTGACGATCAGGACGTGCTTCCCATGCTTCTGCATATGATGTCCGTCATCATATTGAGGGTGAAGGAACAGCCTACTCCAACCCAACTTGCAGGAAAGAGAGCACTGAAATGACCGAACGCTCTCAGGATCTCCTCAGGAGAGAAGACTCATTCAATGAATAGGTTCTACTTCTAACTTAGCGAAGCACAACTGCCTTATCTTAAGGGGGTGTTTGCAGAAGTGATGGTCACTACCACATATCCTTGTGGTAACCACCTGAACCTCCACGTCCATTTTTTTTTTTTTCGACGCGGGTGCCATCATGCCCCATCCCCAAAAAGTATTCAGGGGAAGTCAGGAAGGCTGTCGAGGGAACTAGATCTGGTTGGGCCAATAAGGGGCAACTATCAGACCTGTTCCACTCCTGACTTAGCACAGTAGGTGCAAGCGACCTGCGCACTGCTCAACACTAGATGTGAAAGTCACTGAGCTTCAGGAGCATCTCTGCTCAACACTTGAGTGTGATAAGTTCACTGAGCTCAGGAGCAACTCTGCTCAACACCTAAGTGTGATAATTCACTGAGCTTCAGGAGCATTTCTGCTCAACACCTGAGTGTGATGAAATTCACTGAGTTTCAGGAGCATTTCTGCTCAACACCTGAGTGTGATGAAAATCACTGAACTTGAGCAGCGCCAAGCGATAATGAATCGCATAGTCGCTTTCTTAGAAGGCTCACTGGGGAACGCATTTCTGCGGGGCCCCGGGGTCAGCTGAGAGCTAGTGTCTGTCCAAGGGATGTCTGCTCAGACAGAAACACAACTGGCAGAGGGACGAGTCCGGAGAGGCAACAGATGTAACTGTGCGGCCCCGAAGTGGTCCCTGCCCAGCTGGACCGCCAGGGGATGGAGTCTCCACTCTCCCTGGCCATAGCTGTCGTGAGGCTCGTTGGCGGCACGAGTGAGCAGGCCGGAAGAATTTTATAGTGGAAAGAAGCAACCTCAGAAGCTTCTGACTCCAAGGAGGAGGTGACAGGCGAGTTATGACATGCGAGGGAAGCTTAGCGCAACGGTCGCGATGTTGTCTTTTCAGACCAGTACCAGCTAGCTGAGCAGTGGTGGCTCAAAGCGAGGTGAACTGACAACTCGAGGTAACAAATACCAATGCAGTCGGAGGTCGCCCAGGCCTCCGTTAAAGCATGCCCTTTGTACATGGCTCCTCAGTCAGTGTTAGTGGACCTGAAGGTCTACACACGGTTTGAGAGTTTGGCGGCAGGCCAGGGTGACCTTTTAATCACACAGGGCGTGCCGCTCTGCCACGGTCACCTCGGGACTCGATCATAAAACTAGTGCTGAAGCGGTCTTCATATGGAGGAAGCCAAGCGACTGCGACTGCCATATGCCCCAGGAGCCTCTGAAAATTCTTTCAGTTGAACCCTTTCTCACTTCTAGCACTAGCCTAACACACTCTTTTGAGAGACGTGTTGGACCGAGTCCCTCTCCTGAACTGAAAAGAGATACTCAGCCCATGGGCGAGATTAATCTCTCCCAGTTGACTTGAAGACCCAACTGGCTATGGAGCACTCGAAGGGTAGGACCTGTACGGATACTTCGTACCCTCGACGCCAGACACAGAATGTTCTGTGGAGCGGAGGATAGAAATCTGAGTACTGTCCTTCAGGTCGAACG
The DNA here is from genome assembly GCA_029959095.1 of Rhinichthys osculus. Classification (NCBI taxonomy): domain Eukaryota; kingdom Metazoa; phylum Chordata; class Actinopteri; order Cypriniformes; family Leuciscidae; genus Rhinichthys; species Rhinichthys osculus. The sequence goes on from JARWKJ010000023.1 coordinate 31,915,763, forward strand.
CCGCAGGCCATCCTTGGGGACGGAGCATTTGAAAATGCATCTCTGTGTTAGTAATTGAACGGAGGCTTTCGAAAAAGGGCCCATTTCAACTGACACAGGTCCAAGGTGGCCATGACACACCACATATCTAGGGTACAATAAAGAACAGGTTAAAGAAACCGGTCTTCATATCGGCTGAGGAAGAGGCTACATCGTGTCCTTCGCCAGTAGGACTGTGACGTGCGCACACAGGCCAGGAGCAGTGCTCAACACGTAGGTGTGATAATTATCACTAATTCTAGGAGCATTAGCTCAACACCTAGGTGTGAACAATATCACTGAGCCAGGGCGGAAGCCAAGCGAAATGAATCGCAAGCCGAGTCTGCTGGTAACTCAGGGCCAATGGAGCGGTAGGAAGCACTTTAGGCTTACACACACCATACCAGGGCCCAGCGACCACAGACGTACCCGAGGTGAGGCAGCGTGGTGGAGGACAGGGACCCGGCTCGGAAGGCCCGTGGGCGGCCCGAAGCGGGGTCTGAGTGTGCAGTGCAACACCTACCTGTCTCCACAGGACAGCAGGAGATGCGTGAGAAGGCGGATGACCGGGTCCTCGAACGCGTCGTGCTGCCGGCTGGCGAACAAGAGGGGGCTGAGGGGTGCCAGGCTGTTCCACAGGGTCGCACACTGCCAACCTCGCGCTCTTGGGACCCAGGGACGGAGGAATTCGCTCTTTGACAATTTGGGAACCACTGGACTCCGGGGAGCCAGTGGTGGAACGGTAACCATCTGAAAAGCTCGTCCCCCCAACCCTGGGTGGCCTGTCTCAGGGACGCTTCGTCTGACACTCGCCCCCTGGCTGGGCAGTGCCTGAGACAGACCGGGTGACCTGCCTGCTGCTGGCTCTACGCTGGGGCCTGAGTGAAGGCTGTTGCGGGGGCCCCGCGGAACCGGAGGCAGCGGCAGGGGGACGCCCTCGGCGACGGGCAGGCGGAGGAACTGTCACTGGCGGCAGGTGGAGGCAACAGCAGGCCGCCAGGACAGGGTGTGTCGAAAACCCTCCGTCTGCTCTTGGGCTGTGAAGAGCTGTTGGGTACAGCTCTCCACCGCGTCGCCGAACAGCCCAACCCGGGAAATTGGGGAGTCCAGGGACCGAACCTTGTCCGCATCCGCCATCTCAACCAGGCTGAGCCAATGATGGCGCTCCTGGACCACTAAAGTGGACATCGCTAGACCGACCGCGCACGCTGCGACACTCGTGCCCCGTAGGGCGAGGTCAGTGGCAGTGCGGAGCTCACTCATGAGCGCACGATCTAGACTACCCTCGTGCATGTCCATGCAAAGAGGAAGCAGCTTGCCCGCCAGCTTTGTGAGCTCTGACCGTCAAATCTGACGCGAGCTCACAGGCCTGCGAGGGGAGACGAGGATCCCCCGTCCAAAATGCAGCGGCCGTTGGACACAGGTGTGTCGCAAAAGACCGCTCCACTGGAGGGATAGCCTCATAACCCTTCACCGCTCCTCCGTCAAGGGTAGCGAGGGGGGGAAGAACCACTCAGGCAGTTTTCAGCAGTAAAAGGTGCCGTCCACGACCTAGTAAGCTCTCCATGCACTTCAGGAAAGAAGGGTACTGGGGCGGCGGGCTGAGAACCAGCACGGCCCGCCCCGAGATACCAATCATCCAACCGAGACTGAGCAGGACACGGTGGAGGGTTCCACTCGAGCCCGACAGCCTCGGCGGCCCGTTTCAGCATAACTGACAAATCTGGATCCGGCTCGGGCAACGTTATACTCCCAGAGGAAGACAACGCAGTCGAGTCGTCATCTCCAGAGGCCAGCTCACCCTCCGATGCTGCAATCGGCGTCCTGTCCTCTGGGGGAGCCCCGGGTGAAACGGCCGGCCCACCCATTACAGATGGACCAGCACGCTCCACGGGGGACTCACACGGCTGCGGTGGAAAGGAGGAGTGAGGAGCCCACAGGGAATGGTTACCGGGCGAGACATCCACCACTATCCTCCTATCACCCATCTCACGCAGCACCCGAGGGCGGGGCGTGGTAATGGGGACTCGCGCTTCGCGGACGAAGGCGAGTCTCGATCTCAACACCGCGACAGTCATATTCCCGCAATGGAAACATGAACTGTCCACAAAAGCTGCTTCAGCGTGCTGTAAGCCCAAACGTGATGCAACAATTGTGACCGTCAAAGAGAGACAGGGAACGACCGCATCCAGAAACGCACGGGCGGAATGACATCTTGAAAAAGACGCAAACGCACCCGTGTTGTTCTTTCAGGAAGTGAAAAACTCTCACCAGTGCCGGAGCACACAGGGGAATGACCGCGGCAACACTGATACAGGAATGGTGCAGCCTGTATCAGTGAAGCACTCACTTTCTTCGCCCTCAAACGGCCGTCAGACAAACAAACACAAACAGAAATTTGGTTGCTGTGACAACAGCAGTTGAGAGCTCGGAAGCTCGCGATCACCACTGCACTCGCGCTGTAAACACCGACACCAGGAGAGACTTCCAGAAGAAGCACGACACACTCGCTCGTTGTATAACAAGACTCTACAGACCTGAACATGAAGCTCGGCTCCGAAGTGAAAGGCAATGGTGCGTGCATCTACTTCCGTATTTGTACCCGCGCCGCGGGGCGGAGTGTGAGATGCATATCTCGCACGCCAATGTGCATTGGCTCGTTCTAAATTACTCGAAGACAAGAGGCTCCCTAGCGTGATCACATTTCAGTAGACGTCGACTACGTCTGACGTTCACGACTGAAAGGGAACCACTGTATCACACCATTTACGGACACAGCAATTAATACATGAATGAACTCAGTAATTTTTATTCAGGTCATTATTGCAATAGGGGTTTGGGTTGATTGGGACAAGGAACACACTGTTACTGTATGGGCAATATTGTGAAGAGTCAAGTCAAGTCACCTTCATTTATAAAGCGCTTTTAACAGTATGGATTGTTTCAAAGCAGCTTTACAGTTATAATAGAAATGACTGTAACAGATTGTTTAGGCTTTAGAACAGCATAAGGGTAAAGTTATTGTTCAGCTAAAGTTAGTTTTGATTGATGCCGCCCATCCGCACAAAACAGTGCCTGGTGTCTCGAGAACGCACTCCCTGAAATAGGTTCGAAGGTGCAAACGATTATCCGTTATCTCTGCGCAAACCTCAAAAACGTAAACCCGCGAAACGCAGACGGTGCGCACATGCGCATCACGTGTTCAGTCCATAGGTATGTGGGTTTGAATATATATGTCCGCAGGCGTGTAGTCCTTATTCATAAATCAACCCTCAACAAACTACTTGTCTGGTCTTAAAAATTGATAGTACAGAAATTTGTCGCGTCTTCAGTACTGCGTTGTCGTCGCGTCCAGGCGCAGGTCCTTCATCAGATCTGGATACGGCCTGGATCCAGCGGACTGTGGTAAACCTCGGAATAAACAAAGAGACTAATATTAACGTAGACGCCATCCTTCTTATGATGTAACGAGTACATCAGGATTTATGGGAAGTGTTCCCGGTACCGGCCTAACATTGAATTATAGAAGTCTATAGTGTGTTATGTGTATGCTAGGCCAAAGAGATGTGTTTTTAGTCTCGATTTGAACTGACAGAGTGTGTCTGCTTCCCGGACAATGGTAGGAAGACTGTTCCAGAGTTTTGGTGCTAAATAGGAAAAGGATCTCCCGCCTGCAGTCGATTTAGATATTCTAGGTATTATCAACTGGCCGGAGTTTTGAGATTGCAATAGACGTGAAGGACTATAATGCGTTAAGAGCTCGCTCAAGTACTGGGGAGCTAAACCATTTAGTGCTTTGTAAGTAATCAGCAATATTTTAAAATTTATACGATGTTTAAATAGGGAGCCAATGCAGTGTTGACAGAACGGGGCTAATATGGTCATACTTCCTGGTTCTGGTAAGAACTCGAGCTGCTGCGTTTTGGACCAGCTGGAGTTTGTTTATTAAGCGTGCAGGGCAACCACCCAGTAGAGCATTACAATAATCTAGCCTTGATGTCATGAACGCCTGAACTATGGTTTTACAGATACTAGATACTTGACTTTCAAATGGAAGATTGGTATCAAAGAGCACACCCAGGTTCCTAACCGATGACGAGGATTTGACAGAGCAGCCATCAAGTGTTAGACAGTATTCTAGGTTATTACGTGAGGAAGTTTTTTGTCCAATAATTAGAATCTCTGTTTTTTCAGAATTAAGTAGTAGGAAATTACTAGTCATCCCATTTTTTATATCAGCTATGCATTCTGTTAATTTTGTAAATTGGTAAGTTTCGTTGGGTTTTGAAGAAATATACAGCTGAGTATTTATTTTATTTATTTATTTATTTATTTATTACAGGGACAGTGCATATTAATAAACATTTCTGTCAATATACAATACATTTAGTAAGAAATACTATTAACCCTCTGGGGACCAAGGGTTTTTTTGGGCCCTTGGGATGTTTTGACATGCACTGACATTTGTGCTTTTTTCAGTTATTTATAAACATGTTAATGGCAAAGGTGTAAATTCACTCTATATAGCACAAACGGGGCTACCATAATCTGTGAGCAACATGTATGTACATGTTTGTATTTATGAGAGAATATTATTTATGCATGGTTATTGAAAAACTTAAAAATAAAAGTTTATGAAATAAGGCCACAAAACACATATTGATTATTTATTCACAAGACTTTTGAAAATTGTAGCACATAGTCTAGAATATTTGCTCCAAAACTATGTGAGAATCATCCTGACTACTCATTCAGATAAGTCAATAAAGTCTTTTATAATGTGTATGACGTGTTTAGTGTGAGAAAGCTTTATGCAAGGAGGCGTGATCTCTCATTAATATGTATGGCATTTCACACCTGAGAAAGACAAAGACCCTCCCATAATGGCCCTATCAGGTGCTATCAGGCCCCATTACGAGGAGCCTTGCACAAAAGAATGAGGAGATTTAAAAAAGAATGGCTTTTAGATTGTTTGGATTTATTTTACAACACAACATAATCCAAAGATACACAACAAAGGACAAAAAAGCACATTAGTCAACACACTGATCTAAAAACAGAGGCTTGCGCAGTCACACAGCATTGTCCCATTCCTGAAACATAGTACATACCTGTCATTTCCAAGGTGTTTGATTTTTCTTTACAGTCTCCTGTGAATGTTGAAGTCAGCAGGACTGATATCAAGAGAAACTATACGGCTGCACGACTTTGGGCATGCATTGTAGATTTTTCTTGGTTAAAATAGCTTTTTAATTATAGGCTATATATATATATATATATATATATATATATACACACACACACACACACATACTGCTTATAATTAGAAGTGAACACACCCATGCTAAAGTTGACTAAAAAGAGAAATAAAAAATCTTAATGCCTCAATTAAAAAATGAGGAAAACTCTAACCTTTATGGACGTGAATAATGTCCCTGAATTCTTTGTGAATGAATAATGTATCGCAAATAATTAAATGTTCTTCTGATGTCTTTATTTTGAAGCTTATTTGAAGCTTATTTGATGCTTATTTGATTTGAAAAACTTTATCCAAAACTAGTCAACGAAATTTTGTCTTTTATTTTGTCTGTAACAGTGCGTATATGTGCGTTCATTCATTCATTTACACACACACACACACAGAGAGAAACATGATTCACATTTAAACAGTATGCTATTTTTCCGCTAATAACTAACGTTATTATATCGCGACTAGAACAAAGCACAGCCATAAAACACTTACACTTCTCAGCTGAATCTGTTGCTCCTCCTCGAAGTGAAACCAGCACTTCTGTATTAAATGTACCAGGATTATTCCTCAATCATAGCCGCGCAAGACGAATCTTAATCTGACTAAAAAATATAGTGCGTTTACAGCATTTGCCTGGGGGCGTTTATCTATTTTACAAATGGCCTCAACACATTATCTTATGAATAACGCGCTCTGCGAGTGGGTGTGAACAAATTAACGATAATGAGCTGAGACAGGAGAAACTGTACTTCTCTTTAGTTTCATACAAATTACACTGCAGGATAATATTTGTTTTAAATGTGAATTGTTTTATTTAAAAGTAGAAATTTAAAGCGTTCTTTAGACGTATGTTTCATGTTTGTGTGATAAGTATTAGCGGAGTTTCCGTTCATTTTCCAGACATGTTTCAGAAAGATTTTTGCGGAGACAGAGTGAGCTGAAAGCGCACCCTGTTTATTTTATTTATTTAAAAAAATAAAAAAACAATGTTTTGATGTTAATGTGAGTGTACACAAAAAAAGAAGACCCTCTATAGTTTATAATCATGTATTGATTTTATTTATATGACTATAAATGACGGAGTATTTTAAGTCTATGTTGCTGCTATGTGAAAAAAAAAACAGCAAAACGCGCGGGCGCGTTCTTGGTCCCCAGAGGGTTAAGTTAAAATGTACAATTGAAACACAGCAAACCAATAATCAAACAAACATCAGACAAAAACATTACACATACACACACAGACAAAAACATGACACATACACACACACAAGGCAAGAAGCCAGCAGTGGGCAGCGAGAGCATCTATTACAGAGTATCATCAGCATAAAAGTGAAAACTAATGCCATGTTTCCCAATGATATCTCCCAAGGGTAGCATGTACAGAGAGAGAGTGTGTGTGTGTGTGTGTGTGTAGCATGTACAGAGTGTGTGTGTGTGTGTGTGTGTGTGTGTGTTTAGCATGTACAGAGAAAACAGCAACGGTCCTAGTACTGAGCCTTGTGGTACGCCATACTGAACTTGTGATCGATAAGACATCTCTTCATTTACTGCTACAAACTGATAACGGTCAGATAAGTGTGATTTAATCCATCCTAGTGCAATTCCACTAATGCCAACATAATTTTCAAGTCTATCTGGGGTACTTAGACTCGGGTCCTAATATGTGAGCAACATGTATGTACAAGTTTGTATTTTTGAGAGAATATTGTTTATGCATGGTTATTGAAAAAACAAAAACTTAAAGTTTCTGAAATAAGGCCACAAAACACATACTAAACATGTGTCCACAAAACTTTTGACTAATGGATGTTGTCGCCTAGAGTTTTTGCTTCAAAATGATCTGAAAATCATCCTGCCTAATTATTTACACAAAACAATACATTGATTTAAATTTTGTAAGACACTTTTTGTTTGCAAAGGCAATATGTAGGGGAGGGGCGTGAATGATCATGAATAATGGTCTGATTCACACCTGAGAAGACAATGACCTGCATAATGAGCCGCATAATGAGCTGCATAATGAGCCTTTCACACAGGTGTGTCACTGGGTACCAAAAAATGCGAGGACAAAAAAAAAAATATGTATATATATATTTTGTCTTATTATTATTTTATGCAGTGTGCAGTGTTCAATAATGTGTTTTTTTGTCCTTTGTTGTGTATCTTTGGATTATATTGTGTTGTAAATAAATCCAAACAATCAAAAAGCCATTCTTTTTAAAATCTCTCCTCATTCTTTGTGCAAGGTTTCACATAATGATAGGGCCTGATAGCACCTGATAAGGCCATTATGGGAGGGTTTTTGTCTTTCTCAGGTGTGAAACACATTCATGATGATTCATGATGATTCACGCCTCCTTGCATAAAGCTTTCTTATACAAAACATGTCTTACAAATTTTAAATCCATATATTGTTTTATCTGAATGCGTACGTGGATGATTTTCACATAGTTTTGAAGCAAATATTCTAGGCTACATGATAAAATTTTCAAAAGTCTTGTGAAGAAATAGTATGGATGTATGGATTTCATGACCTTATTTCAGTGACAATTTTTTTAGTTTTTCCACAAACCACGCATAAACATCATTATCTCAAAACTTACATACATGCTGCTGACATATTACTGTAGCAGAGTTTGTGCTGAATACAGTGTAATCAGACTTTAGCCATGAAAGTGTCACAAGTAACAGAAATAAGCATAAATGTCAGAGCATGTCAGAACACCTCCAGGACCCAGAAAACACCTCAGACCCCAGAGGGCTAAGAACTGTGAGTCGACAGCTGCATATGAATCGCATATTCAATAGAAGTACCTACTCAGAGACTAAGTACTTACTTCACGACTGTTAAAAAGTATGTTCTATTATCAAATGTAATCGGGATGCACTACATTCCTCATGTTGTCATTTTCATGTCCTACAGCGTCAGTTGCGCCTCTTCACTGGCTTCCTCAACTCCAGTGGCCTCATGGGAGTGTCGAGTGTCCAATGAATGTGTTCCTTTGGAATCTCATTGGGTCCTTTTTTAAATTATATTTTGCCATTTTAAGGCTTTATTCGATAGGACAGTGTAGATGAGACATGAAACAACAGGAGGCCGGAGAGAGAGAGGGGAACAGGACAGACAAAGGCCTCGGTCACTGTGGCTTTTGCTCTGACATACGGATAATTTCTGTGCTGTGAGTTCAGACAGACTACTGTTTATACATACTGTGTTTCACTCACTATATAAGTAGGGAAGTGTGTATATTCAGACATGCCCATCTGTCATTTGAGAGAGGAAGTGAAGTAACCTCTTTAAATGAATTAAAGGAGCAGCTTGGCCAAACATTGGGTCTGAGACTTTGAACACAATCAGGTCAATGATCATCAAGGTCTGGATTGAGGAATACACTCCTGGTGACACTCTCCTTCCCAGGACATCACCTGGAAGAACGGAACCTCTCCTGGACTGTGTTATGCTTCTGAACCACTGGACTATTGTCACGTCTTGTTTTGGTCATGTCACGTGTTTCCTGTTGTCATGTGATTCCCTGTTATAGTCATGTGATCCTGACATGCGTTCCCTTGTCTGATGTGTCATGTTGTCATTGGTTCATTGTTTCCTTGTTCACAGGTGTCCCTTGGCTAGTCATTAGTCCTTGTGTATTTAAGCCCTCATGTTTGCCATGTGTCAAATATTGTTTCACTGTAACCTCAGTGGGTATGGTCCTGTCATGTTTATGTATGGACTATGCCCTTTTGTTGAGCGGCTCAACTTTTACTGTGGGTTTTGCGGACGAGGAGCCCTGCAACCCCACAGTGCACGCCAAGTCTGAGCTTCTTCACGTCATGCCTGCCGAGCCTGTGTCTTCGGACAAGATGGCCGCCGTGCATGAGTCAGCTACCGAAGATACAAAACTCATCATAGTCGCCACGGCTATTTTGAGTGTGTGGACAGCACACACATCGGCTCCAGCCCGTGAGCCCTCGGCCAAGATGGCTTCCGCCGTTCCAGCGTCCCGTTCCAAGATGGCCGCCACCACGCCAGAGTCTCGTCCCAAGATGGCCGCCACCACGCCAGAGTCTTGTCCCAAGAATTTTTTTTTGGCGGGGCAGTAGGTCCCTGGTTAGGGCTACTGAGGCCGTGCCTCTGTGGCCAGCTCCGCCTTGGCTTCTTCCACTGCCGGCTCCGCCCATGCTCCATGGCCCATGCCCAGCATTGCCATGTCCTGGTCCCGTACCCCTGCGCGGGCCTGGCCCACCATCCCTCCCCCAAGAATGCCTCCGCTCCACCATCCTCCTGAACTTTTGATGTTTTGGTTTGTTGGGCGTCGGGAGCCACCCATAGAGAGAGAGGGGGGGGGGGGGATGTCACGTCTTGTTTTGGTCATGTCACGTGTTTCCTGTTGTCATGTGATTCCCTGTTATAGTCATGTGATCCTGACATGCGTTCCCTTGTCTGATGTGTCATGTTGTCATTGGTTCATTGTTTCCTTGTTCACAGGTGTCCCTTGTCTAGTCATTAGTCCTTGTGTATTCAAGCCCTCATGTTTGGCATGTCATATTGTTTCACTGTAACCTCAGTGGGTAAGGTCCTGTCATGTTTATGTGTTGTTCATGCCATATCATGCCTTTGTTTTATGTTTGATCACAGTCTGTAAATAAACTGCACTTGGGTTCTCTACAAACTTGCCTCCAGTGGACTATGTTACAACTATATGCTTTTAACACCACTCTTTGTGTACATATTGTGATTGTTTCAATTTAATATTGTTTTGGGAAATATGTGTCATATTTAATTATGTGTTATCTTTTTTTAACAACCAATTAATTAATTAGATCAGTAACCATTATAGTTTTTGTTGCCTCTGTCGATTGGGTGGAGTGCTACATTCTTGAGATTTTTTTTTCTTTTTTCTGAAAATACAAAAATCATACACTGATTAAGATTTTATTTTTGCTGTGTTTGTTGCTTTCTTCTGTCCTTGTTCTTTTTAGCATGTCGTCTTTCATTCTGTCTTTAAATGTTCTCTCTCTCTCTCTCTCTCTCTCTCTCTCTCTCTCTCTCTCTCTCTCTCTCTCTCTCTCTCTCTCTCTCTCTCTCTCTCTCTCTCTCTCTCTCTCTCTCTCAGCCTTTGGACTATGAAACTAAGAGCAGTTTTTCTCTGAAGATTGAAGCCACTAATCGGAATATTGACCCTCAGTTTCTGAGCTTTGGGCCCTTCAGTGACTCTGCGGCTGTAAAGGTCACAGTAGAAGATGTAAACGAGCCGCCGGTCTTCTCAGCCTGGATCAGTAAAATGGTGGTGTCGGAGGCAGCGAGGGTTGGTTCTGTCATTGGGACGGTTTCAGCCCGTGACCCAGACTCGTCCAGCAGCGCCATCAGGTAAACTCTTAATTTATTTGTGTGCTATGTGATTCATATCGCTGTTGATCTTATTGTCCTCTTAGCCACATACAATACAGTTCTAAACATAACACTGATTGGACGTAAGAAAGCACCTGTAACCACACATGAATTAGGGTCTATATTAGTGTGCTAAACAGCTTCTCTGTTTTTGGTCAGATAAAAGGTTGATTGAATTATCAAATGTATAAAAAGTCAGGTCAAAAAAAGTCTATATATATATATTCAAAAAGTCAACTTTTCAGCCATTAAGTTTTAGCCAAAGATTGTTAAGAGCAAGAACTTTCAAGTTTGGTTGTGAGTGTTGATCGAACAGGTGTCAGGGTTCTGTCACTTCCGTCTAGTCTATTTCTTGGTTTTGTGACAGAGCCCGGACACTCCTGTTTTGTCTGGTCTGTGTGCCTTGTTTCATGTGCGGGACATGTTCTGTGTAGCATGCGGTTCGTGTTTACATCAGCTGCATGCTTTCATGTCTTGTGTTTGTGAGCACATGGTTTGTCATGTGGTTTCCTTGTGCCATGTGCTCTCCTGTCGATTGTCTTACCCCGCCCATCTTGTTACCTGATTATTGGTTCATTTGCCCCACCTGTCCTCCCTTGTTACCTGCTTTGTTTTCTCTCCCTCTTTATTCTCCTTGTGTTTTCAGTCCTGTGCTGGCTTGTTGTCTAATCTCATCCAACGTAGCCTTGTGTTTCCTATTCATACCAAGTCCAGTCTGTGAAGTCTTGGTACCTGTCTTTGTTTGTTGTATTTTGTGCTTATTAAAAACCCATTGCCCTGCACTTAAGTTCTCGCTACTTTCACCAACCCAAACCTGACGGAACAAACCAGCCACCAGAGGACTCCGCAGACAATGGCACCTTCCTCTTCCCATCTCCCACCAATGGGTCTCCTTCTGCCAGGACTCTAGCCCTGCCTGAGCCAAGAGGAGGGGTAGTGTCAGGGTTCTGTCACTTCTGTCTAGTCTATTTATTGGTTTTGTGACTGAGGCTGCTAAACACATTTACTTGATTTCACTTTATTATCATAATTTCTTACAAAGTTTGTATTGCATTCAAAGATGTTTCATGTGAAAACCAAGAACAAACAAAAATCAAAACAGTACGACAACATATTTCACATAATTCAGGAGCTGCATAATTTGAAGGGCGCACCGAGCCTCGTATAAAGGGGAAAGTATAGCCGATTGTGTCACCGCAGCGCAACGAAGGCTGTCCCAATGCGAAGGTCCTTCAAAGGCTCCTTCAAAATGCGGCCTACAAATGCATCCTTCTTTTCCCGTGAATGCAGGATACATCAGAAGGATCCTTCGCAGCCTTGCCCACCCCAGAATGCATTGCGCGCCGGAGACAGACTGCCCGATTACACTTTTAAATATAAGTATTGGGTTTAAATTTTTTTGAGTAATCTAATGCAGTGGTTCCCAAAGTAGGGGTCGCGACCCCCCGGGGGGGCGTGAGACAGCGAGGGGGGGTCGCGAGATGATTTCCAAGGGACCGTTCGGTATTTATGGAAAGGTCCACCGGAGGAAAATAGAGGAGGGTCATGTCTTTTTATTCTTTGTTGAGGGGAGGGTCATTCAACTTTTTGTGTCCATGAAAACAGCAAAATTTAAAATATTTTTTTCCATGTAGCTTTATGTAGCTCTCTCGGTCTCGGTTCCCCATCGCTATCAGATGGGTCTCCCAACAAAAATCCAGTTTAGCGCTGTCTGACAGTGCGCGCTCAGAAAAAGTACATCATGTACAGAACGCCAATGAAATGTTTACCTGGCATAGCTTTTTTTTGTGATTGCGAATAAGTGCAGTGTCCTGTGAGTGTAACTCTACCGCTGCATTAACATGTGATATGAATGTACGTTGAGTGTTTGAGTGTATTGGGACTGAAGCGCCAGAACTGCAGCTGATATAATGTGCGCTGTAGCACGATACTTCCATATTTTAGTTTCCATTCTTATTGTGTTTCCACAACAATGTTAGTGAGTAAATACTGAAATTGCCACCATAACAGTGGAGTGTGATGTGACGTAGGGCTATCACATTTTAAATTACTATTAGTATTATTTGAAGTTAAAATAATCGGAAATACGCAGACCTACACCAAAAAACTATTTGAGGATAAATTATTTAAAATTGGGCAATTCCAGCGTTATGGACGTGACATTTGCAGTCAAAACTTGAAATATAAATGATCAGAAAATGTATTTAATACTGAAACGTCTGTTTATATAGGCTATCCATACCCCCTTAATAAAGGAGTCAAGACATTAGAAAAATATCAGTCTACACATGCGTTTTATATTTAATATGAGCGAAATACACATGTGACGTGACACAAAAAATATTTAACTTTTATGTGGCAAAATATTTTTTAATAATTCTACGAATTACACTGAATTACACAAAACAAAAGTACGCTAATAACCGGATGAAGAAGGGTCGGCCTACACAGAACATAAAATATTCTTTATTTTATTTTTCGTGTTCGCATTTATGAGGAAAAAAACAATACGGACGTGACAGCTCTCCGTTTCGGACATGACCGCTCTGAAAGCGACTTTAAAACTTCCACAGAGACTTCAGAAAGCACAAAGCCTTTCTTTAAAGTAAATTTCGTTTTTTATTAATTGTATCTTAATTTTAATTAATGTTTTATCAACCAATTACCTGGATTAATGAATAAGAAGTAAATATAGTAGAAAATAGATCATGATGACACGGAGTCGCCGGCGCGTGAACTGGACTCTTTCTCATGAACCGAAACTCAGCGTATAATGTAGGTACTTGCCTCACAGAATTGAGAAATATATAGAAAGCTTGATGTCAACTTTTAAACAGAACATTTAAAAACGAAAAACAGACTGCTCTCTGCTTATGTAATCCGTATGAAATCTGCATTTCTCTCTGGCGCGTTACTGTGAAGATGGCGAGTCAGCATCGTCAACTTCATCTTGAAGCCGACACACTGACACAGAAAAACCTTGTTTATTAATAAACAATTATCTCTCCTTGCTATACTATTTGACATATTCATAATCATTACTTTTGCCGGTTCTTTGTGGCAGCTTTTAGATACTTTATTGGGAGCGCCACCCTTGTTACATGAACGCGTCACCTGCATCAGCACCGAAAACATGATTTTTCTTTTTTTTAAATCTAAAATAAAAAAATCATGATACGAACCGAGTTGTAGGTTTGGTCTATCGTTACAGCCTTAGTAGGCGGTCTCCAAAATTAAACCAAGAATGGACTTGCTGTGCTCCAAGCATTGTGCCCATCCATCTCATTAGGAGATGGTGGGCTAATATTTAAATGAAAGTAATGAGTAAATTACTATAAAACAGTATTATAGTTTGATTGTTGTGTTCTTTTTTGTTGTAAACATGCTCGTGTTTAGATAGGCCTATTTGTGCGTGTGCGCCTTTGTGCGCAACGGCATGTGCCCATCCATCTCATTAGGAGATGTTAGGCTAATATTTAAATGAAAGTAATGAGTAAATTACTATAAAACAATATTTACTTTCATTTAATTTACTCATTACTTTCATTTAAATATTAGCCTAACATCTCCTAATGAGATGGATGGGCACAATGCTTGGAGCACAGCAAGTCCATTCTTGGTTTAATTTTCTCCTCTCCAACTATAGCTGGTGTGTGGTGAGCGCTCTGGCGCCGTTGTACTGTGGCTGCCGTCGCATCATCCCAGTGGAGCTGCACACTGGTGCTGGTTGAGGAGAGAACCCCTGATATGATTGTAAAGCGCTTTGGGTGTACAGTAGTACATATTAAAGCGCTATATAAATGCCTCATTCATTCATTCATTCAATATTAGAGAGTTGTTTGATTGTTGTGTTCATTTTTTTGTTGTAAACATGCTCGTGTTTAGATAGGCCTATTTGTGCGTGTGCGCAACGATATTGTGCCCATCCATCTCATTAGGAGATGTTAATATTTAAGTAAAGAATAATTGACGACAGGCCGTTGAATTATTGGAAAAATAGTGCACACTCGAGCTAATAGGCTAAATGAAACACAAAGCCCTTTTAACAAGTAGGCCTATCAATAATTATTTATTTGTTATAGAATAATAACGAAAACCCGTGCAGTTTAATTTTTATTAAAATTAAACTGCATGTGTCCATTTATTGTGAAGTTAGACATTAAAGGGGGGGTGAAATGCTGTTTCATGCATAGTGAGTTTTTTACACTGTTAAAGAGTTGGATTCCCATGCTAAACATGGACAAAGTTTCAAAAATGAAGTTGTAAGTTTGATGGAGTAATTCTGTTCCAAAAATACTCCTTCCGGGTTGTCACAAGTTTCGGAAAGTTTTTTTCGAATACGGGCGTGTGTGACGTCAGAGTGGCCGGAATTTCCTTATACGGGTCTTCAGGGCACTTCTCCCGGAAGGGCGCGCGCGCATCTGTAGCCTAGTGCGTGCGAGAGTACGCCTATGCCCATCAGAGCGCTGGGCTCGGTCGGCTGCGCTGCAATTAAAAAATGGCACCAAAAAAGTGTGTTTTTGGTTGCCAGGGCAAGACAACACTGCACAAATTTCCAAAGAACCCAGCGTTAAGGGACCTGTGGATGGATTTTGTTTTTCCAGAGCAGCAACGGAGTTGTGCAAGTGTTTTTGTTTGTTCCCTTCATTTCGACGGTAATAGTTTTATAAACAAGGCCCAGTTCAACGCCGGATTTGCAGATCGCCTAATACTTCTTGACTGGAGAAGTCTCAAATCTCATCTTTAGATGGAGCAGTCCCAACGATAAAGGTTCACGGTCGTGCGTTGGAACCGCAGGCGGTGAGTTAAACTGCTTCAAATGTCTGTGAGTTGTTAACTATCGGCGTGTAAGCACAGCAAGTAAACAACATGATCACATACAGTTAATGTGTCTATGGAGCATGCGATGTGTGTTTAAATACATTTGTTTAGCTGGCCACTGTAGGTGTCAGTTTGTTTATTGTAAAAATAAATCATGTCCTCATAAACCACGAGTCTGTCTGTTTACAACACACAAATGTTGTAAAACTCGCGCATGACATGGTGTTCTAAAAACACTGCGCTCAAGTTCAAATCATTTCTAATTTTAAAAAAACGCTCGAGACCTTATGTTTTTCACCCATTTCACTGCCCATCTCGTTCTGTATGAACGAGCCCTTAGTATTGTTTAGATCCTTGTTCTGCATGGGATTACTATCTGATTGTTAGCCATGGTTTATTTTCGGATGTCACTCACAGCTTCCAGACGCTCTCAACGCAAAAGCTTCGCGCGCTCGTGTCGTGATTATTTAGCTCCGCCCACACGGCACGCCTCCACCCGCTCGGGTTTTTCCGGAAAGACTCGGTACAGCCTATCTTTCTTTTATAAATATAATAAAACTAAAGACTTTTCGGAGATATGAAGGATGCAATACTACTCTATAGGTACTCAAGATGAACATGAGATTGAGTGAAACTGAGTGTTTCACCCCCCCTTTAAAAATTGCAGATCAAGCGCATGGGGCTGCATGTTTTTTCTTGTTATGAATTGTATCCTATTTTCCGTTATTACAGTTATTACTACGCGCAGTGATATGGAACTAATGCGGTCAAAACTACTTTAGCCGTGCGTTTCCCTGAAAATAATTGCACACCTTATAACGTTCTCAACCAATCAGAATCAAGCATGTAAGAGCCCTGTAGTATAAATATAAAATAATATAATGGTTGTTTTGACTGTTGTGTTCTTTTGTGTTATAAGTATGCCTATTAGTGCGTGTGCACAGTTTCACGCAATGTTTGTATACTTTAACCACCTCCGAGGATAGTAGGGGTCGCGAGTCACTCGCACCTTTATTTTGGGGGTCGTGGGCTGAAAAGTTTGGGAACCCCTGATCTAATGTATCTAATGATAAAAATAAAAATAAAAATAAAAATAAAAATAAAAATTATACAATAAATGTTGACTTATGTTACCAGCATGTGATTTTACATAGGCTAGTTTATACTCTTTTAGACTTTATTATGTACATAAATGGTGAACATTTTTAGATAGGTTTTCAACCCCGTTTTGTTTTTAGGCAGTTATAACTTTATTTATTTATATATACTTACATAAAGCGACAACCAGACCGTCCCATTGAACAACTCCAGGGACACAGCTAGCAACAATTTGTAAAGGTGAAAATACATTTTGTTAGTTTCATTTTCCAAATAACCAGTGGTGGAATGTAACGACATAAATTCACTCTGGATTAAACTATAAATTTGAAGCACTTTAGATTGTTATTCCACTCCACTTAATCTCAGAGGCAAATATTGTACTTTTAATGAAAAACTGACTTTTTACACATGTATATTACATTTTGATATTAGATATTGTTTAAAAAAATATGAACAGTATATGATAGAAACACTAAAAATATGTCTTCTAGATCAGGGATAGGCAACGTTCGGTCCTGTAGGGCTGCTGTGCAGAGTTTAGCTCATAGAACGGTTTTTCTTATTGAAATATTTGATGGTTTGATTTTTGAGTATGTGAGTTAATTTCTTATATTCTTCCCTCTTTCTGAGAACATCTCAGTGACATGGCAGCCCACGCCGGAGTCAGCCCTGAAAACCCTTTAGTGGAAATATGCCCTGATCCCAGATGATGTCCCTCCAGCAGAGGCCTTACCAGCGTCTCTATTGTGTGTGCTGCACCACCAGGGTCTCTCAGCTCAATAAAAGTCTACATAAAAATGTTTTCTTCCAATCTGTTTTATGTATACTGTTAATTTAAACTTTTATTTTGTTTTTCTTATCTTAAATGTAACTTACCTTGTAAATAGTTGCAAAAATTACTGTAAGTAAAAATGTATAGAACAATTTTTTTGTATCAAATGTACAAATTAATTGACATGACAAAAATAAATGTACAGAATAATTTCTTTATTACATTTACATATTGCAACTTGCATTACAAAAATAAACAATGCACAGAAATGATTTTTTACCTAAATAAGGGGACTTACGGGGATGGAAATCAACCAGCGGAAAAAAATGTTTACCTGCGGCAACAACTTAAAGGTGAACTATGCAGGTTTTTTACCTCAACCAAACAGCTTCGGAGTCATTGGAATGGTTATATTACTCTTTTCGGGTTGAATGGTGGTCGTTTCGCACCCCCGTATCGCATGTGAGCGGAAGTGTCGCGTGATATCAGGTCTCGCGATGTAACGAATTGCTTTACGGCAAAAAAGATCTGAAAAAATTCTGATAAAATAAGCATCAAACAGAAATAACCCGGCGCCGTATACATGTGGTGTTCGAGGCGCACAAACAATACAGACTGCCGACAGTTAAACAGGGCGCGCGCAGCTCTTAAAGGGGCCATACCTTATTTCCACTTGTTACAGCGTCCATCCCACTGAACAGGTACTGGTGTACAGGGGGAGGGGATCCGGCCGTGAGTGCGAGCCATCTCTGCGTGAGTGCTATTCACGACAGTACAAGTACTCCACAGCGACTCTAGGGGTCGCTGTTTGACAAAAACGGAATTCCTGCACCTTTAAAAGTAGCCCAATTCCGCAGGAAAACCTCGGACTTGGCAACACTGACGGTAGGCCGCATTAGACGGATCCTTCGAATGAGAACAGCCTTCGTCGCGCCGCTGTGAAGCAATCGGCCTTCAAATGCGGCCTTCGGAGGAGCAGCCCCTGAATTGGCTGTTTCTCTCCAGCACTGTGATCCTATACAATTATTTGCTAATTGAAGTATTATTGTGAGGGATTGAGGCTTGATTGGTTATGATTATCTGTCATTTCATGTCATGTCATCAACAAAATTTAATTACTCACTTATTTGATAACTTTTTGAGAATGGCCTCTCTATGACTGAAGGAAACTGAGCTAGATCAGTGATTGGGCTATGGATTAATATCTGTACTTGTGTAATAACAACACTGGAGGAAATGCTAAATTTAAATTAATGGGGGGAAAAAAGCATCTGAAAATACTTTTAGTCATGCTACAGTTAACCGGGTGAATTATTTTCCAGGTTAGCGCCAATGATGATAAATAAGAAAATAAGAAAGCCTATAAAGATTAGTTTATTGTCCGTGTTATTATTGAAAGACTTGTGACTGGTGTGTCCAGGTACTCCATAGACCGTAACACAGACCTGGAGCGGTTCTTCAACGTGGATGCTCTGTCTGGTGTCATCAGCACAGCCAAACCTCTCGACAGAGAACTCAATTCAGTCCACAACATCACCATATTTGCCACTGAGAACCGTGAGTATAATATAAGCCACGTCTGAAAATCTACATTTGCATAATTAAAAGCAGAACAATTGTGTATACATGCCTTAGTCAGCATATATATATACTGTATATAAAGGTTATTTTTGGTTCAAATCAGCTCTGCATTGCTGGTTCTTCACCTACTGAAAACACGTTTGTGCTCTACATGCCCTTCCTCTAATCACGTGAGCAGGACAATAAAGCACTTGAAAGTGAATGTGTTCTTCTGGGACTGATTGTGGCCTGTAGCTCAGGGTCTATGAGCCGAGCTGCTGACTAAAGCATGTCTACACAACTGTTCTGTGTTTAATTATGGAGATGTCATGCCACGAGGTGACACACGTGCAGAATAACACTTTCAAGGAGAAAGTATCTCACTCCACAGAATCTTGATGTGACTCTCATCCTCACTCACTAAATGTCATTACTAACATTATTCCTTATTACAGATCAGACTGGAAAGTTCTCCAAAAGTTAATTCACACATTCTCAAGATAAAGTTAACACTAAATAAATCGAAAACTGGTTTCACCAATGGACTCGTTTGCAGGTTGGCGAATAGTCAACCATTCAAAATTACAAAACTACAATATTGATTTCCAGAAGTCTTTATTTGTCAGAAAATCATAACGATCTAGACTAGGGGTGTTCAAACCTAACCTGGCCCTAGCCAGATGAATTTCGCTCCGCCTAGCTTCACTCATCCATCTGGAACCGATCCATTGAAATGGCGTTTCAGAAGGCTGGGCCTTATCAAAAATCCTTGCATATGATTGGATAAGCCACTTGTCTGTCATCTTTATCGACGTGCTATTTCAACCACTCACACCGAAGCCAACCCGTGACGCTGAAGAATCCGGTCGGGAGAAGGCACTGATCTATATAACATCGTTTCCACCAACAAAAGCCTTAAGAGCCGTTCTCTGATGTTCTTTTAATGAAACAATATTAGGTAGATTGGACAACACGGATGAAATAGCAGCATCAATGTTAACGCTTGTTTCCTCGATGCGAGCCGCCATTGTTGTCTGAATCAAAACAGTCTCACGGTCGCTTCTCCACTACGTCACATCTATGAAACTCCCGCCCTGCGTCCTGATTGGCTAAACCATAAAGTTGGTTGGAGAAATCACTCTCAATGGAAGAGGTTCCAGATGGATGTGAGTGAAGCTAGGCGGAGCGAAATTCATCTGGCTAGGGCCAGGTTAGTTCAAACCTGTCCTGCAGAGTTCAGCTCCCACCCTAATTAAACCACCTCAACCAGCTGATCGAGCTCTTCAGACTCACTGGAAACCTCCAGGCAAGTGTGTTGGAGCAGGTAGAAGCTGAAGTCAAGTCATGTCAGCTTTACAGGGATAGCAGGAAAATGATTCAATGATGCAAACAGAGTTCTGAAAGGCAAGCTAAAGTGTTCAGGATGTTGGCCTTCCAGGAGCAGGATTGGACACCCCTGATCTAG
Source organism: Rhinichthys osculus (assembly GCA_029959095.1). Lineage (NCBI taxonomy): Eukaryota > Metazoa > Chordata > Actinopteri > Cypriniformes > Leuciscidae > Rhinichthys > Rhinichthys osculus. The sequence goes on from JARWKJ010000023.1 coordinate 31,936,140, forward strand.
ACATAACATCATATTATTGACCCGTCTTAGACCACCAATCAAAAGTCACTTTCTATGTGGTGAGTCTGTATGTCTTAGCGAATAGCTGTTGATGCTAACTGTGTTTGTGTGTGTCAGAGGACCCGTCTCAGGTTGGCAGAGGAATCGCTCTGATCACAGTCATGGACATTAATGATAACGCTCCGGTGTTTGCTATTGAGTACGAGACACTCCTGTGTGAAACCGCTGCGCCTGGACAGGTACGTGTAGCACTGTGCATGTTTATTAGGGGTGTCAAAATGCAACAATACATCTTTACGGTAATACAAATAAAATTAATTGATTATGGAATTTAATTATGATCAGGGCAGTAGCTAGAGGATTCGGGGCCCCCTGAAAAAATATTGATGTGGGCCCCCACCACCCTCCACCAATATACTGTACAATAGATTAACATGGAGGCCCACATATAACAGAAGGATGGTGATGTTGTTGTAAACCCCCCCCCCCCCCCCCCATCAGTCTGTTATAATTCATAAATCAAAAAGTAAACATTTAGAAATTGACAAGAATGCAGTCTAATTAAAAAAATAAAACCATTTATTGCCTTGTTTTTTAATAAAGATAATATGGAACTGGTAATATTATTAAATAAAACGAATACATTTATTCATCCAAGTGCAGTGTGTTGTATTCGTGTTTTCTCGATGTTTTAAATATCATCAGCCGGCAGGTCAGATGCATAATGCAATGCGTCGTGACTCCTGTAATTTTTTTAAAACTCTATTTACAATAGTGTAAAAAGACAGGAATTAGAGCACGTAATCATTCGGTCGATTGTGGCGCGCACCGATAATAAAAAATGACTGTACACGGCAGACTGTAGACGGAAGTTTTCTAACGGTTATATATTGAAATAACAATATATAACCGGTCTTTAAGAACGTCTTGATCGACTGGGATACAACCACTCTCCTTGCCTCCCTCTCTGTCTTTTCCTGGCATTTCTGGTTCCCTGATTTGTGTTTTTTTTTTTTTGACATTTTTCAGTCAGTCAGTCTCCTGCTCTTCCACCAAGTTCATCGTTAACTTCAGGCTGCCGCCTCAACTCTGATTGGTTCTGTTCACGAGCTGGGGCGGGACTTACACTTTTATTGAGTCCATCTGATGTTTGTCACTGACTCTGACTGAATAATTAATAAATACTTTAGGTCGGACTAAACCATTTTTATGGAGGTAAGAGAAGCAGATATTTGGAAAAATATTTACCCAAATTGCACGTTTTTGTGGTTTTCATTTAAATCTCAGGCATACAACTAATATAAATATTAGAATTATTCATACAACAGGGGCCTAAATAGTATAACTGCTGGATTTTGTGGGGGCCCCTATAATTGTCACCACCTTTCACCCCACTAGCGACGGCCCTGATTACGATGACTATAGTAATAACCAATCTGTCAAGGTTGTAGTGAAGGATGAGCGGGGACTCAAATATGCAGAGTGTTATGGGCTTTTATTTGTAATATATATATATATATATATATATATATATATAAATAAAACAGAATCAAACATAAAACTTCCCTGTGGTGGGAAACACTACTGGCAGCTGGACTGGGCAGGAACAGGCAAAGCAACCCAACATGGGAACAATAGAGAACCATCTGGCACAGGACAGAGAATATAAGGAGAATACATAGGAGGGTAACATGAGAGAGCAGGTGGGCGATAAACCAATAATCAGGTAACATAGGGGTGAGCTTAAGACAATCGACAGGAGAGCACATAGCACATAGAAACAAACATGACAGGCCATGTGCTAACACAATCACAACACGAACACACAGCCAATGAGAGCTCTCACCGACTGCCTGTCCACACAAAACATGAGTACATGAAAGCACGGGGCCGATGGAAAACCACGAGCTTCGTGCTGCACAGAACACAACAACACATGCGGACAGAAGAGCGCACGGCCCGAGCGAACTCGAAAACACACGTTCACACAATGAGACCAGAGCGCACGGAGAATGAGCAAATGCCCATCCCGTTCACTCACAATGGAAGAAAAACATACAGAGCATGCATGTCCGAACCCCGACACTGAACCGAAACCAAACTAGACAGAAGTGCCGGATCCGAACACCATGCTCTCGTGGACGGAAGAGCGAACTCAGAACCGCATGCTCACAGTGATGAGACTGCAGGAGTGTGAGGATTCTGTCTCCAAACAAGAAGCCTGACACAACGTGTTACAGTGTTACACGGATTATACACACGTGCTCTCACTACACACAGAGCATGAAAGACTAAGGAAACATTTTATATTTTAATTATTGTTAAAATACTTTGGTCTGTTTTAAAGACAAGGCTTAAGCCTAGTCCTAGACTAAAATGCATGTTCTAACGTTTTAACTGAAAGCATATCTTAAAATATGTCAGTGCCATTGTTTTGTAGATGCACACCAGTGATGTTTTTCTTTAATCTAAGCCCTGTCTTTGAAACCGGGCCATAAAGTAATAATTAGTTAGCAACACAGTCAACCATAATGTGAGATAATATATTAAGTGTGTGTAATGTGTTTGTATCTCTGTTTCACATTCACCTCATGTGGTTTGGATAGACAAGATGCAGTCAAACAGAAAGAAGAATGAATGACAGCGAATGAAGGTCAGAGGAGGCACACAATTCGTGCATCACACAGCAAATATTTATCAAAAGTCTTTTGTGGAGCTAAATGCCTGAATTGGGTGCTCTTGGCATTTGGAAAATATAATCAGCAAGAGAGAAAAGCCACAAGGACATGGATAAAAGCAAAATTATTCTATTAAGGAAATGGCCGTTAGGCTAATTTAATGTGGATTTGCATTGGCTCATAAAGCAAATAAAGAAAAGCTTTCTTTTAAATCTGCTACTAATCATATCAGTTTTGTGTTTGGCTTCCTTTCTGTTGTGTCAGTGGCTCAGCTTTGAGTTTAGAATCTAAATCTGAAAGAGTAGGCTGTGTAGAAGCAGAGGTGAGCACTATTGAGTCTTTCAATTGTACTTTGAAATCATCTTCAAAGTTCAAAGTACATGTCTTAAATCTGGAATTACAGTGGAGCATAAAATGATGTCCCAGACAATTAGAGTTAATACTAGACTTGATGTTTTGTGACAGTGGATTAATATGACTGAAGAACCAAGTCAAGTCAAGGCAAGTCCCCTTCATTTATATAGCGCTTTTTACAATACAGATTGTTTCAAAGCAGCTTTACAGAGATAATAGTGTGGCCGGTGGGTGTGGATAGGAGGCTAATCAGGAGAATGATGTGCATCTGTTCTTCCGCTATAAAACCTCAGGGTTAGTTGGTATGAGGGAGTGCTCACTTGCTCCCGGTTGTTTTGTACTTGGTTTTGGCTTCTGTTTGTTTACTTCGACCTTGTTATTACTTTTGAGTATTGTTCTGTCTAATACTTTTACATCATGTGTCTGACAGAAATTGTATTTGATTACGTTGTTTTTTTATATTATATATTTTTTTATACTTATATGTTAATAAATATTTTAGGTTGCAACCTTACCAACCTTTCTCTGTCCTCATTTCATTTGTCACAGCTTTGAGCCGGTCTTGACAATTGGAAAGTGATAATGGAACAGAGATTGTTTTGGCTTTACAGCAGCTCTAGTTATTGTCCAGTTTAAGTAAGTTTTTGATTCATTCATTTCCATTGAAAAAATCATTAGTTATTATCTTAGGGGCCGCTTACGCAACACTGTTTTCAACAGAAAACAGAAAACTTATAATGTGTTCAGGCTGTTCATTTACATGACAACAGCTTTTTTGGTGGCCTAAAATTACAGGAGGACTAATTGAATTAATTGAAGGAATATAATGCGTTAAGAGCTCGCTCAAGTACTGGGGAGCTAAACCATTTAGTGCTTTGTAAGTAATCAGCAATATTTAAAAATGTATACGATGTTCCCTTTCGAGGGAACTCGAACTGCGTTGACTACGACACTTAGCGTAACGCATCTGAAGTATAAATGAAACTAATCCAATCCTGATTGGTGCTGCGTCATGACATAACATGTGACGGCGTACACGGAAGCTACAAAGGGATGCCGGCACACAACAGAGTTAGCTTTTTGCTCTTCAGCAAGCGCTCTGTGTCAAACTGTCTGTCCTATTTGGTGTTGTTTGTCCCATAAGAATTGCAATACAGAATCTATAGTGACTCGGATCTCGCGTTTGTCGAGGCAGCGAGTAGATTCGGTCTACTCAGCAATAAAGATTCTGTGACTGGGATCTCGCGTTTGCCGAGGCAGCGTGAAGATTTAAGGTCTGCATTGCAATACAGAATCTATAGTGACTCGGATCTTGCGTTTGTCGAGGAAGCGAGTAGATTCGGTCTACTCTGCAATAAAGATTCTGTGTGGGTGCGAGGCATGCACAGTCAGCTCCTGACGGTGCTGGCTGTTTTCATTGAGAAATATCTCGACGCACACAGCCATGCGTTTTCGGGTGTTTCAGCCTCGCGCCCGTTGACTTTCTTCTCGAGAGATGAAAGCCAATTATATTGTGAATGACTCGAATCTCGCGTTTGCCGAGTAGATTACGGGTCTACAATAAAAGGGACACACAATCTGTGAAATAATACTGTGAGTGCGAGGCATTCACAGTCAGCTCCTGAGGGTGCTGGCAGTGTTCATTGAGAAATATCTTGACGCGTAGGCCTACATAAACCGTGCGCTGTCGGATGTTTCAGCCTGTTGACTTTCCTGTTGACTTTCTTACCTGTTGACTTTCTTCTCGAGGGATGAAAGCCAAATATATTGTATATATCAAATATATCGCATTTGCCGAGGCAGCGTGTAGATTACGAGACTGTAAATAATATTAAAACAGTATTGTTTGGTGATTATGGCTGCATTTAATTCTATGAAATTACAATTATGGAATATTATCTTACTTTAAGAAGTTAGATATTTTAATTCAGCCTACCATTATCCAGTGTTTATGGCTGCATTTAATTCTGAGGAATTAAAATGATGAGCAGCAAACGTCGAGAATCGTTTTCAATTTTTCCCTGCCGGTCCTCCGCTTCAGGGTATCGAAAACAAAATGAAAATAGCAGGGCTGTCCTCCCCATGGAGGGATGAGCGAGAATCGCTCCTCCTTGGAGCCCTCAGGAAATTAATGTTTGTATCCAGCATCAAGTGCGTTTCGGGACACATCGGTTTGCAGCGAATACACGCTGCAGTGTCCGCCACAAGGGCTTGCGGCCAGGCACTGTGCGCGTCCGCACATCGGAAACGGTTTTTGATTATTCCCTGCCGGTCTTCCGCTTCAGGGTGTCGAGAACGAAACCGAAAGAGCCTCCCATCTGGGGAGCCCTCAGGAAATCGTTGTCTGTATCCCGCCGTAAGTGCGCTTCGGGACACATCGGTTTCCAGTGAACGCACGCTGCTCTGTCTGCCCCACAGGCTTGCGGCCAGGCAGCGCTCGCGCCCGCACATCGAGAATCGTTTCTACCAAACCCTGCCGGAGAGCCGCTTCAGGGGATCGAGAACAAATCTCGAACGATACCCAAAGCCAGTCTCTGGCTGGTTCCCTTGGGGTACAGACTGCAGTTCAGTTTCCACCCACCAAAGTTCAACGGGGTGGTCTGGACTGTAGTCGACCCAAAGAAGGGTCAGGTATTGGAACAAGAAGTAAACTCCCTGCTGGTAAAGGAGGCTTTAGAACGTATTCCTCTGCCAGACAGGGAGTCTGGGTTTTACAGCCGCTACTTCATAGTTCCCAAGAAGGATGGGGGGTTGCGTCCAATAATAGATCTCAGGCACTTGAATCGGTCTCTGAGGTTGAGGTTCAAGATGCTCACCATCGTTAATCAAATTTAATCCGAGGATTGGTTTGTCACGATAGATCTGAAGGACGCATACTTGCACATATCCATCGTTCCATCTCAGAGGAAGTTCCTGAAGTTCGCTTTCGGAGGCGAAGCGTACCAATAGCGGGTTCTTCCATTCGGCCTAGCTCTCTCCCCTTGCACATTTACCAAATGCATGGATGCAGCTCTAGCACCGCTGAGGCTTTTGGGTGACTGGCTGATTTGTCACAAGAGCTGGCAATTAGGCATCGAGATGTCGTCCTTGCCACATCCAGAGCCTGGGGTTGAGACTCAACACGAAAAAGAGCGTGTTGGCACCAGCCAGAGAACCATGTTCCTGGGTGTGGTGTCTCATTCCGCATGATCAGGGTTACGCTCAGATGCCTTTGTTCCCTATCTATGTGGAACAAAGGTTGGTTTCTGTCCCAAGGCCCCGTACTGGGAGCGTCATGTCGCCGGAAATCCGTCTCAACAGATGCCTCCCTCACGGGCTGGGACGCGGTCAGGCAGGGCTCTGAGGAGCTTCCTCCCAGACCTCAGGGGTCAACATGCAGACAATGTGTCGGTGGTCTCCTACTTGATTCTTCAGGGGGTTCTGAGATTGCGCCCTCTATCCAGATTGGCGGATCAGATCCTCCTGTGGTCCCAGGGGAAACTGTTATCTCTCAGAGCAATGCACGTCCCAGGGGACCAGAATCAGAGAGCAGACATCCTGTCGAGGCAGGGGCTGAGGCCCAGGGAATGGAGACTTCACACCGAGCTGGTGAAGTCGATATGAGTGAGGTTCGGCCCAGTGGAAGTGGATTTGTTCATGTCTTGAGGGACATCCCACTGTCCACTGTGGTATTCTCTCACTCATCCAGCCCCATTGGGTTTGGATGCCATGGTACAGACGTGGCCGAGGCTACGCCTGTACGCTTTCCCCCCGATTTCTCTGCTTCCGGGAGTTCTGGAGAGGGTCCGTCGAGACGGGATCAGCCTACTTCTAGAAGCCCCGTACTGGCCGACCTGAGTATGGTTTTCAGACATCATAGCACTTCTGGCAGGCCAGCCTTGGCAGATCCTTCTGAGGAGGGACCTGCTTCCACAGGCCGGGGGCTCAATATTAAGCACCCTCGACCAGACCTGTGGAAGCTTTTCACCTGGCCCCTGAGGGGGCTCAGTACCTAAAGGCTGTCCTGTCGGCTGGAGTGGTTGAAACCAAACTCAGTTCCAGAGCTCCTTCCACGAGGACATTGTACGGCCTAAAGTGGAAAGTGTTTCCACTTGGTGTAGAGCGTGAGGTGGACCCAGTTAACTGCCCGGTTTAGGTTAGGTTACTTTTATTGTACCTGTAGGTAAATTTGTTTTACAGTGCAATGACATTCTATGGCATCCAATACAAAAACACACAACACAGAACACTCCACAACACATGAAGACAAGAAAATAAATACTCATACTTAGTAAAGTGCTCTCAAGAAAGTGCTCTTACAACATTACATATGATCTTTCTAAAATCATAAAACCCCTAGTACAACATTTCCGAAAGACCACCTCTACAATTTGTTAATCCTATTAATCGCATTTGGTACGAAGCTGCTCTTATATCTTTTCGTTCTACACGTTGGGACTTTATACCTCCTTGCAGATGGCAATAACTGAAACTCACTGTGCAGGGAGTGAGAGTCATCATTTAAAATTGAAAAGGCCATCCTTTTGTAACTGTTTGGCATATAGGGATGCCACTCCTGGTTTTGACTCACCTATCAAACGGCCAGACCATTTGACCGGTTGGCTTCAGTGCTGGAGCACCTCCAAGATCGCTTCTTGGCTGGTCTCTCAAGGTGTACGTGGCTGCCATTGCCGCTTTCCAGGCTCCTTTGGGTGATGGGCCTCTGGGGAGACATCAGCTGGTCGTACGTTTCCTCTGTGGGGCTCGGAGGATGAGACCTGCGGCTCGTACCAGAGTTCCCACATGGGACCTGGCAGTGGTTCTCGAAGGGCTGGTCGAGGCCCCATCGAAAAACCTCTGGAGTCGGCTGAGGCCAAGAACCTTTCCCTCAAGGTAGCTTTTTTATTAGCCATTACTTCTCTGAGGAGAGTAGGAGACCTTCAGATGTTCTCTATATCTCATTGGTGCCTGAAGTTTTCTCAAGGCAACATTAAGGGTATCTTGAATCGCAGGCCGGGCTATGTGCCTAAAGTGCCATCTAATGTGGCACGGCCTACGGTTCTGCAGGCTTTCATCCTCCACCTCACGTGGCATTCTACGACAGGCACTCTAGTGCTCTTCACTTCACGTTTCTGTCACGGGTGGTTGCAAGAAGGCAGACGAAGATTACAGTTCCAACACAAAGTTTTAATGATAATAGGCAAAGCAACATACACCATAAACGTAAACATAAACTAACTGAGCTAAATTGAACATAAATGTGACAGTTTAATAGGGAGCCATTGCAGTGTTGGCAGAACCGGGCTAATATGGTCATACTTTCTGGTTCTGGTAAGAACTCGAGCTGCTGCATTTTGGACCAGCTGTAGTTTGTTTATTAACCCTCTGGGGTCTGAGGTGTTTTCTGGGTCCTGGAGGTGTTCTGACATGCTCTGACATTTGTGCTTTTTTTCTGTTACTTGTGACATTTTCATGGCTTAAGTCTGATTACACTGTATTCAGCACAAACTCTGCTACAGTAATATGTCAGCAGCATGTATGTAAAAGTTTTTAGATAATGACGTTCATGCGTGGTTTGTGAAAAAACTAAAAAACATTGTCACTGAAATAAGGTCATGAAACCCATACTAATTATTTCTTCACACGATTTTTGAAAATTGTATCACGTGGCCTAGAATATTTGCTTCAAAACTATGTGAAAATCATCCTGACTACTCATTCAGATAAGACAATATATTGATTTAAAATTTGTAAGACATGTTTTGTGTAAGAAAGCTTTATGCGGGGAGGCGTTAACCACCCATTAATATTTAGTGTTTCACACCTGAGAAAGACCCTCCCCTAATGGCCCTATTGGGTGATATCATTATGAGGAGCCTTGCACAAAGAATGAGGAGAGACTTAAAAAAGAATGGCTTTTAGATTGTTTGGATTTATTTACAACACAACATAATCCAAAGATACACAACAAATGACAAAAAAGCACATTAGTAAACACACTGATCTAAAGACAGACTTGGTCAGTCACACACCTTTGTGCCATTCCTAAAACATAGTAGGCTACATACCTGTCATCTCCAAGGTGTTTGATTTTTCACTTTACCATGTTCATGTACAGAGACTCATGTGAATGTTTAAGTCAGCAGGACTCATCAGTGGCATCTGGTCCCTTTAAAAACTTTTTTTTTGAAAAACAAAAAAAACACCTGTGAACATGCTGATATCAAGAGAAACTATAGGGCTGCACAATTTTTGGAATACATTTTAGATTTTTCTGGTTAAAATTATGAAATTTACTAAATACATACACTATATATCAGAGGTGGGAGTAAGTCACTAAATGCAAGTCTCAAGTCAAGTCCAAGTCTTAACATTGCAAGTCCAAGTCAAGTCAAGCCATTCTGTTGTAAGGGTCAAGTCAAGTCAAGTCAAGTCATACTCTTTGTCAAGTCAAGTCGCAACTTAGTCATCAAGTCATACCAAGTCGCACACAGGCTAGTTTTACACATTTTTAACTCTGGGACTTTTATTAATTATTTAGAAACAGAGGGCTGATTGGTTACAAAAATAAATAAATAAACTTGTGTGTAATAAATAAAATATCATTAAGAAGCACTTTAAATGCTCTAAAATAAAAATAAATTCAATGAACACAAGTAAACAAGTTCTTACTCTAAATATCCAGGTGATTTGATCCCATAACACAAAATATTTTATGGAAATTTTAAGAAAACAAATCTAATAATTTAAATGATTTAAACCCGACTATTTTTTAATATGTGGGTCGTTATAACTGACGTTCTCAACTACTTTCTATATTACTTTCTACCGCCCGCAACATTTATGTTTTGTCCCGCTCCCGCCCGCAAAAATACTTTTTTTCTTGTGCGCTCCCTTAATAATTCCTAAAAAGCTGACATCAGTTCATCGCGATATCACACATCTATGTTATTATCAATGAATCTTTCAGAATATCTACACTTTGTTTGTTATAATTCGAGGATTTGCCAGCATACAGAATTCAGCACTGAACAAAAAGTCCGTTTTGAGCGGTGAGGGGAGTCTATCGTAAATGCTTCTGATTGGCCATTGCGTTCAAGAAATCAACACATATGTCTGTGATTGGCTACATCGCTCATCGCTGCAAACATGTTATAAATAGAAACATCTGGCCTGTAAATCGTTTCTATTTTGTTTTAGTTGTTCTTATTGCTTTTCTGCAACAGATGAATAAAAATGTATTCGTTTTTATGTTTTATTCATTGATATTTCTAGTTTGCGGGAGTCCCGCGAATCGCTTTATTCTCCCTCAACCCGCACACACAGAGTGAGTGCATTACCGCCCGCGCTCCCTCTTATGACGTATAAAAAAATCACAATAATTGGAAAAAAAAAAATTCCACAAGTCATTTCAAGTAAATAGGCACAAGTCCAAGTCAAGTCTAAAGTCACAAGGAGCAAGTCTAAAGTTAAGTCGAGTCTTTTCAGAGATCTAGTCAAGTAAGTCTCAAGTCCAGAAAATTGCGACTCGAGTCAAGTCATATGGCTCGAGTCTCCCACCTCTGCTATATATATATATGAACACCAAGTTTGTTGTGCCTTGTAGGCATATATGTGTAGGGCTATATAAAATATTAACAATAGCCTAGATAGCAGGCAGCCTATAAACCGTTAAAAAGGAACACTTCAGTAACACTACACTAGAGAAAAATATATGGATTATCTTGTTACTTCAAACGTTTCCATACGTTACGACGTTATGAAATGAGATTGGAGTAAAAACATGAAGCCTAATGTTTGGTGCGTTTTGCTTTTCAAACCCACAGCGCGAGTGACTCAAACTCACAGCGCGTGCAGAGAACATTTACTGAAGCGATCGAGCCGCTACAAACTATGAAACATTATTCTTACCATATTATACATATCTACGTGTGAGCAGATATCCACAGACACAGTATTTAACAGTAAACACAGGTCTAAACATTATAATATTCACCATGAATAAACACTCATGCAAGCCTACTGTTATATCGTGCTGTGTTTAATTATCGAACATAAAAAGATTCTCGTGTCGTACATGTAGGCCTATATACATTTAGCATTATGCTTCATGTTTTTACTCCAATCACATTTCATAACGTACATTTTAGTCTGGCACCAGTTTAACTAGTAGCTACAATGTAAAGTTTATGCAACAATAACATGCTACTATTAGTGTCTTACCTTAAAAATCGTTCTCATAATCAAATTGTGTTCTTCTAATTCTTCTGAGGTAAATCCAAGGTAAACAGCACAGCACAAACACAGTCTTCCAAACTCGATGAAAAGCAGAGCAGTACTGAAGTCGCTGATTCTTTGTTTTGAGGTGATGAGGGCGGTAACAGCTCTGCGTTCCTCCGCGTGGATCATTTGCATGTGAACAGCTCTTGCGCGCGTGGGTGTGGTCACATTAGCAGGAGAAACTGGAGAAACTGTACATGTCGTTGCTTTCATACAAATTACTTAAACAGAGAATATTTGTTTTTGATATGGTTTACATCATTTAAAAATGGAGACTTTAAGCTTCGTAAAGACATATGTTTCATGTCACAGTGACAAGCATTCGCTGAGTTATAGGTCATTTTCTGTCGCGTTTCAGAATGAACTTCACATTGAGAGAGACGGGAGAACGCGCATCATGTTTATTTTCTTTATTTGACAAAAACAACATTTTGTTTTTATTATGAGTGTACACAAATAAAATAAGACATTTAACAGTTTTGAATGATGTAACACTTATATGTAAGATCAAAATCAACAGAGTATTTTGAGTTTGTTTTGCACTGATAAGAAAAAAAGCGAGCAGATCACGCCGGCGTGATAGCCGACCCCAGAGGGTTAAGCGTGCAGGGCAACCACCCAGTAGAGCATTACAATAATCTAGCCTTGAGGTCATGAACGCATTAACTGATTGTTCCGCATTTGTCATTGAAAGCACATGTCGTAATTTAGATATATTTTTAAGATGGAAGAATTTTTACAGATATTATAAACTTGGCTTTCAAATGAAAGATTGGTATCAAAGAGCACACACATACACACACACACACACACACACACACACACCCAGGTTCCTAACCGACGACGAAGACTTGACAGAGCCATCAAGTGTTAGACAGTATTCCAGGTTATTACGTGAGGAAGTTTTTTGTCTAATAATTAGAATCTCTGTTTTTAATTTTGTGAATTGGTAAGTTTCGTCGGGGCTTGAAGAAATATAGAGCTGAGTATCATCAGCATAACAGTGAAAACTAATGCCATGCTTCCTAATGATATCTCCCAAGGGTAGCATGTACAGTGTGTGTGTGTGTGTGTGTGTGTGTGTGTAGCATGTACAGAGTGAACAGCAACGGTCCTAGTACTGAGCCATGTGATACACCATACTGAACTTGTGATGGATAAGACATCTCTATTTAAAAGAATGTTGTGGTCAATAGTATCAAATGCAGCACTAAGATCAAGTAACACTAGCTATGTTTCCATCCACTTGTCAATCGAATCATCTGAAGTTCGGTAAAAAAAACTCATGCGAATTAAGCTGGTGAAAGTGTGTTTCCATCCAACGGCTTTAAAGCGAATAAAAACCTGTGCGTAATGACGTCACATGCTGTTTGTGCGATCAAATTGGTATATCGAATTGATTTGAGACATTTTAAGGTGTTTCCATTCATTTTCGCGCTGAATCGCACAACATTCAAGCAAACATTTGCGAACAAAGTTTTGCTAGACAAAAGGGATGGCGCATCTGCCAACAAATGATCAATATTGCAAGTTGTAGCCTAGTGCTCAAGTGCCAGCTGATAGCGACATATGTAAGGGATGATGTATAGCGAGGCGGTTGTTAGCCTGAAGGGGGTTGTCTACATCCCGCTTATTACATGTCTAACGTTACCTACCAAATAAATAAATAATTTGACACAAAATATTGATTTAAAAAGGAGTTTATTGATTTAAAAACGATTGTACTCCTTCCGCTAAAGAAAATAGTCCGTTCCGTCTCTGAACTGCGTCCATGGCAACGCTGTTTTTCATGGCAACGGTGTGTTATACTTAGCAGCTGTCTGTTTTCAAGAAATAACACACAGCATTCTACATTAGAATTCAACCAAGCCATGTAATAACAAGCTATAATAAGAAAACAACGACGGTATCAACACTGCTATGACATTTACATTTTACATTTACATTTATTCATTTAGCTGACGCTTTTATCCAAAGCGACTTACAATTGCTATATATGTCAGAGGTCGCACGCCTCTGGAGCAACTAGGGGTTAAGTGTCTTGCTCAGGGACACATTGGTGTCTCACAGTGGATTCGAACCCGGGTCTCTCACATCAAAGGCATGTGTCTTATCCACTGCGCCATCACCACCCCCTATGATGATGCAGATGCACGTAAATGCCTGTGGTGTGGGAACGACAGCGCTCCAAACAGTTCTGGGAGATCGTGGTTCAGAGACACCTCACGGAAACCCTTTGGTTGAAGCATTTTTGTGCTTTGTCCACTTACATCTGTCTTTGTTGACACCGGCCATGTGTGCGCAAAGCCGCAAACAGAGCGGAAATACTGGGCGGAAATGAACAAACTTCTTCTTCTATGTTTTGTGGCGTGTTGCAACCATAAAAGGACCTAAAACTTAATCGCAATTCATTATTTATTCGGCAAATAACGTTTCCATCAGCGTTTATCGCATAAGCCGTATATCGATCAAGATAAAATCCGATGAGACCGAACGTATTTCATTTGAGTCGATATTCATGAAATTCAAGCGAATTTTACTGTTTCCATAAGGCATTTTTCATTCGATATCACTTAATTCGGATAAAAACGTGTCGATGGAAACATAGCTACTAATAGAAAGATACAACCACGATCGGATGATAAGAGCAAATCATTTGCTAATCAAGCTAATGATTAATTATAGATACATTATCTATCATTTAACAGATTAATAACTCTCTCTCTCTCTCACACACACACACACACACACACACACACACACACACACACACACATACATTGATTTTGTCCTAATGAACACCACCTTTTCCACGTCCACTCTCAGGCTGTCATGTAAGGGAAGTGCTCTCTGTCTCTCTCTGCTAAGTGTGATAAAAATTGATGGAAATGAAGATTTTTTGGTTGCTGGAAGAGAGCTTCATGCATTTTGCATTAATAAGTCTAATGGTCTCTGTCAGTTCAGGAGAATTTAATTTCTGTCAGAACTCTGCAATTGACAGATACGTGCTCCGCTGACACACTTTTCAGAGCATATTAAGGCCCAATTATACAAAGGTTGTACTTCTGTTTTTTTAGTGTGTGTGTGACAGAGAGAGAGAGAGAGAGAGAGAGAGAGAGAGAGAGAGAGAGAGAGAGAGAGAGAGAGAGAGAGAGTGTTTGCGCGTGCATGTGTGTGTGTGTGTGTGTGTGTGTGTGTGTGTGTGAATTAGCACTTTGTGGTGCTTGGCGCCCTTTACCATTTGCATCTTTGTAATTTGCCATTAAATCAGTGTTAATGGGAAAAGGAAGCTTTGTCTTTCACTGTGTCTGTTTAATGTGACACTTCTTCCTGCATAAATTCTAACTACTTTTAATTTGCTAATTGAATTTGCCTTAAGCTTGTAGTTAAACTAGCTTTTTGTGTTAAACTATATCTGTTGTCACTGAACATTTTAGCATATACCAGGCTGTTTACTGAATGACACTCATCAGAAAACATTTAATTTTTTAATTTTTTAACAGCTAATTTTTTTATAATTTTTTGTGACCAATCTGTTCTTTACATCACATGTAAAGAACTGAATTACTATTCAAGCTGTTAAAAAATCTTTGTTGAATGTCCACAGTTTAGTTATTTTGCTTTGTACTGTATGTGTCCAGATGTTATTGTATGGTTTGTCTTTGTTTTCGTCAAACATTGTGCATCATGCCACTATGAACAGAAACAAAAGTGGAACTTTTTGATAGAACTGTGAATTCTGCTCCGTATAAGATAATTCTTATGAACAATGTAGCACCGTCTGTCCATTATCTGAAGCGCAGTTGGTACGTTATATTTAAAATAATTTTCTTGCTGTAATTCTACCTCAGAATGTTTGAAAACAAGAAAGGTTTTGAAATGGCACAGTCAAAGTCCAGACTTAAACTCCATTCACTGAAGCACAACTAAACACTGGTCAGACAGGGCAAACACTTGATTTCTTACAGAATTATGTGGTGATTCATTTATTTACCTCTCCATTTTCAATCACTTCGTGTGGAGGGTTACTGTTCACACGTTCTATTTGACAGTTATTTTACAGATGTTTAGAATGCTAATATTTAAGAATGTATTGTGTAATACTGTCCAGTTACTCAAACTGTACAGAGAATACAAAATTAGGGATCCACCGAAAGTTTGTGCACCAAAAATATTCTGCCAAAAATGCAATTAAACATTATTTACAGTTTTCAGAGGAAAGAGTTAAAAAAATTCTGTTAAAAATAGAAATAGAAAATGAAACTTTATTATATTAAATAATACAATGCTGATGGTTATATATAGCTGGAAAATAAATGTTTACAGTCTATTAAACGTGATGACAAGGAAATTCAACAACATTCCGACAACAAGTGTGATGTAACAAAAATCTATTTCTTGAATATTGCAGTCAAGTTTCAGATGCGATTGCGAAATTACGTGGTCATGTATTCTGCCTATCATGTATCTGTATGAAAATTCATAATGGGTCATTTTGTCCCCGATTTACAGTCTGGGCAAGTCAATGCTAGTTGCCTAAAGTCAGAGGCAGTCTGCAGGTTTTGAGCAGTCAGAGTTGATTGATTTCACAGAAAAGTGTGTAGGGAATGATGGACATAGACTCTGATTTATTTTCACATGTTTCTGCCTGAGTTTGTTTGGGCCAACTTAAAAATCTGGTAGTGTCCAGTTTTTGCCAAGTGTATGATGCCTAGGCCCGGTTTCACAGACAAAGTTTAGATTAAGCCAGGATTAGGTCTTAGTTTAATAAGGACATTTAAGCAACTTTTATAAACATGCCTTAGAAAATCTTAAGACAAAACAATGGCACTGACATATTTTAAGATATGTCAGTGTATGCTCTTTTATTTTAGTGAACATTTTGCATGATATGAAGCCCTTACTTCAGACATTATTATGAAGACATTACTTCAGAATACTGCAGCATTGTTACGGGTGTGGTGCAGGTTGAAGGAGAAGCAGCAGTCAACAGGTCCAATTCAAATATACTTTACTCAATAACAAAACAAGGATCACGGGGGACAGTAACACACCATACACAAACGAGAACCGACAAGGAGTGAAGGAGAACACAGGGTTTACATACACAGAGAACAGATAGGGGAAACAAGGCACAGCTGGGGCAAATTAACCAGACACAGGTGAAGGAACTGAACACAAACGAGGAGTGGGAAAACGAACACAGGACTAAACCAAATACACAATGAACGGGGGGGGAACTCAGGACACACATGTAACATAACGCCTCAAAGGCGCGTCCTCGCGCCGTATAACTTCAATAGGGGTGGGCGCCCTGGAGGCTGACGAGGGCGTGGCCTACCCTGAGCAGGAAGCCTCCAGGGCGGAGCAGGCTGGTCAGGGGGCCATGGCGGAGTAGGAGACCACCCCTCGGGCGGTCCTGGCGGAGAATCCCCTTCGGTCGGCCATGGCGGAGAATCCCCTTCGGGCGGCCATGGCGGAGAATCCCCTTCGGGCGGCCATGGCGGAGAATCCCCTTCGGGCGGCCATGGCGGAGAATCCCCTTTGGGCGGCCATGGCGGAGAATCCCCTTCGGGCGGCCATGGCGGAGACGCACCTTCGGGCGGCCATGGCGGAGACGCACCTTCGGGCGGCCATGGCGGAGACGCACCTTCGGGCGGCCATGGCGGAGACGCACCTTCGGGCGGCCATGGCGGAGAATCCCCTTCGGGTGGCCATGGCGGAGACGCACCTTCGGGCGGCCATGGCGGAGAATCCCCTTGGGGTGGCCATGGCGGAGACGCACCTTCAGGTGGCCTATATCCCCCCCCCCAAAACTTTCTTGGGGGGAATCACAGGCTCTGGGACGTGGAAAGTCTCTGGCTGGGCTAGCAGTGAAGGCCCGGCTATGCTGGATGGAACCAGTGGTGAAGGCTCAGAAGGGCTGGACGGGACCAGCGGTGAAGGCTCAGAAGGGCTGGACGGGACCAGCGGTGAAGGCTCAGAAGGGCTGGACGGGACCAGCGGAGAAGGCTCTGGCTCGGCCAGCGTGACGCGAAGCTCCGGCCCGGCAGGCGTGACGCGAAACTCTGGCTCGGCAGGCGTGCAGGTAAGCTCAGGCTCGGCAGGCGTGCAGGTAAGCTCAGGCTCGGCAGGCGTGCAGGTAAGCTCAGGCTTGGCTGGGCTGGACGGAACCAGCGGTGCGGGCTTGGCTGGGCTGGACGGAACCAGCGGTGAGGGCTTGGCTGGGCTGGACGGAACCAGCGGTGAGGGCTTGGCTGGGCTGGACGGAACCAGCGATGAAGGGTCGGCTGGGCTGGACGGAACCAGCGGTGCGGGCTTGGCTGGGCTGGACGGAACCAGCGGTGAGGGCTTGGCTGGGCTGGACGGAACCAGCGATGAAGGGTCGGCTGGGCTGGACGGAACCAGCGGTGAGGGCTTGGGTGGGCTGGCTGGGATCAGTGGCGGAAGCTCTGTGTCCCAGTCAATAAGCTCCTCCTCTTCCCCTGGACCGATGGTGAAGGGAGAGCCACAGCTCGCCAATACCCACTCAACAAAGGCAGCGAAGTTCCCCCGAGGCCCATCTCCGGGCAGGCATGCTTTGGTCTCAGCGTTGAGGCCTGCCCAGAAGAACACACAGAGGCTGGTGTCATCAAAATGAACTAGAGGTACCAAGTCCAAATACCTCTGTGTGTGGGCCTCGAGGGACTGATCCTCCTGGGACAGGAGAAGGATGTGGACTGCTGCATCCATCGATGTTATGGTCGGTTCTTCTGTTACGGGTGTGGTGCAGGTTGAAGGAGAAGCAGCAGTCAACAGGTCCAATTCAAATATACTTTACTCAATAACAAAACAAGGATCACGGGGGACAGTAACACACCATACACAAACGAGAACCGACAAGGAGTGAAGGAGAACACAGGGTTTACATACACAGAGAACAGATAGGGGAAACAAGGCACAGCTGGGGCAAATTAACCAGACACAGGTGAAGGAACTGAACACAAACGAGGAGTGGGAAAACGAACACAGGACTAAACCAAATACACAATGAACGGGGGGAAACTCAGGACACACATGTAACAAGCATCAAGCATGCAAGTCTAAAAACTGTGAATGCATTGATCTGCAGTGATAATGGTCTGTCTCAGGCAAGTTCTCTCATGCTAAGTGTTCTCAGCTCTATTCACAGAGTAGAATAGAGACAAGCCATCAACACTGATGTGCAGATTCTCCAAATGCATTTTCTCTCAGTAAATAATAACTTATTTATAGCAAGGAATAGAGGATTTGTATATGTTTGATATTTTGTTTAATTACTACTTTATGTGACATTAGAATTGGACTGTATGAGAAATTTCAGCCTAAATTAGATATATCTCTGTACAAAATTGCATATCATGTAATGGGTAAGGAAATGTTATCATTGAGAGACATACAGACCACTATTATTGTTGTTGTTGTTGTTGTTGTTGTAATGCTTTTTATTGGGTGCTTTTAATGCCATAAATAAAGGAAGTGCACCTTATATGTGGGCCTTAGGCTCTATATACAATTAATAAAGCTTTACAGTTTCAAGTATTGCTATTCAATTGAAACTTTTAAATCCACAATACTTGTACATAATTGTTTGTAGATACATGTCATCTACCTCTTTTTTCTTTTTCTTTTCTTTTGTTGGCGACTGAGTCTTTGCTGCCATCCAAATCCCCAGTCCTGCAATGACTCGTGTGTTATAATTTGTTCAGCATTATCTCAATCAGTGCCAAGTTGGTTGAATCATGCATCCTCTTTGTGAAAGGACAATGTCCTCATAAGTTAATTACAGTATTGATTCTTGTCTTAGACATAAAGATTTAGATCTTCTTAAAAAGATTCTCCTTCTGAGATCAGCCTCAAATTTCCTGCCAAATAACCACTTTGAGTTTGAACGATAAATGATGTCACAAAACCTAAATACCTGAAACTGTCCTGCTTCAACAAGAAACATGGGTCATAACATATATTAAATAGCACTTTCCACAAAAATTAGATATTCAGCTCTTAAAATTTTAAACTCTTTTTTTTCTAAGCAAATGGTTAGTGAAAACAGATGCAGACATCTTGGATTCCAGGTCAGAATTGGTTGAGTCCAAGAATCGATTCAAAGACAAGCTGTTTTAAAAACTGGATGGATGCATGGTTAATTTTCATGAAGGCATATTTCACACAAGATTTAGTACAAAAAGCTGAAGAAAATTTTAATTGATAGTGTCAGATATAATAATAAATAAAATCAGTCAGATAAAGAATATAATTTTTAGACTTTGCAAAGCTATTCAATTTACTCCAGTTACTACAGTTGACACCATACAGTGTGTGTGTATCAGGCAGACAGAAGATGAATATCATTTCAACACAAAGTTTAATAAATCCAAACAGACAAGATAGTCAAATTAGTGCAGAGAAACACAACTTATATATCATTCCACTTATATAGCATATATAGCACTGGGGACAGGCGGACGGCGAGAACCCACAGGCGCAGACTGAGGGTTGATGGAGCCGGTGCTGGAGAACCCACAGGCGCAGACCGAGGGTTAATGGAGCCGGTGCTGGAGAACCCACAGGCGCAGACCGAGGGTTGATGGAGCCGATGCAGGAGAACCCGCAGGCGCAGACCGAGGGTTGATGGAGCCGGTGCTGGAGAACCCGCAGGCGCAGACCGAGGGTTGATGGAGCTGGTGCTGGAGAACCCACAGGCGCAGACCGAGGGTTGATGGAGCCGATGCAGGAGAACCCGCAGGTGCAGACCGAGGGTTGATGGAGCCGGTGCTGGAGAACCCACAGGCGCAGGCCAAGGGTTGATGGAGCTGATGCAGGAGAACCCGCAGGTGCAGACCGAGGGTTGATGGAGCTGGTGCAGGAGGTGCAGTTATCCCTGAGGCGGTCTCTGCGCATGGCCACGGGTTTAGCTTTCCGCACTACCAGGCGGCTCGTTCCCTTGGACGATCTATGGCTGCTCTGGTGACAGTGGAGAGGCATCTGTGGCTTAATTTGTGGGGCATTAAGGAGTACGACAAAGCGATCCTCCTAGATTCTGTCTCGCCCGCTGGACTGTTCAGCGCTGCTGTTGAGATGGTAGTGAACAGAATTAGAGAGGCACATTCAGCTTCATTCCTCGCCGAGTGCAGGCTCCTCCTAGACCGTCTGAGGTCTGGTACGAGTTCTGGAGGGAGGATGGGACGGCAAGTGTAGACGCCTGTGCACCGCCTCCGAGGAGAGTAACCCACACTCAGATCAAAAGCTTCTTTATACATCAGAAAAAGAGGAGAATGCTTATGTGAGGCTGCTATTCAAGTTTTCCCCCATTCTGCATTCCTTCTTCTCATTACTCTCTGCCATCCCTTTTTATTCAAACCATTTCCCTAAAATGTCCTCCCTCCCCCTCTGAGGAGGGAGCTGGGGTGCAGAGAATTGTTATTAGAGGAGAATAATAATAATAACAATAATAATAACATAAAAAGGGGACTAGAACTGCGTGTTTGGCTCCCTGATAAAATATTCGTAAGTAGAGCAGATAGATGTTTGAGATGATCGACTATGATAATTATATTCTCTTCTCTGTCACCTTCTCCAGGTATCTGGGTATTAAGTGAGGATCAAATGGTAGATCTGGTAGATCAAGGCTCGAAATTGCGACCAAAATTTAATCTGTTTGGGGTTAAGGTTAGGGACTATATTAGTAAACTAATGTAGGGAATAGTAAATTAGGGTTTAGGGTGTGATTTTGCACCAGCCTCTGAGAGCCGCTGTTAATTCACAGAATATTTCTGTAGGCTATTTTCTCAAACTACAAATATTATTACCCAGCATGGATTGTTTTATATGGTATATTAATGGTTTAATGTAAAATTGTATGTTACTGTCAGAATTTGGGCGTTTTTTTTTACAGCAAGATTTTACAGTGTACATTATTGCAGTGAGTAGTCATCAAACGCTAAATATGCTAATAAAAATGGCTACATAGAATTATTGTGATTTAAATTGATGTACATGAAGATTGCATTATAATTCGATTTTCAGAAACCTGAAAAACAACATGAAATTTCTTAGTTGTTTCTTTAACATTATATAGGCTACACATGGGAATGTGGCGGTACGAAGCGATCCACACGTAAATAAGATAACCTCTCGGATTGGAGCGCCTAATACCCTAAAATTATGATCCTGGTTCTAGTAAATGAGGAAGGGGGTTTTATGGGGTTTTATGATTTAGGACCAGGGTACGGAAGCAGCTGGGAACCTGGGGCAGCAGGAGGAGGGAGAAGGTTCCAGCACCAGGGAGGTACCAGAAAGGGATGGGATAACACATGAGGTTGGAGAGGTATGGAACGGCCGGCACAAACTAAGGCAATCCATTAGGTTCTGGGTGCCTAAAACCTTAAATTTATGAGTGGGACAGGGGATAAGTGGATAAAATCAGGGATGGTATGTGTCCAATTCTTTAGGGAGAAGAGGATGATGACATTATATGGATTACCACGGATGAGGTAGTGGGGAGTGGTGAGACTCAAGGAGGAGGAGTGGGAGAACAACAACAAGAAGGAGAGACGAGTGGAGGTAAAAGGAAGAGAGGATAACCGGAGGATGGAGGATTACAGGAGGAAGACGACAGAGGAACGAGGCATTGGATGTTTTAGAGGCAGGATCATGGAGGAGATAAATTGAAGAACTGGTTCTTGGAACCAATAAGAAAGATCCTGGTACTGGGGGACTCTAAGGTGTGGGATGGGAAGGTGCAGGTGGTGTGTTATCCGGGGGCACATTGGTCGAATGCATATGAGATATTGAGAAATAAAACCCCTACGAGTGACGGAGTCACCAAGGTGATATTGTCCTTTGGCATCAACGATAAGAATCACGCATCCACGGAGGTCCTGGGGAGGTTGATCCATAAAACCCTGGGGGCAGCAGAGGCCACATTCCCGAATGCGCAAGTGTATGTTCCCCAGATCAATTTTAATAGATGCCTTCCTAAGAAACAAACAACTTTCTTGTCACAGGTCAACCGAGTCATCCAGAGCGCTGGGAGAGGTATTGAGGCTCTACCGGGGGAGCGGTTCCGGACGGAGTTTGAAACGCAGTGTTTTTTGAGGGAGAAGAGGGAGGGGGGACAAGGGGAATCCCCTTTATGGGTGAACAACCCTGAACAACCACCATCCATCCATCCAAGTGAAATATGAATGGGGACAGGAGAGAATTGACTTCCTGGATACTACGATTTTTAAAGGACCAGACTTCCAAAACACAGTTACCTAACCCTAACCCTGGATTCAAAAGTCTTTTTTAAAATCTACTGACACACATGCTTTGCTCCACCGGGGTAGCCATCATGATGCACATGTGTTCAGAGGAATTTTAAAGGCACAGCTCCAGAGATTCAGAAGAATCTGCACTCGGGAAGAAGACACGGTGGAGGCAGTTCGAAAAAATGTTGGCGCCCTAAAACAAAGGGGGTATTCGCGTCAATTCTTAAGAGGAGTGGTACTTGGTACTATACCAAGTACTTGGTACTAGTGAGGTACTCACTTGGTACCTCACTTTCAGGGGCATGGGTTACAAAGTTTACAAAGTTGACAAGAAGAAGAGGCGGGAAAGGGAGAGGTTTTGGATCAGGAAACTGGACACAGGGTGGCCCAAGGGGCTGAATATAAGGAACCGGTGAAGGTTAAAAAAGGATTGTGAGCAATGATATGGGATTATGTCTTTTTTTCGGGGAGTGGTTATGGTACCTAAGAAAGACAATATAAAACATGGAGTAGTTCCGTGGAGAGGTAGAAGAGAAGGGATTGGGGGAAGGGAATAGGAACGTTTTGGTATAAGAAAATTATATAAAAAAATATATATTTAAAAAGATTAATAAAGAAAAATAAATAAAGAAAAATAAATGTGTTATTTCAAAAAACATGCGCCGGTGCACTCCTGCGTTGTCTTTTCACAATCCTAACCTTGCCAGTGCCTTCGGAAATGGGGGGGGGGGGGGGGGGGGGGGAACTGAAGTATTGGGTCGTCACGATTTGGGGGAACACTGCCTTACTTGGTTTTGATCGGGTGAGAATTGAGTGAGGGAGCGAAAAGGATGCCAAGTTGGCTCCTGAAGTGGGCCGACGCAGTCTCGCCGCCCTTCCTCACTTCGTTTTTCTCATGAAATTCAACACTAGCCCAGGCCAGAGAGCTGGCTGGCAGTAGAGGAGGGTTTTTAGTTATATTAGAAGGGTTGGGGGAGTGGGAGGAATAAAGGGTCAGATAATAGAAGGAATTTAGAAAAGAGGAGGTTTTCTTAAAAGAGTATGATGCTGGGCCAGGATTATCGAGCCATGGCTCTTTGGGTTATGGTATGGTTAGCTGGTTCAGAGAAAATTCAGATTGAAAATTTCGTACTCCTGGATAGGAATGATTAATAATAGTATTAAATAAAAAATGGGGGGATAGATAGGGAACAGGATAAATTATCAAGCGGGTTAGAATGGGTTGGGAGAGAAAGGGAAGATTCTCTTGGGAGTATGATGCTTGGCCAGGATTATTGGGCCATGACCCTTTGGATTGTGGCTTGGTTTGCTGGTCCAGAGTAAATTCAGATGGAAGATTGTGTACTCCTGGGGGGAAGGGAAATAGAAGAAATTTGATAAGGAGGGTGAAACAGGGAATGAGATAATATGAGGGATGGCTGAGGAGGGTTTGGGAGAAAGGAAAGATTCTCTTGGGAGTATGATGCTGGGCCGGGATTATTGGGCCATGACCCCTCAGGCTTGTGGCTGGGTTCGCCGGTTTAGAGTAAATTTAGGTTGAAAATTTTGTACTCCTCGGGGAGGATAGGTGGGTCAAGGATGTTAGGATATCAGGGATAGTATGGGGTAGTGGTCTAGGAGAGTTAAGATGGAACGGGAAGACTGGGGTTCGAGTCTAGCACAAAAGGAAAATAATTTCTTATCCTTTGATGGTTAGTAATTTTTTGATTATTAGTAATTATGAGTTGGATGAGAGAAATATCATTCGGGTTAAAAATAATTAGACGATTAGTTGGATGGTTTAAATCATAGGATATGAACTGAGAGGGGACAGAAATCTGGGAAATTATAGGGTAGTGGATAGAGAGGGTGAGGGAGGAACAGAGAGAACCGAGTTTGAGACCAGCACCAAACAAGTTTTAGCTTAAAGGTTGTGGGGTAAAATTTGAATGGTTGGGTTAAAGTGTAAGGGATGGGAATGAGTTACAGGAAGGCAATGGGGAATAAAATCGAGAATTGAACTACGGAATAACAAGTTACTTTGTGGGAAAGAGAGGGTTAGGGTTAGGTACCGAACCCGAGTTCGATACCAGCATTAAACAAGTTCAGAGGCTCAGAGGTTGGTGGGTAAAGTTTGAATGGTTGAGCAGAGGTTAAGGAAAGGCAATGAGTTACAGGAAGACGGTGAGTGATGAAAGCGAGTTCAAATGAGGGGGTAATGGTTAAGGAGAGTGAGGGTGGAACGAAGAGACCGGGGTTTGAATCAAGGAAAACTTTTTTTTGATTATTAGTATTATGAATAGGATTAAGAGAATATGATTCGGGTTAAATTAGAGGATTGGTTAGATGGTTTAAATTCGTTAAATTAGGGGGTGTGAACTGGGAGGGGACAGGAAATTGGAAAGGGATAGGGTTGTGATCAAAGAGTGTGAGGAAGGAACAGAGAGACCCAAGTTTGAGACCAGTACCAAACAAGTTTTGGCCTTAAGGTTCGTTGGGCAAAGTTTGAATGGTTGGGCAAAGGTTAAGGGATGGGAATGAGTTACGGGAATGAGTTACAGGAAGACGGTGAGAAATAAAATCGAGAATTTAACTTCTGAATAACGAGTAACATTGTGGAACGGTGAGAGGAAGCTCGATGATAGGGTATTGAGAGAAATTTGGAGAGATCGAATAACGGTGAGGGGACTAGGGATAATTGGACCACAAAGGATTGTGGGTATGAGAAATTGGGCATACCAGGAGTGTGGCAGTGGGTGTGGAAGGAGAAGGTGGGGGATAGCATAGAGGTTAGTTAGGGACAGTAGGTGGCGGTATGCACTTTCAAAAGTCATGGTTGCAATTTGCCATAAAATGAAAAGAAGAAGAAGAAGAAGAAGAAGAAGAAGAAGAAGAAGGTTAGTTAGGGCATAGGTTCCTTACGGTTATACTTACTATGATAAGTGTGATGTCTGTTGAGAGTTTCAGATACCTTAGGGAGGATAATTGGTAGAAGCATGATGCTAAGGTACCCGCCAATATGAGCCCCATGACACAGGCCCTTCTTGGGTGACCTTGAATACCTTGCAATGTGAACGACGGGGTCACTTGTGAAGGGAGGTAAGTATCCAACCTCTCTGGGTCCACTTGGACTGCACGCAGAGAAGGTGGCCTGGGGTTGGCGGGCCGTAACTGGAACCCAAGCTTCTATCGATGACTAGCATTAGTGGGTAGATTAATTGGTTGAGGTTGTTGGGGAGAGGTGGGAGTCCTTGGGTTTGAGTTATGCATAATAGTTATGATATTAATAATTGTAGTTATATAGGAAGGGTGGCAGCTCTGGTAGGGAAGGGTTAGGCCAATTTCTTCCGAATGACGTCTCCCTCCTGTGAGGGGTAGGTTTAGGTATGTAAAGGAATTTGGTCCTAATCTTCTGTGAGGGTAGTTTTTAGTGCTTGTGAAGGTACCGGGATAGACCAGTAACGTCTCCCTCCTGTGAGGGGTAAGTTTAGGTATGCAAAAGGAACCCATCCTAATCCCATCTGGGGGTAGGTTTTAGTACTTGTGCAGGTACAGGGATAGCCCAACTATTCAATTCAATTTAATTCAAATTTATTTGTATAGCGCTTTTCACAATACATATTGTTTCAAAGCAGCTTTACAGAAAGTGCATTTCAGAAATGTACATAAAAAAATACAGTTAGTTAATCATGTATTAATTTAGGGCATAACATATCGCCGGTGCTGAGTCGTCTCTTCACAGGTGTCGAGTCGTCTCCTCACAGGCGTTTAGTCATCCCATCGCAGGTGTTGGGGCATCTGAAGTCTCCGTGAGAGGCTGGATACAAACTGGAGCTGACGAACGCTATTTACCATAGCTGCTGTTCATAATATTAATGCATTCGATCTGATTCAACAGTGGTATAAAAGGTAAGCATTTTGTGAATGCTTGGCTAAAGAGATGCGTCTTTAATCTAGTTTTAAACTGGGATAGCGAGTCTGAGCCTCGAACAATATCAGGAAGGCTATTCCAGAGTTTAGGAGCTAAACGTGAGAACGCCCTCCCTCCTTTAGTGGACCTAGGATATCCTAGAAATGACCAGAAGCCTCAAATTTAGTAATTTTAAAGAACTCGGTGGATTGTAGGGCGAAAGAAGGTCCATTAAATACACAGGTGCTAGACCATTTAGGGCTTTATAGGTCAGTAGTAATACTTTGTAATTGATACGGAACTTAATAGGTAACTAGTGTAGAGATGATAAAATTGGTGTCATATGATCATATATTCTTGACCTAGAAAGGTCTCAAGGTCATGAATGCATGAACTAACTTTTCTGCATCAGAAACAGATAGCATGTTACGTAGCTTAGCAATGTTTCTAAGGTGGAAAAAGGCTGTTCTTGTAACATATGAAATATGATTTTCGAAAGACAAGTTGCGGTCTAGTATAACACCCAGGTCTTTTACTGTAGTGGATAAAGTAACAGGACATCCTTCTAAATTAAAGTTGTATTGTAAGAGGTTTTGTGGGTAGTTTTTTGGACCAATAAGTAATAGTCAAGTCAAGTCACCTTTATTTATATAGCGCTTTTTACAATACAGATTGTATCAAAGCAGCTTCACAGTGATAACATGAAAATAATACAACAAAGTTTGTTTCTAGAAGAAAATTGCATCAACTTCCACCTTAAGTAATAATACATTTCATTTATAACGCACTTTTCATCAGAAGATCTCAAAGTGCTACAGGTTAAAAAAAAAAAAAGCTAAAAAAAAATATATAAGATTAAAAAAAAAAACATCTAAAGGGGACCAAAAGCTTTGCTAAAAAGAAATGTTTTAAGGCCTTTTTTAAAACATATAGTGGATTGAGGTGCCCTCAAGTTGTCAGGGAGGGAATTCCACAGTTTTGGGGCAGCAGCACAAAAGGCCCTATCTCCCATTGTCCTGAGTCTGGTTCTGGGTATGTGGAGGAGGTTTGAGTGAGTGGAACGGAGGGAACGGGTTGTGTTTTGTGGGTTGATAAGTTCTTTGAGGTAGGAGGGGGCATGTCCATGGATGCATTGATGTGTGAGGAGGGAAACCTTATACTCAATCCTGGTGGAGATGGGAAGCCAGTGGAGTGAATGTAGAATGGGGGTAATGTGCTCATGTTTCCGCACTCTCATCAGGATCCTAGCTGCAGAGTTTTGGATGTACTGAAGCCTCTGCAGACTCTTTCCAGGAATCCCAATGAGAATTGCGTTGCAGTAGTCCAGTCTAGATGAGATAAAGGCATGAACCAGCTTTTCAGCATCTGAGAAGGAGAGAATGGGGCGGAGTTTGGAGATGTTACGGAGGTGGTAGAAAGAGGTCTTGCATAAGTGATTTATATGGGCTTCAAAAGTGAGTTGGGAGTCAATTTTTACACCAAGATTTGTGACTATTGATGAGAGGGGGATGTAGGTGCCAGAAAAGGTGATGCTGGTTATGGATGATGATTTGGTCTGGTGAGGAGTGCCAACCAATATGGCTTCGGTTTTGGAGCTATTTAGTTGAAGAAAATTGTGCTCCATCCATTCCTTTATCTCCTCCAGACAGGCGGTGAGTTTTGATGAAGATGACTGTGAGGGTAGGGTTGCAGCTGTGGCATTTACATAGAGCTGTGTGTCATCAGCATAGCAGTGGAATGAAATTTTGTGGCGGCTGATGATTTGGCCAAGTGGGGTGAGGTAGAGGATGAAGAGGATGGGGCCAAGGACTGACCCCTGAGGGACACCGCAGGTAACTGTGTGTTTATTTGATTTGGATTTGCCTAGGGAGATGTATTCTGTCCGGTTTGTGAGGTATGATCTGAACCAACTGAGGGCAGTGTCATTTAGTCCAGTAGTGAGGTGGAGCCGGTTCAAAAGAATGCCATGATCGACAGTATCAAATGCAGAAGAAAGGTCCAGGAGGATGAGGAGGGAAGGAAAGCCAGCATCGGATGATATGACGAGGGCAGTCTCTGTGCTGTGGGCAGAGCGAAAACCTGACTGGAATTTTTCAAAGAAGTTGTTTTGTTTGAGATGGTCCTGAAGGTGAGTTGAAACTGCTTTCTCAAGTACTTTTGATAAGAAGGGGAGATTGGAAATGGGCCTATAGTTTGATAGGACTTCCGGATCAAGAGTGGGTTTTTTGAGCAATGGTGTGATAATGGCATTTTTTAGGGCAGGGGGAACGTGACCAGTTTGGAGGGAATGATTTATGGCAGTGGTGATCAGGGGACTTAGGACAGTGGTATGGGCTTTTACCAGGGAGGTTGGGAGAGGGTCCAGGGGACAGGTGGAGGATTTCATCTTCCTGGTGATGTTCTGCACCTCTTCTAATGAAACCTCAGGAAAGCAGTTTAGTGGTTGGGCCACGGTAAATGTTGGGGAAGCAGTTTGGGAGGGAGGACCAGAAAGGGCAGAGCGAATATGTGTAATTTTTGATGTGAAGAAATCCATGAATTTATTGCACTGCTCTTCTGTACTGGCAGTAAGTGGGGGAGATTGTGGTTTGAGAAGGTGGTTTAGAGTGGAAAAAAGCTGCTTGGAATTTCCAGGGCTGTTCCTGATGGCATCGGAGTAAAATTGTGACCTTGCCTCTGAGAGGGACTGTGCATATTTTTGTTGTTGCTCCCGCTAAATTTGTTTATGGACAGTGAGGCCAGAGGCTCTGAAACGGCGCTCAAGGACCCGCCCTGCTGCCTTCATCTTACGAAGCCCATCTGTGAACCAGGGTGCTGAGCGGGTGAAAGTGACTGTTCTTGTTTTGACAGGGGCATGGAGGTCCAGGAGGCTGCTCAGACGGCAGATCAATAATATTGTTGAACATTAAATGTCCCCAACTAAGCAAGCCAAAAGCCAAGGCAACAGTGGCAAGGAACCAAAACTCCATCAGGGACAGAATGGAGAAAAAAACCTTGGGAGAACCCAGACTCAGTCGGGGGCCAGTTCTCCTCTGGCCAACGAAGGAACAGTGTATGATTCGGGCAGCATTACAAGTCAGATTGGATCGGAACATTTAGAGTATTTATCCATTTCCATCTGGTTGGAAGTCGAAGTAATCACGCCGGTATGGAGACGAGTTGTTGAGGATCAGTGCTGATGGCTGTCGTGTCGATGAGGTCTTCACAGGGCTGATGAGGCTGGCACTTCAGGATGAGTTGGGATGGGTCCAGGCGAGGTCCACCATAGAGGGTCCCTCGGGATAAACAGAGAGACTAATATTAGCGTAGACGCCATCCTTCTTATGATGTACCAAGTACATCAGGATTTATGGGACGTGTTCCCGGTTCCGGCTGATCTAAACTATGTAGCCTAATTTTTAATTAAGGAAGTCTATAGTGTGTTATGTGTATGCTAGGCCAAAGAGATGTGTTTTTAGTCTAGATTTGAACTGACGGAGTGTGTCTGCTTCCCGGACAATGTTAGGAAGATTGTTCCAGAGTTTTGGTGCTAAATAGGAAAAGGATCTACCGCCAGCAGTCGATTTTGATATTCTAGGTATTATCAACTGGCCGGAATTTTGAGAACGCAATAGGCGTGAAGGACTATAATGCGTAGTACTGTACAAGTACTGCGGAGCTAAACCATTTAGTGCTTTGTAAGTAATCAGCAATATTTTAAAATTTATGCGATGTTTAATAGGCAGCCAATGCAGTGTTGACAGAACCGGGCTAATATGGTCATACTTCCTGGTTCTGGTAAGAACTCGAGCTGCTGCATTTTGAACTAGCTGTAGTTTGTTTATTAAGCGTGCAGGGCAACCACCCAGTAGAGCATTACAATAATCTAGTCTTGATGTCATGAACACATGAACTAATTGTTCCGCATTTGTCAATGAGAGCCTATGGCGTAATTTAGATATATTTTTAAGATGGAAAAATGCGGTTTTACAGATACTAGTTCCGTGACTTTCAAATGAAAGATTGGTATCAAAAAGCCCACCCAGGTTCCTAACCGACGACGAAGACTTAACAGAGCAGCCATTAAGTGTTAGACAGTATTCTAGGTTATTATGTGTGGAAGTTTTTTGTCCAATAATTAGAATCTCTGTTTTTTCAGAATTTAGTAGTAGGAAATTACTAGTCATCCCATTTTTAATATCAGCTATGCATTCCGTTAATTTTGTGAATTGGTAAGTTGCGTTGGGTTTTGAAGAAATATAGAGCTGAGTATCATCGGCATAACAGTGAAGGCTAATTCCATGTTTCCTTATGATATCTCCTAATGGTAGCATGTACAGAGTGAACAGCAACGGTCCTAGTACTGAGCCTTGTGGTACGCCATACTGAACTTGTGATCGATAAGACATCTCTTCATTTACTGCTACAAACTGATAACGGTCAGATAAGTATGATTTAATCCATGCTAATGCAATTCCACTAATGCCAACATAGTTTTCTAGTCTATTTAAAAGAATGTTGTGGTCAATTGTGTCAAAAGAGCACAATTGAGCAGACACAATTTTTTCTAGTATTTTAGACATAAATGGAAGATTTGAAATGGGTCTGTAATTTGCTAGGTTATTTGGATCTAATTGCGGTTTCTTAGGCCTTGTCCACACGGACACGGGTATTTTTATAACCAGAGTTTTTCCTACAGCGTTTAAAAAAAAAATCCCGTACACACATGCTCGGTCTCTGTCTACATGAAAACGCAAAAACACGCTATCAAGTGCGGTCAAGAGCATGCCACGCCAGCAGGCGGCGATATAAACATTAACCGTAAAGCCACGTTGGCCAATCAGAAGTGCAAATCTGACGTCAAACACAGCGGATAACGGCGCACACTCTGACGTCGCAAGGCAAAAACCCTGGTTTCACTGTCTACACGACAACACTGTAACCGGCGTTTCTGAAAATCCTCACCCTGGCAGGGGTTTTCAAAAATGTTCGGTTTCAGTGCGTTTTCGTGTGGACGAACGGCCGAACCGCGTAAAAAAAGTCACGGTTATAAAAATACCCGTGTCCGTGTGGACAGGGCCTCAATGAGAAGTTTTATTACTGCCAGCTTGAATATTCTTGGAACATGACCTAAAAATAAAGACGAATTAATAATATTAAGAAGAGGCTCTTCCACTACAGGTAACACTTCTTTCAGTAGTTTAGTGGGTATTGGATCTAATGAACATGTTGTTGGTTTAGATGCAATGATAAGTTTATTTAGCTCTTCCTGTCCTATAGTTGTAAAGCGGTGCAGTTGTTCTTGAGGGGCGATAATTGAGGCTGAATCATAAGACACCATAGAGGATTGTACATTTACAATTGTGTTTCGGATGCTTTCTATTTTCTCAGTGAAGAAATTCATAAAATCATTACTACTATACTGTAACGGAATATTTTGCACTGGTGATGTCTGTTTATTTGTTAGTCTAGCCACAGTGTTAAATAAAAACCTTGGATTATTAGGGCCCAAGCCCAAAGGGCGAAGGCCCTATTGTTTTCCTTAGGATTATTAGGGCCCAAGCCCAAAGGGCGAAGGCCCTATTGTTTTCCTTAGGATTATTTATTATTATTATTATTATTATTATTATTATTATTTTTATTTTTTTACTAACTTTTGGACACTTTTGGAGGCCTTAACATGCTCAAAAACTCCTGAAACTTTGCACACATGTCAGAACCCGCGGCCATCAGGGCCGGGCTGAAGATGGTACCCGGGCGTGGCAGGGGGGCTCGACAGCGCCCCCTGGAACGGGGTCCGAAAACATGGTCCATAACTCAAACACGCTTGCATGTAATAATATGAAACTCGGTACACATGTAGATCTCCTCGTTTCATATATACTTCACACTCTTACTTTTTACCCCAGCCCAACAGGAAGTGGGCTATTTAGGGTTGTTGGTAAAACACACGCAATGGAATGTGAAATACTCCTCCTAGAGAATTCAAACAAACGGCACGAAACTCGGTCAGCATGAAGTCAAGACATTGAGGATGAAAGTTTGCGAGGGGATTTTTGATATCTCAAGCGGTTTGGCCGTGGCGAGGAAACAAAATTATGGCGAGAAACGTGAAACAGGAAGTGTGTCATAACTACTGCATACATTAACTGATCTTGATGAAACTTCAACAGTGTGTTCGTTGTAAGAGCCCGATCACATGGATGTGACTATTGTGAGTCAAAGTTATAGCGCCACCAACTGGCAGCAGGAAGTGTGTCACTTCCTAAATGCTTTGAAATCACCCTCTTATTTTTACCCGATTTGCTTCAAACTTTATGTGTATAATGTAAACACACGGCAGATGTAGACCTGTGAAAGGATTATTGATATCTTAGATACTGTTGCCGTGGCAACACATCAAACTTTAATATTCTTGTTTGATGCTTTTGAGACTCTTAGCATGCTTGAAATTGCATGAAACTCGACAGACACAGGTATGCATATGGTTCAGATCAAGCCGGACAACTTTCTAATTAACTGTCATTAGCTCAGACCAAGAGGAAGTTAGATATTTTGGTTTGAATGTGGATGTTTCTGAGAATTTTCTCTCCCTCTCCCTCTGACAGAGAGAATGCACCCTGCCATTCGTGTGTGTCACTAGCTATGTTTCCATCGACACGTTTTTATCCGAATTAAGTGATATCGAATGAAAAATGCC
The DNA here is from genome assembly GCA_029959095.1 of Rhinichthys osculus. Taxonomy (NCBI): domain Eukaryota; kingdom Metazoa; phylum Chordata; class Actinopteri; order Cypriniformes; family Leuciscidae; genus Rhinichthys; species Rhinichthys osculus. Next base: position 31,969,269 of record JARWKJ010000023.1, read on the forward strand.
TTATGGAAACAGTAAAATTCGCTTGAATTTCATGAATATCGACTCAAATGAAATACGTTCGGTCTCATCGGATTTTATCTTGATCGATATACGGCTTATGCGATAAACGCTGATGGAAACGTTATTTGCCGAATAAATAATGAATTGCGATTAAGTTTTAGGTCCTTTTATGGTTGCAACACGCCACAAAACATAGAAGAAGAAGTTTGTTCATTTCCGCCCAGTATTTCCGCTCTGTTTGCGGCTTTGCGCACACATGGCCGGTGTCAACAAAGACAGATGTAAGTGGACAAAGCACAAAAATGCTTCAACCAAAGGGTTTCCGTGAGGTGTCTCTGAACCACGATCTCCCAGAACTGTTTGGAGCGCTGTCGTTCCCACACCACAGGCATTTACGTGCATCTGCATCATCATAGCAGTGTTGATAGCGTCGTTGTTTTCTTATTATAGCTTGTTATTACATGGCTTGGTTGAATTCTAATGTAGAATGCGGTGTGTTATTTCTTGAAAACAGACAGCTGCTAAGTATAACACACCGTTGCCATGAAAAACAGCGTTGCCATGGACGCAGTTCAGAGACGGAACGGACTATTTTCTTTAGCGGAAGGAGTACAATCGTTTTTAAATCAATAAACTCCTTTTTAAATCAATATTTTGTGTCAAATTATTTATTTATTTGGTAGATAACGTTAGCCATGTAATAAGCGGGATGTAGACAACCCCCTTCAGGCTAACAACCGCCTCGCTATACATCATCCCTTACATATGTCGCTATCAGCTGGCACTTAAGCATTAGGCTACAACTTGCAATATTGATCATTTGTTGGCAGATGCGCCATCCATTTTGTCTAGCAAAACTTTGTTCGCAAATGTTTGCTTGAATGTTGTGCGATTCAGCGCGAAAATGAATGGAAACACCTTAAAATGTCTCAAATCAATTCGATATACCAATTTGATCGCAAAACAGCATGTGACGTCATTACGCACAGGTTTTTATTCGCTTTAAAGCCGTTGGATGGAAACACACTTTCACCAGCTTAATTCGCATGAGTTTTTTTTACCGAACTTCAGATGATTCGATTGACAAGTGGATGGAAACATAGCTTGTGTCTGTGTCTGTGTGGGGAGGGGGGGAGGGGCTCTTTTAGTTTAAACACAAAATTATACATAGGGCCATACTGCCCTCTTGTGTCCAAAATTATATTTATATATACATTATACATATATTTGGTATGTGACTGAGGACCGAGAGCTTTTAAATACGGGACATTGATAATGGCCACGTGCAGAGCGCTCGAGGGAATTCCTATGGAAGTTCTGCTCGCTCATCGCCGTGGACGCGCACCGTTATGAATGCCCGGTCAGCCGTTAGTTTCATTTTAAAATTAGCGCCTTTTCTGGGGCCGATTGCTTGAATTGTGAGTTCAATAGCCTATTATTCTTCATGGAAACCACAACAACAAAAGAGTATAAAAGTTTGGTGTGAACGCAGCATAATGAACAAGCTGCGATCTCAAGATTGCAATGCTGGAGTGTGTGTGTGTGTGTGTGTGTGTGTGCGTGTGAGAGAGAGGCGCGGGCGAACTGTGTGTGTGTGTGTGTGTGTCTGTGTGGGGAGGGGCTCTTCGAGTGATAGTTATTATACAAAATTATACATAGGGCCATACTGCCCTCTTGTGTCCAAAATGATATTTATACATATATTTGGCAAGCATGTGACTGAGGACCGAGAGCTTTTAAATACGGACGTCCACAAGGACATTGATAAGGGTTGCGCTTGCAGAGCGCTTGAGGGAATTCCTATGGAAGTAGGAATGAACTAAAAAACGTTCGCTCTGTTCTGCTCGCTCGTCGCCATGGACGCGCACCGTTATGAATGCCAGTGCAGCCGCATACTTTTTAGTGTCACTTTAAAATTAGTGCAATAACGGGGCCGATTGCTTGAATTGTGAGTTCAATAGTCTATTATTTTTCACGGAAAACACAACAACAAAAGAGTACAATGATAGATTCGCTTAAATAGGGGCTTTTACATAAAATAGCCTATTCCGTCATCATCTTTTCAGTCAGCTCTTCACTCTCGTGATTAATGAAATTTGACTCCTGTTGCTGATATTTGCTGCAACTTTCGTTCCGCTCACAATTTAGTAAGCAAACACGCTTCAAATGTGTTTTTATTTTATTTTTGTGTATATATATATGTGTGTGTGTATATATATGTGTGTATATATGTATATATATATATATATATATATATAGCTTATGTTTCAAATATGAGTTAATTAACAATCGTTGGAAAGAATGATACTTTTAATATCACTAAACCGTCATTAGGTGCCGCCAGGCGACCGTCTTAATGAGCGAGTCATTGATTCATTCGTTCAAACGATTCGTTCGAACGGCTGAGTCATTCATGAATGAGACAGATTATGGATTGGTCGTTGAATCTTTGAGTCAACCGATTCGTTCAAAATGCTGAATCATTCAGTAATGAGAACGCGTTGCTGTGAGATGCTCGATGGTTCTGCTGTGATCTTTGTTTAACTATTTTCGCTGCTGAAACAGAAAAAAAAGTCAATATTGCATCTAAAATGTAAGTGATTTGACGTGTGTGTGTGTGTGTGTGTGTGTGTGTGATTGTGTCTGTTACAGTGATTGTTTAACCCTTGTTAAAGTTTAGGCCTTGTCTTTTTGGATATATATCTTTTTATATAAAAAAAAATAGCATACAACCCATGTATTTTAAATGTATTGTTTGCTTTAAATTACATTGAGATTTGTATGTTTGGTAATTGAACCTGAATGAATTATAAATGAATGTGCTATATTTCAGATCATATATTTGTTTTCCTTAAAATTTGAACTAACACTAACTTTATTCTCATCTGAATGATAGATTATTTATTTATGTATAAAATAAAAACACATTTGATTTTTCTTTTTTAATCAATGTAGAATGTGTAACTGAAAAAATAAACAGATTAGGGCTCTGATCGAGGACAATAAATGAAAACCAATGCAATATGATGAATGTCCAAAAGATTTTTTTTGCTTTTAAACTATGTGTGTGTGTGTGTGTGTGTGTGTGTGTGTGTGTGTGTGTGTGTGTGTGTGTAAGAGATTTCGGTTGGGTGACAGTTGTAGTTTACAGTTTGACAAAAGCACAATGTTGTGTTTTATTGTGATTGTACACAAATATAAGTAAACACTTTGCAGTTTGAATAATGTCCTGTATGAACAAAAGGACGGGGTATGTTTTTATGTCTACATTGTTCAATCACGCCTCACACACACACACACACACACACACACACACACACACACCAACTATTTTTCTAATCAGATCAGGCAAGTAATATTCTGTCTTGGCACACTTCATATAACTTTCAAACTTGTGTACTTATTTCATGTGTGCATTAAGTCCATGAGACCGTAGGGTGTCTCATTTTTCATTTTAGGTTTCAGAAGGTTGCTCACGCATACTTTGTGGTTGATATGTGCCCTCAATGCACACTTTTGCAGAGCCCACACCAATGCAAGCTCTACAGCACACATCTTCTCAAAGGTCAAAGCGGAGTTACGATATTGCCCGTCATGCACAGTAACCCTAAAGGCACCGGGGTGGCGGTGCCACCGGCTTGTTTATATATATATATATATATATATATAAATATAGCTGCGAGCAGCGATTACGGGCCCAAGCCGGCGGCACCGCCACTCCGGTGCCTTATTTATTATTCTTCTTCTTCCGACTTATTATTTTTCTGCTACCTTTTGGACACTTTTGGAGGCCTTAACATGCTCAAAAACTCCTGAAACTTTGCACACATGTCAGAACCCGCGGCCATCAGGGCCGGGCTGAAGATGGTACCCGGGCGTGGCAGGGGGGCTCGACAGCGCCCCCTGGAACGGGGTCCGAAAACATGGTCCATAAATCAAACACGCTTGCATGTAATAATATGAAACTCGGTACACATGTAGATCTCCTCGTTTCATATATACTTCACACTCTTACTTTTTACCCCAGCCCAACAGGAAGTCGGCTATTTAGGGTTGTTGGTAAAACACACGCAATGGAATGTGAAATACTCCTCCTAGAGAATTCAAACAAACGGCACGAAACTCGGTCAGCATGAAGTCAAGACATTGAGGATGAAAGTTTGCGAGGGGATTTTTGATATCTCGAACGGTTTGGCCGTGGCGAGGAAACAAAATTATGGCGAGAAACGTGAAACAGGAAGTGTGTCATAACTACTGCATACATTAACTGATCTTGATGAAACTTCAGCAGTGTGTTCGTCGTAAGAGCCCGATCACATGGATGTGACTATTGTGAGTCAAAGTTATAGCGCCACCAACTGGCAGAAGGAAGTGTGTCACTTCCTAAATGCTTTGAAATCACCCTCTTATTTTTACCCAATTTGCTTCAAACTTCACTACTATAATGTAAACACACGGCAGATGTAGACCTGTGAATGGATTCTTGATATCTTAGATACTGTTGTCGTGGCAACGCATCAAACTTTAATATTCTTTTTTTATGCTTTTGAGACTCTTAGCATGCCTGAAATTGCTTAAAATTGCATGAAACTCGACAGACACATCTCATTTATTAGCCAGTAGACATGTGCAAAGTTTCAGAAACGGGCGTGTTGAGGGCTCAGTAGCGCCACCTTTTGTCAAAAGTGGGGGGATTAATTTTATCTACAGTAATAAAAATCGGTATGTGTATTGTTCTCCTCCAGCCAGACAAGTTTCTAATTTACACTCAATAGCTCCAACCAACAGGAAGTCAGATATTTTGGTTTGAAAATTGTCATTTTATGTCTCTCTCTCTCTCTGAGCCTACGTCTCTGTGTGTGTGTGTGTGTGTGTCTGTGAGTGTGGGGAGGGGGAGGGGGGCTAGATTAACCATTTCACTGCTGTGTGGTTTTGCCTGCATTAAAAAGGAAAATAAATGGCTTATGCCTTGTATTTTTTAAATAGGTTTTATTAATAAGTAAAGGCATATAACCAAATTAATTGTAGTGCATTGAAAATAGTTTTATATAATTAGTTTATTAATTAAATTAACTTGGTCCATAAACTTGGTCTGAAAATTTGGTCCATAAATCAAACACACTTGCATGTAATATTATGAAACTCGGTATATAGATCTCATCGGGCCAAACAACTTTAAGCCAGCCCAAAAGGAAGTGGGATTTTGGTCTGAATGTGAATGTTTTGCAAAACCAGCCTCTACATTTTTACCCACTCCTCTTAAGTGGTTTATTCTATTCCCACCAAACTTTTTTAACATGATGAAAATACCTTAAAGAAGCATAATTGTGAATATCTATTGAATATCTCAAATTGTTTTGCTATGGCGAGGGATTAAAATCATGTCAAAAAAATAAACACTAAAAGCCTCATATCTTTTAAAAATTTAATTATACACCATTTATTTCTAGATACAATTATAGAAATAACAGAACTAAACCCATTTTATTCTTGTTTTCAATTTAAGAATAATGTAAAAGTTTAAAAACAGCCAGGATTCACTATTCAGTCAAAAAATAAATATATCAAGTAATACATAGGGCTATACTGCCCTCTTGTGTTCAAAATCAGGTAGGCCTATTGTATTTAAATATATTAGGTAGCCTATGTGACTCCGAGAACATTTTCTCACCGGTTATTTGACGTGTAACACCGCCGGGGGGCTTTTAAATCGCTAAGTTAAAAGTGAAAGTAAATTAAGGACGTCCGCACGGATATTTATAGTGGTGGCGCTCGCAGTGCGCTCGAATGAATTTCTATGGAAGTAGAAATGAAAAAAGGTTCGCTCTGTTTTGCTCGCTTGTCGGACGCGCACCGTTATGAATGCCAGTGCAGCCACATACTTTTTAGTGTCACCAAAGAGTATAGAAGAACAAGAGGCGAAGCTCTGATGCTTTTTTGGTAACAGCTAACCGCTTCGGTAGCGCGGCCGCCATTTTGGGGTGAAAATTCCAACTGGAGTGACTGAACAACAACACAGATAACAGTTTTTTGAGGTAGTTTTTTCTTGCATTAGTGAGTATTTCCATTTTATGCAACTTTACACATCTACTATTATTAGTTACCAACTCCACTAGGCCTGAAATATATTTTGCACGTTTTAATCCCCTGGATCATGCTACAAACATGATGACCTTAACATGATGCATTGCTGTGTCCGTTATCATATAATTGCCACTTTGGACAGTGGCTGTGTTTTTTTTGTTTACATAGGCTTGCATGAATGAGACAGTGGATGTTTATGGATTGGTCATTGACTCTTTGAGTAAATCGATTCGTTTTAAAATGCTGAATCATTTGTGTCTCTTACAGCGACAAGAGTTTAACCCTTGTTCAAGTTTAAGGCCTTGTCTTTTTGGATATATATATATTTTTTAAATTCCAAAATATGCATACAACCCATATATTTTAAATGTATTGTTTGCTTTAAATTAAATTAAGATTGTATGTTCATCTGAATTATAAATAATTTATTCCTGTATAAAATAAAAACACATTTGAACTTTTTTTCTTAATCAATGTAGAATGTGTAATTGAAAAATAAACAGATTAGGGCTCCGAAGACAATAAATGAAAATCAATGCGATATGGTGAATGTCCAAAAGATGGCTCCCACAGACTGTTTTTAAATGAGGTTGGATAAATATGTTTTGCTTTTAGACAGTGTGTGCGTGTGATTTTAGTTGGGTGACAGTTGTAGGTTACAGTTTGACAGGAGTTTACAGTTTGACAAAAGCACTTTGTTGTGTTTTATTGCGACTGTACGCACATATAAGTAAACAATTTGCAATTTGAATGATGTCCTCTATGAACAAAATGACAGAGTATGTTTTTATGTGTAACAATGTTCAATCTCTCACACACACACACACACACACACACACACACACACACACACACACACACACACACACACATATTGCATCATTGCAATCTTGACATCGCAGCCTGTTCATTATAGCCTTAATAATATATAATGATAAAATAGTCAACCTAACATTACCTAACACTAGTGCCTATTCTTTAGATACTAGTGCTTATTCTTTAGATATTCTTTTGAATACGTATTAGTAGCTAATGAATAAGTACTGGTATCTATTTAATAGGTACTAGTATCTAATGACTTAGTACTAGTATTTATTGAATAAATACTAGTATCTATTAATAGGTACTAGTATCTAAAAGGTCATTTTCTCTCTCTCTCTCTCTCTCTGAGCCAATATGGCAAGCCGTTTTAACATTTAATCATTTTAACCTACTAGTCTCTATTTTCATGCTACTAGTACTTATTTTTTAGATACTAGTATCTATTCCATTAAGTACTAGTACTTATTCATTAGCGACTAGTGCTTATTCTGTTTAGAATATTCAAAGTGCTTATTAAATTTTTATGCTTATTTATATTTTCAGAGCAGAAAATCCGATTTTTCTGCTTATTCAATATTGCATCTAAAATGTAAGTGACTTGACGTGTGTGTGTGTGTGTGTGTGTGTGTGTGTGTGAGAGAGAGAGAGAGATTGTGTCTGTTACAGTGACAAGAGTTTAACCCTTTAAGGCCTTGTCTTTTTGGATATATATCTTTTTTTATTACAAAATGTGCATACAACCCATATATTTTAAATGTATTGTTTGCTTTAAATTAAATTAAGATTGTATGCTTGGTAATTTAACCTAAATAAATTTAAAATGAATGTGCTATATTTCAGATTAATATAGCCTATTTGTTTTCCTTCATTTTAATCAACACTAACTTTATTCTCATCTGAATTATAAATAACTTATTTCTGTATAAAATAAAAAATCCCGAATAATCCAGACCAACCAGAGCACACTATTTCTACAACATCATCAGTGCTGAAGCGGAACTACCAAAGCCGTTCGGCAGATAGCGAGCAGATATTTTGATATTTTGTGTCACGTTGTGCACAATAACCCTAAAGGCACCAGGGTGGCGGTGCCACCGGTTTTATATATATATATATATATATATATATATATAAATATAGCTGCGAGCAGCGATGAAGGGCCAAAGCCGGCGGCACCGCCACCCCGGTGCCTTTAGGTAACTAAAGGCACCGGGGTTGCGGTGGCACCGGCTTGGGCCCGTAATCGCTGCTCGCAGCTATATTTTTGGTTATTTTCTATTAGTTTGCGGAGATGCTCAGCCCTGGCTGCTTTTAGAGCCTTTTTATAACGTGACATGCTGTCTTTCCACGCGATTACATCTCCCTCCCATGAGGAGTAGATCTGGGAATTTTAAACCTAATGGTACCATAATATTCCAACTCAAGCCTAATCCCTAATGACGATAAATGTATCATTGACAAAAACCATAAGCCAACCATAAAACCAACTATCTAAACCTTTTCCTCCAAAGACACATCTTCAGTGGTGTACCTCAGGATCCTCGTGTTTCGGCTCTTTAAACACCAGACACCCTCCCCTGAGGCGGCCCGCCATAAGGGGATCAATTCTTGGCGTGTGTCTTCTCCAGTCAAAAATTGTAATAATATTAAATTTTGTCATTTAAAAACTCAACCTTGCTGTAGGTTTTAACTAGCTCTTTTTGTCTTCTTGTGGCTGATGATAGGTTATTCAGACGATCAGTGCTGTGGATAAAGACGAGCCTCCCAGTGGCCATCGTTTCTATTTCTCTTTCGCTTTCTCTGCCGTCAATAATAACAACTTCACCCTCAGAGATAATAAAGGTAAACTCTGCAAACCATGAGAGAGAATTACAGGTACTGTTTGTATGATGCAGCACTGCAGCATTTATAAACATAAAATGAGATATTTCAAATGTTGACATTTTCATGACTGTTACAGGTGAACTGTGTAATTCCTGTGACACCAAACAGAATTGCAGGGTGTTTCTTTGTGGGTTTTTTGAGAGGGCAGACTGTTTGTTTGACGAAAGGGAACTATTTGCAATTCTGTTTGCTGGCAAAGAAAATAATAATAAGTTTTATATGAACTGTATTTAAGTTCATACCTTAAATATGAACACAATTTTAATGTATACCAAGGTCAATTTTCATCTTAAGCCGAATCTCTAATTGCAGCCCTGCTAATAAAGATGTGCAAAGGCAGATTAGATTTTGAATAATGTATTTAACCACTCTTTTCTGTGTAATTACAATCACTTTGTCAGAAGAAACAGAGGATCCAAGTGCAAAGGCAAGTTCTTGGAATAGTCTTTAATGAAGAATTATAGGCAGTCTGTCATGCAAGGACACAGAACTGGAATAAACTCAAAGTCAGTATACTTTACAGTAGGTCAGCAGAAATGGAAGACTCCTGTCTTGGTGATAGTTTGCAGAGCTGGTAATTCACATTGGGCAGTAACACAGTCCTTGTAAGAGGCCACAAAGCCGCAGAGAATAGACTGGTAGAAGGTCGCAAGCAGCAGGGTGACAGGGCAGAGAAAGCACACAAGACGAGCACAACTAGACAAGATAACACAAGGTAAATCTTCATGTAGAAAACATATAGCATAGGCATGACTCACATACACACATAATAATCCAACAAAGAACAAGGGGAACAAACGCTAGAAGTAGAGAGAAAGTAATGAGACTAGATTGAGAACAGGTGTTACAGAGAGCGAACACTAATTGCAACGATGAACAGGTGGGAAAATAGACAGGCAGAGCCAGAGCGAGAGAGAACAAACCCAGCTCATGACACACTTCCATATAATGTTAAATGGAAGCTTTAAAGTTTGCAAAGAACTATAAATGTGTTCTAAAAGTATCATAAAAGTAATCCATACAACTTGTGTGTTATATTTCACGTCTTCTGCAGCTAAATAATAGCTTTGTGTCACAGACAAAAGTTGATAATCAGTAAGCTGTTAAACGCTGTGTCATCGTTCAAGGTAATGATGAACAGATGAAGGGATTCACTGCAATCTTTTAATCCAAATAAAAGAAACAATCCAGGAAGCACATGAGTAACAAAGGATAACGTAACAGCTCATACTTAAACAAGACAAGACAATACCGGACAAAGAAGAGAACCAAACTCATGACTTAAATACACAGGGGATAATGAGCAGTGCAGGAGAACATAGGAACAAACGAGGAACTAATCATAAACCATGGAAACTAAACAGATCAGGGAAACAGGAACCAAAGGAAACTGAACAGAATATCAAAATAAGAGTCCACAAAGCTGAACATAACCGTGACATAACTCTCATCCTCTCGCCACAGATAGTAGTTCAACTGAGACGGGAGAGGGTTGTAGTGGAGGACGTAAGCAGGTGGAGTGGAGTCGTATGTTTGCTTATATTTTCTATATACATTTTTTCCTCTCTTTTTCATGAAGCAAAGACAGTTTTCATGAAGTGATCGTGTTTTCCCATCTTCCAACTCTTCATCCATCCATCCCTTCATTCAGAGATTCATTCATCTCTCAATCCTCGGTTTGGTGTCAGGTGACCAGTCTTGATCCAGTCTAACACTTCTGAGATGTTAACGAGTCTAACAGTTAATTTCACATTCTTACCCTTGACCTTTTTCCGTCCCTCTCAGATAACACCGCATCAGTGCTGACCAAGCGAGCTGGTTTCCGGAGGCAAGAGCAGTCTCTGTACTGGTTACCAGTGCTGATCGTGGACAGTGGTAGCCCTGCCTTGAGCAGCACCAATACACTCTCAGTACGCGTGTGTCAGTGTGATGTGGACGGGGTTCCTGAGGCGTGTGGATCCATGGCCTTCTCTCTCCCAGCGGGTCTGAGCACTGGAGCTCTGCTCGCTGTACTGGCCTGCATCATCACACTGCTGGGTAAGACTGCCAGAGCACAACAGTGTAGAAACTGATCTCCAAAATTATTATACATCTTTTTACCCTCATGCTGTTAGAAAAAGATTGCTCACACTTCATCTAGTGTCGTGTGTGTGCTGTTACTCTCAGCTCTGTTGTCTTCTCCTGTACTGTAGATTTGCTTTCCCTCTGTATACACAAAAGTTTTCACACGTGTGTCATAGAGCTAGGATGGAAGGAAAATAGTCTTATTTTTTATTTTAGAAGACTTAACCCCCTGGGGTCGGCGGTTGCGCCGGCGATACCAGCTCACTTTTTTATTATCAGTGCAAAAGAGACTCAAAATACTCTGTTGATTTTGATCTTACATATAAGGGTTGTACATCATTAGATCCTGTTAAGTGTCTATATTTTTTTGTGGATACTCACAATAAAAACAAAGTGTTGTGCTTTTCGCCAAATAAAGAAAAAAAAACATGATGCGAGTTCTGCGTTCTCTCTGTCAGTGAAGTCCATTCTGAAACGCATCCGAAAATGAACTGTAACTCAGCGAATACTCAGTCAAGCAGGAATACAGGGACACAGGCATGAAGCTTGAATTCTCGTCTTTTAAATGAAGTAATAGATATAGACTGTAACCACTGATGAACATATTCAGTTTTGATGAGAGAAAAAAAAAATATACAAGTGCGGATTAGAAACCGTAACCTCTGACACGCTTGGCAAAAGATCTACCACCAGATCTACGGGTTGAGCAGAGAGGCTGCACAGTTTGACAAGTTCGTACCCAGCACTTCTGAAAATGCACTTCCGAATCTCTGTCCCCAGCACATTTCAAACCAAACTGATGCCCATGGTAACGCACCACATTTAACGTCCAGTAACATTAACGGCGTTGTAACGACGGGAAAAGTAATTAGTTAGATTACCCCGTTACTGAAAAAATAACGTCGTTACCTAACGCCGTTCTTTTAAATGGCGTTATTCCAAACACTCTAGGCGACAACATCCATTAGTCAAAAGTCTTGTGGACACATATTTAGTATGTGTTTTGTGGCCTTATTTCAGAAACTTTAAGTTTTAGTTTTTTCAATAACCATGCATAAACATTATTCTCTCAAAAATACAAACATGTACATACATGTTGCTCATATATTATGGTAGCCCTGTTTGTGCTAAATAGAGTGTAATTACACCTTTGCCATTAATATGTTTATAAGCAACTGAAAAAAGCACAAATGTCAGTGCATGTCAAAACATCTCAAGGACCCCAAAAACACCTTAGTATTTCAAGGATTCATTAATTTGAATAAAGCCTACATTGGAACAAACACTATAATAACTATAAAAACAAAAGCTTATTTGATGTGGCAGTAGTCTATTTTACAGTAAAAAGTTCATAACAAAAACTAGTCAACGAAATGTTGTCTTTCATATTTCGTCTGTAACATAGGCATATCGTTGCGATCTCATGAAAGTGTGTATCTATAACACAAATTTAATTTCTCGTACCAAAAATAGTTTACGCGTGCATATGATACACACTTTATGGCGTGTAATACACACGCACTCCACACACCTAATCATACCCAAGGGGTTTACAGTGCGTATCATTTGCACGCAAAAAATATTTTTGGCGTAAGATGGTACGAGAAATTAAATTCGTGCTATAGATACGCACTTTCATGAGATTGTGTTGTTTTTATGATATAATTAGGGCATATAAATGTTAATTTGCAGTTTAAGTTGCTTAAACAAAGACATTTTATTTCAACATATTTCAGTCAATTTTTACTCATCTCAGTATAGCAATATAGTTTGGTAAAAGCTGTTCATTCATTCACACACGGAAAGCGATTCATATTTGAACGGTCTTTTTGCAGTTTACATAGGCTATTCCATATCGCGATTACAACAAAGCACTTAATAATAAAAAACTTACGACATCAGCTTGATCCGTCGCTCCTCGAAATGAATTTAAACCAGCACTTCTGATGTATCCCAGGATTCTTCCTTACAGCCTCGCAAGACGACGTAAAGTACTGTAATCTGATTAAACTTGCTGTGTTTTCTCGAGTTGATGTGGGCGTTGACACGTTTGCATGGATCGCCTCAGATCATTTGTGTTTGTATAGCGCGCGCTCTCCGTGGGCGGGATCAAATTAAAAGATAATGAGCTGATATGAGAACGACTGACATCTCTCTCTTTTCATATAGATTACATAAACAGAGAATATTTGTTTTTGTTATGAATTAAAAGTACACACTTAAAAGTATAACACTTAAAGCAGCACTAAGTAGGAATTCCGTTTTTGTCAAACAGTGACCCCTAGAGTCGCTGTGGAGTACTTGTACTGTCGTGAATAGCACTCACGCAGAGATGGCTCGCACTCACGGCCGGATCCCCTCCCCCAGTACACCAGTACCTGTTCAGTAGGATGGACGCTGTAACGAGTGGAAATAAGGTGTGGCCCCTTTAAGAGCTGCGCGCGCCCAACACCACATGTATACGGCGCCGAGTTATTTCTGTTTGATGCTCATTTTATCAGAATTTTATCAGATCTGTTTTTTTGCCGTAAAGCAATTCGTTACCTCGCGAGACCTGATATCACACGATACTTCCTAACACTGAGGCCGCCGCCCCAAAGTTGCAAGGGTGGTTTTGCGGCTCACAGGCACCAGGGGGGTGCGAGACGACCACCATTCAACACGAAATCAGTAATATAAACATTACAATGACTCCAAAGCTGTTCGGTTAAGGTAAAAAAGTTACTTAGTTCACCTTTAAATGTAAATGTAATAAACCATTTAAAAGTACACACTTAAATGATTATAAAGATATATAGCTCATGCCTGGGTGAATGGTATTCGCTGAGTTCTGTTTAAGTTTAGAGACGTGCTCCAAAAAAAAAGGTTCACGGAGACGGAGAGGCAGAAAGCACACCCTGTTTATTTTCTTTATTTTACAAAAGCACAATGTTTTGTTTCGATTGTAAGTGGACACATAAAAAGAAGACATTCAACAGTTTATTTTTTCATATTTCTTAAGTCTGTATGACCAAAAATGACGGCGCGTTTGCCGACCCCAGAGGGTTAAGATCATAAGAAACAGATTCAGTCGAGTGTGTCCTAACATTTGTCAGCTAGTGCGAATCGCTCAGCCGTTTGTCCTGTTTAGAGTTTGGTCGTTTCTTGTGTTGTATGTAAAAGGACAGCCGTCTGCAAAAGTACTCCTTTTGTGTTGTTTTTTTAATGTCTGCAATCTTCCCACAGTAACTGCCCATTGCTTTGAGAATTTGTAAAAGTAACATTTTACTGTACTCAATTCTGTAAGCCTGCATGACAAACCTAAATTTGAAACCAAACACTGTAAGCGCTGTGAGGTTGAGTTGTGAAGTACTCATAATAATAATAATAATAATTAGTTACATTTATATAGCGCTTTTCTGGGTACTCAATAGGGCTGAACGATTTTGGAAAATAATCTAATTGCGATTTTTTTAACTAATATTGCGATTGTGATTTAATATGCGATTACTTTTTAAGTTCTTTATCTTCTGTATTATTCGACAAAGACAAGCAATAAATCATTGTATAGTAGGGATGGGAATCTTTAGGCACCTCATGATATACTTTTTTTTCGTAATTAATATTATTAATAACAGTTAAAAACTTTATTTTATGTCAAATGATTAATCGTGATTAATCACATCCAAAATAAAAGTTTTTTTTACATAATATATGTGGGTGCACTGTGTATAATTATTTTATATATATAAATACACACACATGCTTGTATATATTTAAGAAATATTTTCATGTATATACTGTATATAGATTTATATATAATTTATATTATATATAAATATAAATATTTAATATATAAATAATATTTTTTTCTTAAATATACATGCATGTGTGTGTATTTATATATATACAAAATAATTATACAAAAAAAGAGTACAAAAAGTACCATTTTGGGATGCCAGTACATTAACCAATGAGTCGCTCACAGCCGCATGCGCGAGCGCTCTTCACAAAGCGCGCGTGAGTATTTTAAATTGAAAGCAGCCTTCTCAGTGATTTTCATATTTTTAATATATAAGCCAACTGCATTCCAAAAGACATAAATAATGCCTTAGTAGAGCATTTGTTCGGAAAATTCCGGCGGGCGAGACCGCGAACTGCAAGAGTAACATCAAGCAAAGCGGCAACCAGTGCGATATAGCCCGCGAATGTCCTTGTAATTCGCTTAACTAAACCTTTCCGAACTTTATGAAAGATTATTTTTCGTAAGGTTTGAGCGGTTTCGTGTGTGTGTGTGTGTGTGTGAGAGAGAGAGAGAGAGAGAGAGAGAGAGAGAGAGGCAGAATACGGCTGTTTCTAAAGCACACTCATCGTCATCACGCATCTGTTTAAAAACTAAGCTCAGACTCGATTCTGAAATTCTCTGAATATATTATTATACATTATATATTAATTATATATTACAACATAATATCACATAAATCAAACATAAACTGTTCTTTCCTGTATATGCCAGGCCTATATGCGTAGCGTGCCAAGTTGATGCTACATCTGCAGACTGCTTTTCTCTCGCGTGTCACGTGACCAGAGTGTAATCGCAGCCTTTGCGATTTAAAAATCGCGTTTCATCATATCGCGATATTATCGCAAATGCAATTAATCGTTCAGCCCTAGTACTCAAAGACCTTTACATGGAAGGGGGAATCTCCTCAACCACCACCAATGTGCAGCGCCACCTGGATGATGCAACGGTAGCCATAGTGCGCCAGAACTCCCACCACACACCAGCTTACTGGTGGAGAGGATACAGTGATGAAGCCAATCAGTGTATGGGAATGATTTGGAGGCCATGATGGACAGAGGCCAAAGGGCAAATTTGGCCAGGATGCCGGGGTTACACCCCTACTCTTTTTCGAAAGACATCCTGGGATTTCTAATGACCACAGAGAGTCAGGACCTCGGTTTAACGTCTCATCCGAAGGACGGTGCTCTTTGATAGTATAGTGTCCCCATCACGGGCGTTAGGACCCACACAGAGCACAGGGTGAGCGCCCCCTGCTGCCCTCACTAACACCTCTTCCAGCAGCAACCTGGTTTTCTCAGGAGTCTCCCATCTCATGTCTTTTGGCAAGTATAGGGAGATTGGGTAATGCCCTGTGGCATCAGACTCATCTTTGATAATGAGATCCATCCTGTTGCAGAGCTTCAGGTCATGGATGAGTTCGTGTTCCAGTCTCATTATAAGTGCTGACTCTTTCATTGCCTCTCTACCTAACAATTATTTCCATCACCTATTTTCCTAATGTAAATCTTTCGCTGATCCTTTATTTACTACCTTGAATGAATTCTTGTTACTGTGCCATCTTCTCTATTTACACAATACGGTAGAATCTCCAATAACAAGGGCACTTTCAGGATTCTCTGTTGGTGTGTCAAGTCAGGAGAACCTCTTCTAATGTGCCACTGTTATCGTACTTTCAACCATTTTATTTCTTACGTGTCACCAATTTGTACTATCTGTTCTATCCGCATCCACATTTCTTCTGTTTACTTTTCTTTCTCATTTATCCTCAACTAGCATCAGGATGTATGTTATGATTGGAAAATAGGGCAAGAGTCACACAGGATTATTTTATAAAACATCTTCATCCTTTTCTACAGCTTGAAGGTCACCATTCACTGCCATAGAACCGTGAGCAGGTCATTAAAAAAAAACTTTTTTTTGTGTTCCAAAAAAGAAAGGTCATATGAATTTAGAGCAACACAAGGAGGAGTAAATAAATATTCTGAAGGGTTAGGAACATTAGCAACAGCTTATTAATGAAAGGGTTATAGTTCCACAAGAAACTGATTTTAGTTTCAGAACTAGTTCCACTAATGTGTGGGGAAAAGGCTCTTAGCCTCAGTACATTTTAATCGTATACACTCGAGGTAGAGAGACGTGAGGCCTGAAAATTCACCCATTTCTTATTGTTTGCATGTGATGGATCGTTTGCACAATTTAATTACATCAATTCCTCAGTAAAAATGGACCATGGATGCAAATGAAGGCGACCGGGAAAGATTCTTCAAGTTCAATGGAGAGTTTTTAAACAATTTTAACTTTAATGAACAAGGTAATAAATAACGACTGTAAAAAGAGAACTGATGCATACAGTTAAAGTTAGACCATAGTTTTTTATCTCTATAGTCTGCATACTCATCTCATATGTGACATTCTGAATCTCAAACCCTCGATCTGCTCGAGCCTGTATGAATGCACCACATTCCTCACTATCTAGAAGCTTCACAGATTCCACTAAAAGTTCCACAGTCAAATATTGCTTTCACTAAACAATATTTCACTCTCCCTGCTGGATGACATTTTGTTGTAGATTATCTTAGTTTTGTATTCAATGAGAGGCGATGAGGCAAAAGGAGTGAGATGGCAATGGCGCCTGAGGAAGAATGTTTCTATAAAAAATCCACAAGTATTTTTAGCACTGTTTGAATTTCCTGTACATGTCAATCAAACAGTCTCTTCCTGTCTACATGGGTGGTTCTTGATCAGAATAAGCTGTGGAACACACTGAAAATCACTGCACTTGTTTCTGATGCTGGGGTCCTTCTGAAGTCTGTACAGAGACACAAATGAACTTTTTAAAAGGAATTCATCAAAGTGAACATTGTTCCATTTGCAGTGTTGTGCCTGAACGCGTTCATTGAACGATAGTTCATGAACTCGTTCATATTTTGGGCGAACGTGAAGTGAACGTACTGTATTACTGCCTGATGAACGTTACTGTGAACGCGTTCATTCTGGTGTCTGTGAACGCACGCTCTCTCAGTTTAACTTCGTTCAATAGGGTGCCAGATTTCAATAGAGCCTTCCAGGCGAAAACCCGGCAAAAACACACCGTAAACAGGCCTTAACCCTCTGGGGTCTGAGGTGTTTTTGGGGCCCTTGAGATGTTTTGACATGCCCTGACATTTGTGCTTATTTCAGCTACTTAAAACATACCATTTGCCAACATATAAATTTGCTGTATTCAGCACAAACTCTGCTACAATAATTTGTGAGCAAAACGGATGTACATGTTTGCATTTTATAGAGAAAAAAATTTATGCGTGGTTAGTACGTTTTGGGGAAAAAAATTCACCGCAATAAGGCCATTTAACACATACTGAATAGTTGTCCACAAGACTTTTGAGTTACTATTCTTGTAGGCTAGAATTTTTACTTCAAAATGAAGTGAAAATCATTCTGACCACTCTTTCACAACAACAATATAATTTCTTACATCAGTTTTTGGTCAGCACTGCTGTATGCGTGGAAGTGTGAATGGCCATGAATATTAATGTGATTTATATCTGGAGAGACTAAAGACACTCCCCCAATGGCCCATCAAGGTGCTGTGAGGCAGCCTGAACTAAGAATGATTCACTGATGAATAAAAAGTTAAAAAGAACAGCATTTATTCAAAATAGAAATCTTTCCTAAGAACGTAAAGACTTAAAGTCATTACTATCACTTAACACATCCTTTCAAAAAAACAAACATAAAAAGACCAAACTTGTTTTTTTATATATATAAAAAAGTGGACTGCCTGTTGCTTGCCTGCTTGTTTGCCTTGGCTCTCTTCGGAACTGGTGGATGGACGTGTTCATTGTCACATCTGTTATAAAAAAGAAAAAAAGCATGAGCATGCTGATAACACAATCAAATAAACTGTATTATTATCATTATCAATCACTAATTGCCATGGATAATTTTTTTAAATTTTTTATTTCACACAAGAATAGGTAGCCTACATTACGACGATGTAAACACAATTAGGCTAAATTTCATCTGTAAAATATTACGTCTGTGCACTTACTCAGTATGATTCTGGATCGCACTGAGAACTGAACGACACCTGCGTGTCCCTCTGAGGTGCTGGCGAAGGAGAGCATGATGCAGACACATTCCTAAAAAAAAACTAAAAAAAAAACTGTTAGCATACATTATCCAAAGTAAACTGATGGACAATGATTGGGTATGGATGCACAGTATGTGTATATCTGTTGATGGGCCATGGGACGGTGAAATATCTGTTGATGGCTCATATAGACGGCACGCATTTAGTGATAGGCCTACACGCAATGAACGGATCGTTCACGAACGACACATCACTACATTTCAAACATTTACACCTGTATTCAGTTATTTACGCATGATATAGTGTCATATGCTAACCAAAAGTGAACATTTAATTATATAAAAAATATATTGTATTTAGACCTCTTTTACCGGAGCCTGAAATATATTTCTCGTTATATAACCTAAGCAGTTATTCGCAAACAAAATAGGCTACATTACGCATAAGGCACTATTTTAGCATAAGTAGTGTCATAGGCTAACCAAAACTCAACATTTTTATATAAAAAATATATTGTATTTAGACAGTATCACATATTTTACCGGAGGCTGAAATATATTTCACTAAATCAATAGGCTATACCTAAACATGCAGTTATTCGCAAACAAAATACATAACGCATAAGGCAGTATTTTGGCATGATAATCAGTGTCATAAGCTAATCAAAACTATATATTTAATATACAAATATGTTTAGAGAGTAATATCACATTTAAAAAGTTTACACGAGCGAATGTTAGGGATATTGTGAGGCAATCTTTTCTGTAAGATGTCAAAAGCTATAGGCAATATATAGTCTGAAAATTCATTTGAGCTCTATACGATCAGAAAAGAAATGATAAAACACTAAACAACTTACTCTGAACTTGTATCCTCGGCGCGGGATCAATTCGTTCTTCAAAATGCAGCCGTTCCTTGTCCGAGTTATAATCTTCCTAAGAGGAAAAGTGAATTCTTCCTCGCTGTCCAGAATCATCTGAAGGGCCTCTTTGTCGGAGTACCGTGCCATCCTCAAAACGCAATGAATCTATCAGTGAAGAAACTTCGTGTTTTTATGCCATTGATCGCTGGGCGTGTGCTATGCATAACGTTAGATCACCTATTTACCATGTGAAAAGTAGGGATGTCCCGATCAGGTTTTTTTGCCCTCGAGTCCGAGTCCGAGTCATTTGATTTTGAGTATCTACCGATACCGAGTCCCGATCCGATACTAATATAATACATTTAAAAAAAATAAAGAAGAGAGAAAAACAGATCCAGGATGTTCCTTATTTTTTATTTAATTCACCTTATTTTAACATTCAACAACTCTGTTAACAAACAGAGCACTTCTGTGAGGTAGCTTGAAGAATCAAGTAATAAATAACATAAAATCTTCACTTTTGGACTTTAGTGCAACAGTAAATATAGAAAAAGTCTAATATAAAAACAAATAGCACCTCAACTTAAAATACCCGGCAGGCATGTAAACAAAAAATAAAAATGTTTTAAAAGTGTATAAAAAAATAATGAGAATATAATATAGGCCTACATTAGGGGTGTAACAGTTCAGAAAAAATTTGCGGTTCGGTTTCGATACGATACAGCAAAAAGAAAGAAATGCCAGAGAAATTTCCTATTAAAAGAAAAACTATTTTTGTAGTTTTCCTAGATCTTGAAACTTTCAGGTTTATAAATGGGGGTAATCTTTGAAGGATGAACAAATAATGTTTTGGTAATCACATTAAAAATAACATTTAAATATATATTTATATAATATTTGAGTTTTGAAGTGCAACATTAAATCCATGTTCATTCACGGCACAGTGTTTCTCCTGGTTCCCACGTCAGCGCTGTTTGATCTGATAGAGATCTACGGTTAATAACGGAGAAATTTGAATGCTTCACTAGATCTCGCAGCGATGTTATTACTTCAGTGGCGAACTCAAATGTTTTCTTCACTGGATCTCTTCTCTTCGCTTGATCTCGCGCTGCACAGATGTTGCTGGTCCGAACTGATAATGGTCCGTGAAGCACAATATAATGAGTAGCGCAGTTTCGTTCTGCTTTCATTACGTTTGCCATTTGATGTTGCGCAACGTTGTGGTGATCGCGCCAGCGCGGATTTTGTCTGCAGGAAAAATGGTCCTAGGAATCGTTCCGTATATGCGTACCGAACCGGAAGCCTCGTACCGAAACGGTTCAATAATTACGAATACATGTACCATTACACCCCTAATTTACATATATCCGAGTCCTGATCGGGAGGTAACGTCCGATTCCGATCGAGTCTGAAACCACGTGATCAGGCCCGATTTCCGATCGCGTGATCGGATCGGGACATCCCTAGTGAAAAGCGCTAGGGGCGTGGCGGCCTCGGCTCATTAAAAATAATTAACTGAGAACGAAAAAACTGTACCTCTCCTTGGTTTCAAACGGATTACATAAACTGGAAATATATATTTTTTTAATAAATTACTTCATTTAAAAGAAGAGAATACAAGCTTTAAAAAGACACATGTCTCGTGGTTCTGTGATAAATATTGACTTAGTTACAGTTCATTTTTCGGACGCGTTTCAGAATGGACTTCACTGACAGAGAGAACGCAGAACGCGCATCATGTTTATTTTTCTTTATTAGGCGAAAAGCACAACACTTTGTTTTTATTGTGAGTATCCACAAAAAAAATACAAACTTAACAGGATCGAATGATGTACAACACTTATATGTAAGATCAAAATCAACAGAGTAATTTGAGTCTCTTTTGCACTGATAAGGAAAAAAGTGAGCTGGTATCGCCGGCGAGACCGCCGACCCCAGAGGGTTAATATGTAGCGAAAAAAACATCCAATCTGGCAACTCAAGCCACCAGTGTTGCACCGCGGCCGCCGCATGCATCATCAAGACAAGAAGCAGCATGTAGTCGACAAAGCATCGAGAAGGCCTCGCATCGTATGATCAGTTTTAAGACAAGGTCGGTGAGGATGGGAAAAATCTTATATTTCTGTGCAAACTTTGCCCGCCGATAAAATAATTGCTCTAGTGGTTGTATATGGGTTGTGGCCAATTTTTTTTTTAAATAGCTCGCAGCAACATATGGAAAAAAAGAACTATGAACTAGTTCATTTTTTGGAACCGTGAACTTAGTTCAAAATTGTGAAGTATGAACTATGAACTGAACTAGTTCATTTTAAAATTTGTGAACTGAACTTTGAACTAGTTCATGTAGAAAGTGAACTTTCCCAACTCTGTCCATTTTTCCTGTTGTCAGAAGACTCAAATAAGTAGAGTACATCAGAAACTGAATGGACAGCCATATACTGTATCCAGTGTAGAGAGCGTCATTGATTATAATGGCTTCTATTTGCTTTTGATGATCATGTCTGGTGTTGACAGGTATCAGCAAGTTATCCCCTTGATAGGCAGGGATCACTGGTGATCCCGGATTAGTGTTGTTCAAAAGTCATTACTTGTCAAAACATCAAACTCTTACTTGATCTGGACGAACTCAGCATCATAAGAAAGGTTGAAGTCTACAGCTTCGATGTTTGACCACTGTTTATGATTTAACTGGTTTGCAGTGATATTAATTTCTTAATTTATGCCAGGAGTGCAAAATAATTAATCTGTAATGTTCGTTATTTTGAATAGAAATCATCACTCATAAAACATTCATTCTCGTGTTCTCCGGTTTATTTGTGTTCAAATACATACAATATACAGCATCCGCCAGGGCTATTAGTCCAATGGTGCGCATATTTGGAGAAATGATTAATAATTATCACATGCTAGTAAAATATTTCTTCATAAAGAATAACATTTCTATTCATTTACCACTGAAATGTGCGATCTAAAGAGCTCAGACAGCGAACGGAGCGAGATGTGTGTCTTCTCTTCCTGAATCGCGTCACATTTGACCTCAAAGCTATATCATTCGCTGTACAGCTGTCAATCATCTCACGTGGTCCAGCGTGACCTCTTCTGCATGACGCGTCATGTGTACACTTCCTCATACTGGACATTCGTGATAACAAAGCGAAACTGACATCTCTTCACCCGAAACAAGGAACTAATAAATGCACGATTGAAATATTATGTGTTTTGTGTTTGATTTTCGTGCGATTTGGGGTTTTCATATCAATACAGAATGTTTACAGAATGCATATGCTAGGAAAGGCTAGCACATAGCTTCATCTGAACTGCTAAATATAACATATTTCAAAATCTTTTCATGACTTGAAACCATTTTAATCCGCGACCGGCATATGATACAAATACTCGATGTTGTTTTAAAGTGAACTTTGAATAAAAGTGTAATATTAATACATTAAATTGTGTCATGTAGCTCGAGGCTACTTGTGCTAATGCACCTGCTTGCAGAAGCTATTCCATTTCATACAATCATTTAAAAAAAAAATTTTTCGCATTTAAAGTTCCAAGAATTGTTTGTTTTCTAACAAGACTTAATATAATAGATGGATTGATCATGTAGGGTGGGATCAGAGAGGTTTAGATGGCCAATATAGGCTATAATGGCTGAATTCAAACAAAAGAATAAGGATAAAAGAATAATGAAGATTAAGTCTCATACCGGCATAGGTGTGAAAGGTTGGTCGATTAAATGAAAAGAACATGAATGGGCCAGTTCTCCTCGCCAGACATTAGTCAGAGACTGTAAATGGGTGTTTACAGGGCAATAAAATATTTGATGAGAATCTTATATTAGCATCCTATAAAACTTCTCTAAACTCTCTCCTGACATGGTTTCACAATAGGCTTAATAAAATGCATAATTTTAGAAATATCATCCTCAGATTTTAAATGAAGCATGACCACAATTGTGGCTACACTTTAGTTGTGGTTTCAAGTTGCTATCCTAAATTCACATAATATTTGTATACATTTAATAAATATGTTCTTAATATTTGTTGTTTTTGTTTTTATGTTTGAGCTTATATATCTCAATATTAATAACAGTCTGATTAATTTTGAGTCTTGAAATGTAAACTCTCAAGGGTTGGCTTTCTAAATATATGTTGGTTATGTGTCTATTCAGAATGACTTAAGAGCAGCAACCTTTTTAATTTGGGTATGTCATGAATACTTCACTTGCCAAAATTGGGGCCGACTAGTATTATACAACTGATCGCCAATGGGTGATTATACATGTTTAGATAAAGGTACACTGCTTTGTTTGCATTTTCAGTTCAACTGGCAAACTTTACAGAGTTGACAATTTTTCAGAGAAACAAAAAAAAAAGGGTTCAAACAAAAGCAGGTTTGTGAACATCTCAATCTTGTTGTTTTTGCAAATTTGCCATTAATCTAAGTTGTAAAAATATACAATCTACTCCACTTTCTTTCAACACTACAAAACTGCAGTTTTAAAGTTTGCGCTCTATTAATTCAGCTAAGAAATCATCACTTGAAATGTCAATTGACATTTTTTTCCAGTAAATTATTATTACAAGGTGATTATTTTATTGTAATTTTGCATAGATCAGTTAATTTTTCACTGTAACTGTATGGTATCTTAAAGTTAATAAATTAATAAGTTGTTACTGCAACATTTTACATTATTTTGCCATTAAAATGTAAAACATGCTATAGTGTTTTTTTATGATCAGTTTTATGTTACTTATACATTCTATCTGATTTATATGAACTTTTTCCACGCCAGTGTTTTTGAAAAAATTTGCCTCATCGACACGACAGCCATCGGCACTGATCCTCAACAAACCCGTCTCCATACCGGCGTGATGACTGCGATCTTAAACCAGATGGAACTGAATAATATTCTGATTGTTCCAATCTGATTTCTGACCTATAATGCTGCCTGAATCATAATCATACACTGTTTGTTCATTGGCCAGAGAAGAACTGGCCCCCCGAGTTTTGGTTCCTTGCCACTGTCGCCTTTTTCCCCTTTTTCACCCTTTTCCCCTTTTTCACCTTTGTTGCCATTGGTTTGCTTAGTTGGGG
Organism: Rhinichthys osculus; assembly: GCA_029959095.1. Lineage (NCBI taxonomy): Eukaryota > Metazoa > Chordata > Actinopteri > Cypriniformes > Leuciscidae > Rhinichthys > Rhinichthys osculus. Next base: position 31,993,962 of record JARWKJ010000023.1, read on the forward strand.
ACATTCAATTTAATACTCAACAATAATATTGATCTGCCTGCATTGACACCATTATATGAGAACTGAACTGAGCTGGACAATGACATCCCGGTTTTCTCCACAGCGGCTATATATATATATATATATATAAATGAACTAAATTAATAACTTTTTTACAACAAAATGAAACATCACTGAACTTACTTAAACTGGACTGTGACGCTATTTTCTTCTGGAAACAAACTTTGTTGCATTTTCCTGTTTTCTCTGTAAAGCTGCTTTGAAAGAATCTGTATTGTAAAAAGCGCTGTATAAAATGTGATGTGACTTGACTAAGTTTCTTAAAAAAAGCAACATTTTGAGCAAAAATTTGAGAAAATCACATTTTTGTCAAAGACTACATTCAGATCGGATTCAGAACGATGATAAAAACACAGATGGAGTAGATCAAGTCCATCAACACCCCCCAAAGCTTCACCATCCTATAGCTCGTCCTAGGTCAACAGTTCATTCAGTAAAAAAGAAATCCAGTAAAGATAAGTGTATCAGAATTTTGTTCCATTGTATTTGTGCAACCACTGAACCTTTATGTCTGTCTCTCCTCTAGTTCTGATGCTTCTGATCGTGGCGATGCAACGCAGACGAAAAGTGCCTCTTTTCCTGGAGGATGAACGTGATGTGCGGGAGAACATCGTTCAGTATGATGATGAAGGAGGAGGTGAAGAAGATACAGAAGCTTTCGATATGGCTGCACTGCGTAATCTTAATGTCTTACGTGATTCGAAGGTACAAAATGTAACTCCAGTTAACTCTGTTAACCCATACTCAGCTTCAGCTATGACATCTTACAAAACACTTCCTGACAACACTGTCTTTCAAGAGTTTATCTGGGACAGACTGAGAGTGACTGATGTGGATCCGTCAGCTCCACCGTATGATTCTCTTCAGACCTATGCGTTTGAGGGAAACGGCTCGGTGGCGGGGTCTCTGAGCTCGCTGGATTCTCCCAGTTCAGATTCAGAGCAGAGTTACGACTACCTCAGTAACTGTGGACCACGCTTCAAGAAGCTGGCAGACCTGTACGGCAATCTTGACGGAAGCAGGGTTTTCTCCTAGCCTTAATGATCATGGCCTATAAACAATCACCAACACAACAATTGTTATTGTTCTGCAGGTGTAAAGACAATGTGAAAGGTCTAAATTTCTTTAGTTGGCTTTAACAGGTTTGTCGACTCACTCAAATGAAATGAAAGTGTGGTGCCAGGGTTTGATTTGGTAGGTGTACTGTAGTGTCCCTTCAATCTGACCACTGCCCTGCATAGTTTAGTTTCAACCTTAATCAAAGAAACCTGAGCAAGCTAATCAAGAGTGCGTTCGACTCAATGCAGTTCTGCTCAGACCCATAGCTGTCTGGCTTGAAGCAGTGCAATCTTTGTCTGATTTAAACTGCGCGTGTCACTACGGGAAGCAGAAAAGTGTCACTACGGGAAGCAGAAAGTCTCAGACTTCACGGGACTGTAGTCTACACCAGGATAAATGAAAGTGCTCATAAATTGCTGTTGAAATGGTTTTCTCAATTGAAACAGAGTGGAGGCTTGGACCAGTAAACTGTATTTGATTTGTAACAACTTAAGCTGGTTTCTGGAAAACGTCTAGGTTACGACTGTAACCTCTGCTCCCTGAGAACAGGGAACGAGACACTGCGTCGATGACGCTTTGGGGAACACCTCAGGCGTGACAGGTGTCTGAAATCACTATCAAATCACAGCATTCATATTGACTGGCGACAGCCGCTGACTTGATTACCGTGCAACCCGGAAGTATATAAGGGCGCCTTCTAAACATGACAATCACCTTTTGTCTGAAGGGACTGTTTGTCAGGCAGGCCCCGAGGCATGGCGAAAAGACACAGTGTCTCGTTCTCTGTTCTCAGGGAACGGAGGTTACAGTCGTAACCTAGACGTTCCCTTTCGAAAGGGAACTCACACTGCGTTGTTGACGCTTTGGGGAACGATATACCAACGCCACCATGCTGAGGGGGGTGTATGCCCATTGGCAGTGACAACGGTCAGAACCAGCAAAATTCAAATAAAATGCCAGATCCACTCACCCTCAGGTCACACTGGGCTGTCAGTGACCGCATTCCCTATGGTCATAGCCCAAGCTATATGCTTCACAGGAAAACCTCCATAAACTTTGTTTAATGAAAGGCCTGCTCAAGGGCCTAGGACCACAACTTCAAATTAGAAGGGGTCCCTTCTAGGGAATGTGGCTAGTGAACCCGAAGGAGCGCCAGCCAATCACTATTCAAAGGAACATACTCACCCGAAATGCCATCAGGAAGGCCTGACCTGGTGTCACTTACATTGGACATTTCAGTCTAGCCAACTTCCTGTCTGTCCGAAGACAGAGCCTCTGGACACTTGCCTATAAATAAGGCATCCAACCCAAAGAGACTGCAAGCTGACACTGATCTAACTAGGAGGCCTCACGAGAGGCCTACAACCGTCTGACCAGAATCAGGAGGCCGAGTACTCATAGTGACCCTTAGTGATGGGAGCACATGGCCTGCCTGGTAGGCAAACCAGGCTGTAGGCTAAAAAAGAGATTCCGAGAGGGGACCAGTAGCAGAAAGTGAACACTTTAATCATGCCAGGGCACAAGCTCGCCTTCAGAAGCTGCCTGCTAAGACCAGCTGAACGGATAGCAAGCGGCCACTAGCTGTATCGCTGAGAAACCACTTACAGGGAGGTCTGGTGAGGCCTACTACCTTATAGCAAGCTAGAAAACTGGTTGCTATGAACCCCAACTCTGGGTGTCAGTCCCAGGGTGGCCTGCTAAGGCCAGCTGCCCAGTCCTGGGGTTCAGTCTCAGAGCGGCCTGTTAAGGCCGGCCGCCTGAAAGTTTTCTTAGGTAAGAAACTGATTGCCATAGACGTATAAGGTTGGGGACTGAGCTTCATGGTGGCCTGATAAGGCCAACCGCCTAACAGTGGTCTTACTAGCTTGCAAAAATTACCCACGCTGTTGGGGGTTTGCCTTCTGGGAGGCCTTAAAGGCCAACCATACAGTGGCAAATCTTATTTGGCTGATCATAATCGGGGCTCGCCTCCAGAGAGGCACACTGAAGCCAATTGTCTGATTGGCCAGTGAATTTTAACAGCCAAGCACCCCATGTTGAAGCTCAGGGTCAGGGAGGCCTGCTAAGGCCAGTGCCTGACCGTCAACACTGCTGGCGGTATACCCCGTCACTCGAAAACTCATTTGAGGATTTGAGAGGCCTACTCGGCCTGAAGCACGTAAGTGCTGTCAGGCACCCACCCATTCTGCTGAGGACTCGCTTTCAGGGAGGCCTGGTAGGGCCTACTAGCTGATAGCAAGTCTATTCTACTACGAATACAACACCGTTGGGAACCATACTACACCAACTCAAATATTGGGGCCACCCACAGGAGGCCTCTTGAGGCTGGCTACCTGGTTGCAGCTTTAATGTATGTCCCACAACGTTGGGACTCTCTTCCGAGGAGGCCTGTTAAGGCCTACTACCCGACAGTGAGTCTACTGCCCAAACTGCTAAGGCCAACCACCTGGGGTAAGCTGGCCTAAAGAGCCCTTTTTGGGGCTGCCCATCAAGGAGGCCTGCTGAGGCCTACTACTTGACAGCGCAGTCTTCGTTGGCAGATAAGCTGTTTATACAGTCCCTACAGTATTCTGGTACCTAACTATATTGCCCATGGCAGTGTACTCAGCAAAAATGCAACACCCTTTAAGCAAGGGGAGTACAACATATGCCACCCTGCCTCAATGAAGGCCCCAGATTGAGGGGCCTACCAAATATACACATGGGCGTCAGCTCATGGAAATGCTCTGGCTTCAAGGGAGCATACTTTGAAAACCAAAATGAAGTGAAGGTTAGAACTTTCTGCTCGACCCGAGCCATAGTGGTGTGAGGTAGAGTGATACAGAGCTGAAAGTGGAGTTATCAGAACTACCTTGTATCAAGTACCAACCACCTGCCCCTGAGAATTTAACAGGGTGCGGGCATGCCAGTGGCTCTAGAGGTGAGAGAAATATTTCTGCGCCCAGGCTAGGAGAGTGCGGCTTGCCTGCAAGCCAACCACCTTCATCCCAGCGCTTGAGCAGTAGCTCAGCGAGCTGAGTGGAGCCTACTCTGGAGGCCCAAGTCCAAAATGCTAGCTCTGCACGGCGGGTTCCGGCAATCCAAAAACAATCGCAGAGCGAAAGATGGCCTAACCCTGCCCAAAAAGACCGATTGTACTGGGGAGGCCTAACCCTAGGTTTTTATCAATCATGCCTCTACACCAACCTGCATTACTCTTCTCACCCCCGAATGCAGAGAAGGGGGCGGGCCTTGGCCGAACGTCTCCTTTTTGGGAGGAGGCTGACATCTAGGGATGCTAAACAGCCTAAAATCACATAGTGAAAGGCCAGAGGCAGAAATGCTTCAGCAGACCGCCTCCACTATCCCTAGTATAGCCTAGGCCAGCTGGTGAGGGCCAGCCTATAAGCATAGATCTACCTGAGGCTCGGAGGAGCAACAGCCTCAAGAGAAAGATTTCTCCTATAGAGGCTACAAACACCGCTAAGCCTGTATGGAAAACCCAAACAGAGCTCAAGGGAGCAATGTACTCAGGAAAATGTTAGACAGCCCCATGGGCCGGACATAAGATCTATCTGAAGCTCCAGTGTCAGTCTCTAGAAAGAAATCTATATACTTTCTAATAATTTTTTTTATTATTATTTAAGAGAGGAGATGAACTACTCTACCCTGCTGAGACTAATAGCCTGAGGGCTAAAACAGATGTATTTATCCTGTTAGGGGTGGTGATGGCGCAGTGGATAAGACACATGCCTTTGGTGTGAGAGACCCGGGTTCGAATCCACTGTGAGACACCAATGTGTCCCTGAGCAAGACACTTAACCCCTAGTTGCTCCAGAGGCGTGCGACCTCTGACATATATAGCAATTGTAAGTCGCTTTGGATAAAAGCGTCAGCTAAATGAATAAATGTAAAATGTAAATGTGTTAACTGTCACCCCCCTTTTTCTTGCATAGACATAAAAATCACTATCCAAACTTAAATGGTTGTAATTCAGGAATGCTTTGGAATATAGACCTATGGCTGGTCTTGTTTTAAAGAAGACATTTTCCAGATTATTGTAGAAGTCTAGAAATTGTAAAAAATGAAACAGAAAAAAAGTTATATAAGTTTGAGTTTATGAAATTGTGTAATGTAAAAATATAATGATTAATATTTTATATAAAATATATATATTACAAAATATATTTTACTCTAAAACTGCAAGAAAATTAAAGTCAAAAATCTGAACAAGTTGTATTCCAAATTTTAGGTTGATATCTCAAAAAATTAGCTTTCAGTAAGATTTAATTCGGGCGCAGTACCAAACTTTTTCACTAGGTGAACACCAGACTCCATTACTGCCCATATAAGGGCGCCTCCATTTTCATATGTTTTGAGTGATCTGAACCATGTATTTCCATAATTTTCATACAATTTATGAAGTAGACATCCTATTCAGAAGTAGTATGGGTGGTTTGGCAGTATTTGATTTGAATTATACCTCTAATAAATGCATAAAGACTAGGTTATAGCATTATAGCTCGCAGCCGCATTACAAATCGAGAATCCATACATTTTTCTTTATATTTAAAACATTTTCAGACCTTTTTTTCTCAAAAAATGGAATTGGTGTTATCTTTTGAACTCATGGCATTAAAAAAGATTGTTTCTACCAATCTTTCATGATTTTTCATGTTTATTGTTATTTCAAAATAAAGGCCTAAATACTCCTAATGAATATGAAATATTCTTGTTGCAAATTGATAAATTTCTGCTCCTCTGTAATATATTTTAGATAACAGCCACCAAATATGAAAACTAGAGATTTTAAGCTTTCAAATGATATATAGTTTGGCAATATTACTTTAGGTTTTTACTAAGATATTATTGTTTTAAACATGCAATGGCAACCCATGCAGGTTAAGAGGTTAAACAATAAACCAAGTGGCAGCATTCAACGTTTCCATTTTTTTAAATGACGTTCTGCCACTTAGTGCTCCGCTAACATTCCAGTAGAAATGAGCGGCGGCCTCAAAATGCTCTCATAATGAGATGAAGCCTAGCTGTTAACATAGTTTACATATATAATGAGCGTTGGCACACTATTCACTGGAATTCACTAAAAAAGAAGACCATCACATACTCATACATGAAGCCCATATAACTGGTGCTTCTCTCCATGGTTCTAGCCACCTAACAGGGGGATTTCAGGGCCCTAATAATACCATACCTTACATTATACCAGTAACATGACCCCATAACCCTACACAGGGAACGATGGTCTGTAGAGAAATACATGTTCTATGTATTACATGGTCTGTAGAGAAATACATTCTGTCCTTGCGGGATCTGAGGGAGGTGATCCATCACCGACGCTGTGTGAGTTTGTGCTGGATCATCTCCCTCAGATCCCTGTTCTTGCGGGAGTCCCACCTCTTCTGTGACCTACTCCTCCATGGAGGGGGCGCACGAGAGGCGACGCTGGCTCTCTGGCCCTGTCTACAGCCCTCCCGCTTGCCTGGGTGTGGAAGCGGATCTCAGCGGTATACAGGTCCTAAATGCAGCTGAGCGCGCCTTCGCCTATCTGAACTTTCTAACCACCGCCTCCACGGAGATGCCGAAAATTTGGGAGGGTGAAACCGGCGAATCGAGGAGAAAGCCCTTCTCTTTCTCCCCGATGTCAGCCAGATTCAACCACAGATGTCTCTCCGTGGCCACCATCTCCACCATCAACCGGCCGGTCGCGGCAGCAGTTTGTTTGGTGGCCCGGAGTGCTAGATCTGTGGTGCGGCGCAGCTCAGCAACTGCCTCGGGACATCCCTGCCCCCTGGTCGAGATCCCCCAGCAGATCGGCCTCGTATGCCTGCAACACCACCATGGTGTGCAGGGCAGGACCGGCCTGACCCGCTGCCGTGTATGCTCTGCCATTCAAACGCGATGTTGCTTTCAAAGGTTTGGATAGCAGGGTTGGAGCTCTCAGTGTCGATGCTCGTCCAGATGCAAGATAGTTCGCAAACGTCTCGTCGATGGGCGGGATTGACACGTACCCATGTTCTCCTATCCCCTCAACATCAGCGAAACTAGCCCGCTGATGTCAGTGGATACGGGCAGAATATGGGTTCTTCCATGCCCTCTCGATCTCAGTATGAAGACCGGGAAGGAATGAAAGGCTCACCTGAGCTGGTGATTTATGGCCGGGGAGAAACAGATCATCAAGCCTACCGCAGGCAGACCACGAACATCACCCTCATCAGCCATCTCCTGCTCATCCTGAAGAGCACTCGCTGCTGGGCTAAGAGGAGGAGATAAATCCTCCACCTGCAGCTCACCGAATCGTCTGAGAGGGTTATCCCCCTTTCAAGACAATCGGCGAGCTCCATCTGGGAACCCTCAAGGGAAAACGCTCACAGTTTGCACAGGCAGCTCCCTCGAGAACTGGCCGTGCGTGCTCTTCACCCAGACAAAAAAACGCTCAGTGTGTTACCCGGCATCAAGTATCTTGGGCATGGGTCCGCACACTTCTGGAAGCATTACTTAGCTTTCTCAGTGCATTTCTTTTTTCTTACCATAATCTCAAGGGCTTACAGACAGAACAGTCCCTGAAGATGAAAGGTGATTATGTTTGCAAGGCGCCCGTATATACTTCCGGGTTGCACGCCTGAGGCGTTCCCCAAAGCGTCATCGACGCAGTGCGAGTTCCCTTTGGAAAGGGAACTACATATAGGTGAGTTTGATCAGGGTTTTAGTTCAACTCTGCAGGGCAGTGGTTATCCAGGGACGGATCTGAGGAACCTTGTGCACTGTATATAAGACTATGGATAGAATAGATTTTACACTTCAAAGAGTTTGTCCATGTTCAGAGGCTTCCAAAAGAGCAGCTAGAGTAAAAAAACTGATAGGAAAAATGAGGATATATTCATAATGATGTAATCAACAAAAACTGTAATTTTCAGAACAGTCCAGAATCATCTACTTTTTATCATTCAACCTGGTTAAAGGACAAATATTTTTCAACTTGCTTTTGATATCATAAACTAGGGTTGCATTCCAAATAATTGTTTTTGAATCAGCTTGAATCTCTCTACAAAAGTCTCAAAAATAATTCTTGAATGTTTTTTTGTAAACCTCAGATTGTTTATGTGACCTAAAGTTTCAGTCTGAAATGTAAAAATCGGTTCAGCAGTCTTTTTTTAACAAATAACATTGCTTTAAACTTAATCAGTATAATAAAGTGAAAGCTTGCATAAATATGTGTGATTTCACAAGGCTGAGGATTTTATACATTTGTTGAAAAACTGAGCTTTACAAATCAATGCCGTTAATATGTTTTTCACTGGAGATAAATATCACAGTCAAAGCTGAGCAAACAAACGTGTGAACTCTTTTTAGTTCTACATTTTGAAGATATAAGGAAGGAAAATATTTAATGGATTTAAAAAAAAATCCTGTTTAGTGAACAATAAAAAAGGACATTCGATTCTTCAAAACCCTGCTGAATGCCTGCTATTGTTTTTTTTTTATGGAAGAGAGCAGAAGTCTTTGGTAATGTTCTGTTATAAAGGTAAGGAAGATCATTCCTGATTAGGAAGGTGAAATCTTTATTTCTTGGTGAATATAAGCCCATCCTAGCTAATGAAATCCAAGAATAGGACACATTTCTAATGCAACGTGTAGAAAGAAAGTATGACTTTTCAGTGTTTCTTGTTTCCTTTCAGTTTTTGTTGTTGAAAGGCAGCAGTAAAAGCTGTGGGAGATTTATGATGGGCCACACGAATTAGTCCAGGCTCATTCCTTCATGATACTGACACTTTTATTCAAATGCCGTTATCTTCTTCTTCTTCTTGTTTCTTGTGTAATAGCATTAAACATAATGCAGTTGTAGATTTATAGAAGAAAACTGCACGGCTAGGACACTGAAACCCCTGTTTATTTGAACACTTTTCCTCTTTTGAGATATTTAATGTTTATGTTAAATAAAAGTGTCCCCGAGGCCTGACGCCGCCCCCACTGTGTCTGTCTTTACTCGTCCCGCCACACTTGTTAAATCTTATCTTTCTCCTTGGATAGCTTTGCCCATACAGTCATTCTTCCGTGTTTGAATCATCCTCAGAAAAAGTCCAGTGCTGCTGTGCTGTGGCTTCTTTATTGCATCACTGCCCTGTTTGGCAGGGTTAATATTACAGTCAGCTTTCTCCTTAATGGTATGCCATATGCACCACTAGCTTATAGTGATGCAATACCAGGTGGAGGATTTGATTGTATGAGCATCATGTCATTGAAATCAGCAAGGTGTTCTTTAATTTACCGTGATGCAACCCAATGCAATGAGGATGTAACCCATCTCCGCTTGCTGGTAAACAGAATCTATCCTTGAGGTTATGGACACCACACACTTTGAAGATAGGCGTACTGTACATAGAGAAAAGAAGAAAGTTTGGAAACATCATATGAGTCTGGGAGAAAAACCCTTTTCTGTAACATTAGGGTTACATAAAGATTTATGAAATGCATCTGAATTCTAGAAACCTGGTTTGTGAGTTTTTGGGTCTGATTCAGGCTTGTGCAAAACTCAGAATTTCAGAATTCTGACTCCGCCCCAAAGGAAGTTGAATTTGAATTTGAATTGGAATGACAGGAAGTGGAATTAAATTCATGGCAATTCAAAGAAATTCCACACAGTCACACAACAGAAATAATGTGTTGAATCTTACATACATTTAGTGTTAAGGAAGGTTACTTTGGAAATGTAATTGCTCACTGTTATAAGTTACCCATTATAAATGTTGTTTGGATTACTTTATCAATGTAAAGCAATTTCCTTTTAATTGGATTAGTAACTAATTGAATTACACATTTTACCTCATACAACTAAATACAATTACATTCATTTTGTAATTTAATAACATAATTCCATTACACGTAACTAGTCACTCCTCAACCCTGCATACATTTTGTTTTAAATATATATATATATAAACAAATGTCTATCTCAAATTGTTTTGTTTTTTTCTAAAGATTTACTAAAGTAATTCTGGTCAATTAAATTACAATTACAATAAATCAAACTTAATTATTTGTTCTGTGACTAGAGCTTTTAACATTCATTGCTGGGGGAAAACATTTAATGTAATCTGTACAAGTAGTTCAAACTAATATCATTTATAGAATATGTAATGCAATCATATCTGACATATACTGTAAAGCTTCATTTTTAAACACTTCACTTAAAATATGTATGTGAATTGCTTTGAATTTTTTATTGAATTGCCATTCTGCTTCCTTTAATTCAAATTCGAATTGTAATTCTAGATCCTGTTTTTGACATCAATTCAAATTCAATTCAATTCAGAATTGTGCACAAGCCTAGTCTGATTTTATCAATACTTTTGTAAGGCTCCAGCTTGTAATAATTCTCACAGCCACTAGGTGGCCCCAGATTCTGTAGAATTAATTGTGTTTCTACTCATTAGTATTTGATTTCAACCAACTGTGGTTCATTAGCTTGTTTGTGTTGGCCTATTTAAATTCAATAATGCCCTGTTTGTCCTGATGGAGTGCGCAATGTGGTTTAGGTTCATACATGAAATTGTGGATATAAGATAAAGAAGATGAAATCCATGGCTTCAACTCATTGTGGCCATTAACACATTAATTTACTCTGTTAGTTAATACTAGATGTTGATAGTAAATGAATCCATGATGACACATTTAATTAATAGCAATTCATATATGACTTAATCTATAAATCAGACCTCTTTATTATATTCTTTATTATCATTAATAACTGTCTTAGTTCTTCATTTACTCATGATTATCTCTGCATCAGTTAAACATGAATGAATATTAATGCACCTCTATTGTAAAGTGTGACCAGATCTCAAGGTGTAATTTGAGATATAATGTAATTTTGACTTGTCTGTAAGTAGGTCAATTGCAGGTCATTTAAACTATTACTCACCGTTTATCTTCTGCTTCGCTCTCCCGTTGCTGACTGCGCTGAACAAACGCCCCCTCACCACATACAACATCAATTAAAGCAACACCAAGAAACTTTTCCTCTGCGGTCGCCCTACAGGTTGGAAGCGGAATTGTCCATTACCGATGTCGTAAATAATTGAGCCGAGCGCAGCCTACTGTCGCACACACGCTCGCTGTTTATCCAGCGCCGGCTTTGGTGTTGCATGATTTCATGAAAGTATGATGTATTGCGACATCAGAAACAAAGAAAAACGAAATAATGACTATTGTAACGCTTGACGTAAAGCAAGTCAAATTTGTAGTTTTCTTATGTCTCATTAGAACTACAGAAACGCGACCCGATCTGGCAATCTTGTGGGTTATAGCAGATATAGGACCGCAAAGCGAATCCAGAAGTGCCTTTCACCGTTACGACTTAATGAACCTCTGAAACAAGTTTGGAAACATTACTTACAGGTAAAAAATCTTACTTAGTGTTGCTATAAAGATACCTTTTTTTACAATTCCTACCAATCAAAACTCATTTGTAAATTTCATAAAATACTTTCTGAAGAATGTTACTGGAAGAATGACAAGTCAAAATAGCATTCTCGATATCTTCAATGCCAATTACGACGAGTCAAAATTGCGCGATATCTGGAATTGTAAAGGGGAATTATATGTTAAAACAACTTGCCATACATCTGTGGATTGTTGTAACAATCATAACATGAGTATTTCTGTTCCTTAATTGCTCTTCATGTTTCAGTACTTCAGGTCTTTTGGGAGATTCAATTTTCTGAATGATCAATTACCAAAAGAGATATGTTAATGTCAACCAAGACCTGAGGGAGAGTGTGTCTTCTCAGTGGATAGAAATACAGACTGCTAGGGATTCACCGCATCAATAGATTCTGACACATCAGTCCTCATTTCTGTATGTGTGTGTGCTTTTTCTCAGATGTAGCATTTATATCATGCAAGAGAGAAACAAAAATGAGGCAGAAAATGCAGCTAAACTGAGACTGAAGTATAAAAACCTTTTTTATTCAGCACAGGGTTTCAAAGATCTAGCCCAACATTCAATCTGCAAAATAATTTTTTACTACACATAATATTCTATTTTTAGCTCCATTGGGACAGTTTAATCTCTTGCCATACTAACAAATAAATGTTTACATTAGTAGTGACTCTATAAGATATTAAGCATAGTTTGATGAGAATCAAATTTATAGTGTCCAAGTTGACAACAGTGAAAATAATCCAGAAAGTAACTACACATGTGAAGGATTTACGAATCTTTATCCAGATATTTATACCGAACCATAACATTTACATTTACATTACATTTATTCATTTAGAAGACGCTTTTATCCAAAGTGACTTACAAATGAACGAATAACATAATAATTAGAGAATAACATATTCTACACCATCTTTAATTTCACATCACTTTATTCTTACAATGATCAAATAAGGTCAAATAAGTATCGGTAATGCTTCATTTTACAGTACAGTACTTACGCGTACTTACAGTGTACTTACCTAGAAAGTACTGACTAATATAAGGTAAGTACATGGGTTAGGGGTAGGTTCAGGGTTAGTACCTAGTTATTACCCAGTAATTGTAATTACTATAATAAGTACATAGTATGTACATGGGTAACAGGACTGTAAAAGGAAGCGTTACCGAAGTATCTGTATGTAACAGGTACAGTAATACTTCAGTGAAAGACTGCAATTACACTAAAAAAACAGGAAACCTGCTACTCCAGCCAGTGATGTTAAAATATGGAAGTAAATTAATGGCATATGTCTTTAGAAAAGCATGATGAACTGCATTAATTAAACAAAATGCATTGCATTAGCAGTGCTTGCATTTCAGTGGGCTGAAATTCAACACGGTTGTATATTTAATTCAATTCAAATTCAATTCAGTTTATTTATAAAGCACATTTAAAATCAACCTTGGTTGCCAAAGTGCTGTACATAAAAACGACAAAGAAAAATAAAACCGAGACGGGTAAAAGTTAAAAATAATTAAAAGCATGAGAGAAAAGATACGTTTTTAACATAGATTTGAATTCGGCTGATGTAGGAGCTGTTCTAACAGACAGTGGCAGATTATTCCACAGCTTATGCGGATAATGCTAAAGCTTGATCTCCACTGCGGCGCCGGCGAGACCGTGGAACAAACAGGAAGTGACAGTTCTGTGATCAAAGGGATCTGGATGGGTTATGAGAAACAAGTAGATCGGTGAGGTATTTAGGGGCTAAATTATTAAGAGCTTTATAAACGAATAAAACAATTTTGAAATCAATTCGGTAATGGACTGGCAGCTAATGCAAGGAGTGTAAAATGCTGTATGTGTGATATGGTCACGTTTGCGGGTTCCTGTGAGTGCGCATGAGTGCAGCGGACCCTGGATCTCTGACGTGTCGTTGTTCCCTTTCGAGGGAACTCGCACTGCGTCAATGACGACATTTTGTAACGCATCTGAAGTATGAATGAAACTAACCCAATCCTGATTGGTGCTGCGTCATGACGTAATGTGTGACGGCATACACGGAAGCTACAAAGGGACGCCGGCACACAACAGCTTCTGCGATGAAGCAAGCGCTCTGTGTCAACTGTCTGTCCTATTTGGTGTTGTTTGTCCTGTAGGAACTTGAATTGTTACTATAAGCACAGCTGAAAGCGTGTGTCTTCCTGCCCAAGATTAAACTTTGGGAGGTGACGCACGCGATCGGTGTGTGACACTGTTTGGATGCGAGGCATACACGGTTGGCTCTTGAGGGTGCTGGCTGTGTTCATTGAGAAATATCCCGAAGCTTTCGGGTGTTTCAGCCTCACGCCTATTGACGTTTTTCTCGAGGGAAGAAAGCCGATATGTATTGTGAATGGGTCGTATCTCGCGTTCCACCTGTCTGGTTATTATGGCTGCATTTAATTCTGATGAATTAAAATGGTGGAATATCTGACTTTGAGCTAAATATTTTAACCCTCTGGGGTCGGCTATCACGCCGGCGCGATTGTCTCGCTTTCTTTCTTATCAGTGCAAAATAGACTCAAATAACTGCCGATTTTTGTCATTAAGGCAAGTGTTGTACGTCATTCAAAACTGTTAAATGTCTTATTTTATTTTTGTACACTAATAATAAAAACAAAATGTTGTGTTTTTCGTCAAATAAAGAAAATAAATATGATGCGCGTTCTCCCGTCTCTCTCAATGTGAAGTTCATCCTGAAACGCGACAGAAAATGACCTATAACTCAGCGAATGCTTGTTACTGTGACATGAAACATATGTCTTTACAAAGCTTGAAGTCTCCATTTTTAAATGATTTAAATCATATCAAAACAAATATTCTCTGTTTAAGTAATCCGTATGAAAGCAACGACATGTACAGTTTCTCCAGGCAGAGCTGATTAGTGCTAATGTGACCACGCGCGCAAGAGCTGTTCACATGCAAATGATCCACGCGGAGGAACGCAGAGCTGTTACCGCCCTTATCACCTCAAAACAAAGAATTAGCGACTTCAGTACTGCTCTGCTTTTCATCGAGTTTGGAAGACTGTGTTTGTGCTGTGCTGTTTACCTTGGATTTACCTCAGAAGAATTAGAAGAACACAATTTGATTATGAGAACGATTTTTAATGTAAGAAACTAATAGTAGCATGTTATTGTTGCATAAACTTTACATTGTAACTAGGCTTGGGAATCGTTTCCAGGTTCCGGTTTGGAACCGGTTCCAAACGTTCCGATCCATCGGAATCGTACACTTCCACACGTTAACGATTCCACTAACGATTCCGAATGTTCCGTTCCATCTATTCCCGCGTCGCGGCATGACGTTACATCATGCGACTGGATTTTTAAATCCCCCAAAAGCGCGATGGCTACGAGACGTAAACGATCGAGAGTGTGGCTTCATTTTAAATGCAGACCGGGGGAAGCAAATCTGGGCGACACAACCCCTCCCGTCATTTCAGCTCCAATGGCGGCATCAAAACAATGAAAGCATGGCGAAGCGGCTCTCCACGCACTGCTTTCTCGACGCTATAAGCCCTCAGTACCGAGCCGAGCAGTTCGCACGTGACTTTTATGCAGTGTTTCCCACACATAGACTAATTTGCGGCCACAAAATCAACTCCGGCCGCCACATATTGCGTTTCGTTAATTTTTTTTATGCTATTTAAAACACGCAACGTATTCTTTCCGTTGTATTTCCTTTCCCCGCTCTCCCTCCGTCTCTCTATCACTCACGCGTCTCTCTCACATACACGCACACACACACGCACACACACACACACACACACACACACACCGCGTCTGTCTATGAGGCGCCGGACTGGACAAAAGCGAAGCGAACTCCGCGCGACACTGGGCGAGAGAGAGACAGAGTGTGACTTTAATTTAAACTTATATAAACTAATATAATTTATTTTACTAGACAGTATAAAGCTCATAACCATATTTTGTTGTTACTTGAAGAGTGCAGTGTCATGTGGCATCATGCAGTATTTGTCCTGAATAGGCTACTCAGTAAATGTCTGTAATTTAAGGTCATTCCTATTTTATTTGTATACATTTTAATCATTAACTTTAAAAGCACACTCTTTTTATGAATAAAATAACAGTAAAGGGTAAAAAAAAAAATGAATTCCCAAAAATTAAAACGGAAAAAACGGAATTTGGGAAAAAATAAAACGGAATTTGGGAAAAAATAAAACTGATTTCATAGGGCCCTAGATATTGCACACTTGGTTTTCATTCTCTAAAACCACTTTAAATTAGACATTCAAAGCCAACAACTCTCAAAGCAACCCTTTAAGTGTTCAGCAAATGGTACATGAATCGATATGGGTATTGATAAGGAATCGTATAGATAAGCAGACTCGACAATGGCATCGATATCGATCATTTCTTAACGATGCCCATCCCTAATTGTAACTATTAGTTAAACTGGTGCCAGACTAAAATGTATGTTATGAAATGAGAAGTCTTCTTCATGGCAGAAGTCAGACCAGTTGCTTGTGTGTTTCGGGTCACCCAAGAAGGGACTTCCCGCGTCCAAACAGACCATCAGTAACTGGGTCGTATGGCCTATCAGGTGCGCAGCTTGCCTTCACCTTTGGTCATGAGGGCTCATTCAACCAGCATGGCGTCCTCTAGAGCCCTTCTTTCAGGGGCCCCGATCCAAGAAGTGTGCGATGCAGCAGGATGGGCCACCCCTCATACTTTTATCAGATTATATAGCCTGGACATTTCTTCTACGCCAGGCACTCTAGTGCTCTCGTCCTAAGTGTGCCTGTGCTCAGCTTCACACTGGGACAGGCAGTGCTCGTTCCTTAAAGTGTCGTCATTGATGCAGTGCGAGTTCCCTCGAAAGGGAACAAGGGTAACAGTCGTAACTCCAGACGCTTTTTGTGTATTTTCTGGTGTGTATGTCTGTGTTGGCTTAACTCTGTCACGCCGGATTTTCAATGGGCTCACAACATTCCCGAGGACATTGCGAGACCATACGGGTCTCCGTGGATTGTCAATCTAGCTTTTTTATAATAAACTCAATGCACAACTTTGCACTGAATACGTGAGTGTCTGGCACATATATATTTCCTCCTCCACATCTTCTTGCCAAAGAGCCCTAATAGTGTCTATAGACTCTGGACAAAGACTATGGATTTGAAAGTAAATTTGTGAGATTAGACCTTTTATTGTACAAATCGGAGTAAAGAAAAAAAAACTATTCAAAAGGATTATCATTAGGCAAGAGAGGAACATCTGGAAATGTAGCCCGAGCAAAACTACAAACTTGTAAGTATCTGAAAAAATGCTGCTTCGGAACTGAAAATTTGTCCCTAAGCTGTTGAAAAGAAGCAAACGTGCCATCAATATATAATTCATGAAATGTATTAAGGCCACAACTAGACCAAAATAAAAAAGAACTGTCCAACAGAGAGGGAGAAAAGACATGATTAGTGGCTACAGGAGCATGGATTGATTATGACTGTAATTATGACTGTATTTGAGCCCAAATCTTAAGAGTGGTCTTAACTTAGCAAAAGGTGAGGTAGAAGATAGAATGGGAGAAAGTACTAAAGCAGGGGTTCCAAAACTTTTCCATTCCAGGACCCACCTAGACTTTAATCTATCTCAAGACCCATCAAAATTATTTTAAAGCATGAGGGTAAATGTTTATACATTATACATTTTTTTGACAACGGTTAAAACAGCAGCCTATTGGCTGTTGAAATAATGTAAAGAATACAGAGTAGTTTTAGTCTGCTGCCTCAACTGATTTACAGACATGGCAGAACAAATTTAAAGAAATGAAAAAGTAGCCTACTGTAAGCTTGATCTGAACCAAATGTTTAATATGACAAAAAATATGAATATAAAAAAATAATAGACTAATACTAATACTTTATGCTGCGAGTGTTGTTAAACTCATCGCATTTTTCAGTGGAGAAAACAAGTTTGTGCTTGTGTGTGTACATGTGAAATGTGTGTACATGTGAAATACTTTTTACATAAATATTTTCCTTATGTGCGGGTAGATAGCCAAATGCACGCGAAGCATTTGCTTTGAATAGATCTACATATTTATGTGTAACATGAATTCCAAGACATGAAAAACTAAATGAAGCGATTTTGAAAGGTAGGCTACTTAGAGGAAAATTCTTTGCTAAAGTTTTAATGGGAAATACTACACTTTTAATTTTAATTTTAAGTTAAATTTATAACCAGAAATTTGACCATAGGATTGAAGAGTGGCCAGGGCAGCAGGGACGGAAACAGACAAATTAGAAACATAAAGATAAATCATCCGCATTTAAAGAAACTTTTAACTTGACACAATTCCTAACTATGCCCGTAATGGCACAGTTAGACCGAAGGAGAGAGGGCTTAAGGGACATCCTCATCTTGTAGAACGATATAATCAGAAATAATCAGATTGAATGTTGTTTGTCGTTTACTGCAGCCAGTGGGGAGGAATAAAGCAACTTAATCCATGAAATAAATTTCTTTCCAAAACCAAATTTATCCAAAGTATAAAAGAAATTGCTCCACTCCACTCTATCAAACGCTTTCTCAGCGTCCAACTAAATCAAAGCTTCTTCTGTATTAGCCTGAGAAGGATTGTAAATTATATTCAAAAGCTGACTGAGATTAGAGAATAAGTGACGATTCCGAATAAAACCTGTTTGGTCTACTGAAATAATAGTCGGAAGAACGTGTTTCAGTCTTAAAGCCAGCAATTTTGATAACAGTTTGAAATCGTTCCGGGTTACTTGACTGTAACCCTGTTCCCTGAAAAAGCGGAACGAGATGCTGCGCTGCTTTGCGCATTGGGGAACGTCTTTAATCGTGACCCGCTGTGAATATAGTGTGTAAACTAGGGGTGTCCCCGACTAAGGATTTTCATAGTCGAATCAGATTCGTCAAGTCCTGCCCATAGTCGACTAATAATCGAATCATGTGTGTGGCGTTGGGGAGGGGGCGGGGCTTTAACATTTTAAAGCCGCGATGTACAGAACATCACACAAAGATATAGAAGAAAATGTATAAAAACATTTTGGATCAATAAAACTAAGAAATAACATAAATAACTGCAGAAAGGCCACACTGCAGATAGGATTTGCATTTCACATGCAAATCAAATTAAATCGGCTGAATTGCCTGTACGAGCATGCTCTAAGTAGGCCTACAGCGCAACATCGATGCACTGAAAAATAATCAACAATTAAGAACACAATATACATTTATAATAAATAAAAATACAAAACGAAATAAGTCAGAATCAAGTCACAAGAAGCAGAACAAATGTGTGCAAAATGCCTAAAGTGCAGGGGAACAAATATTCAAAACACAAGTCACAAACAGTTAAATTAGATCACCCTGAGTGATCAATTAATAAAATAAAAATAAAGAAATTATTAAAATAACGAAAGTATGGCCAGGATTGTCAACTTTGTCTTTTAACTGCAGAAACAACAATAAACGCTAAACTGGAGCGGCAGTCTTTTTAGCTAAACGTGTTCACAGTATCCAAAAATCTAATTAGAACCGGCTGAAATGTTTTGAAATCACTTGTACCCATACCTGATCAAAAAAACAAAATCCAGTCTTTCACTCAGCCTGTGTCCGTTTGAGTCTTTTCAAATTGTGTGCGCGGATAAAATACATTCTAAAACGCTTAACGTGAAAAACGCTTAACGGCTTTGTCCTAAAACTGTTATATTAAAAGATCAAATTCTGTACACACCTTGTTAATAAAGCATACCCTACAGAAAAGCAGATGAGCCCAACGCAACACGTTTTATTATAGGCTACGTTAAGCATTTTCCTCACATAGAAAACCGTTAAAGAAAAAGCTTTACGTGACTTTCTATAGAAGAAACGCGTTCATATTCTGGGTTCATCTGCTTATCTGCACATGGAATGGTTTCTTAAGGTGTGTAGCCTACTGTGTGCATTAAGCACGTAAAAGTGCCATTTAAGCGTTTTAAAAGCTTTTTTCACGTTAAGCGTTTTAGAACGTCCCGAGGAAAACCAACCTGTTAACGTTGGCCGGCAGAAGTGCGATCATGGTTTTCCTGATGCTAAATCCAGCCTTGGAGAATATCCTTTCTGATGGTGTGCATCTTTAGATTTTCTTATCCCAGACATTTTTAAAGATTTAAATCCCTGCCGACAAGACGCTCCTCTGTCGGTCACGGATCGAAAGTGAAACTTAAATCTGTCACGGGGTGTTTGGATTTATTCACGCTGCACGCACGTTAAAAAATATTTATTAAAAGCTTCTTTCTTTGCACATTTTTATTGACAGCATTATCATAATAGGCTGTATATTGACGTATTGACAGAAAACCAGTAGTTCTATGTGAAATCAGACATTGAGCACACTCATATAGCCAAAATGACATAATCCTCGTTTAATAACACATCTGCGTAAATTCGATTGGTAGTCGAATCAGGCTCCTCCTATCGAAGCATCGAATCTTCGACTATTCGGGGTCACCCCTGGTGTAAACACGTCGATTTAATCGACCCAAAGTAATATAGCCTCGGTCGGTGACATCATCGGCGTGCACCCGCGACACGAGGCTATAATTAGATGAGCCCCCAGGTGCATCGTCAGGATATTTTTTCTGAAGATCAGTCCTGTGACATCATCAGCATGGCAAAGTAGCGCAGCATCTCGTTTTTCAGGGAACTGGGTTACAGTCAAGTAACCCGGAACGTTCCCTTTCAAAAGCTACAATCGATGCTGTGCTGCTTAGCGCATTGGGAACAAGAATACCCACGCCGCCGTGCTAGAAAGGTGTCTGGACTCCTTACGGTTGTGTAGGTGTCCTCACAAGAACACAAGAAGGCCCTAGACACTAGCTTGTGAAGTCGACTCAAGGACATGAGAGTCCGGAGTGGCATGAACATCCAAACTATAAAATCTTATGAATGTGTGCGGAGAGGACCAGCCTGCCGCATCACAAACATGTTGTAAGGGGGCTCCCCTCGCCAAGGCAGTAGAGGAGGCGACCCCTCTGGTGGAGTGAGCCCTTAGACCCGTTAGCGAAGCTTGGCCGCGCACCTCATAGGCAAGGGCAACAGCATCCCTGACCCAATGTGACATGGTCTGTTTAGTAGCGGCAGCACCCCTGTTACTGCCCCCATAACAAACAAAAAGTTGCTCTGATTTACGCCACTGGCTGGTGCGGTGGACGTAAGTCTGAAGAGCACGGACTGGACACAGTCTGTGAGATCTCTCCTGCTCCGGCGTTGTGAACGGCGGAGGGCAGAATGCCTCAAGAGTGACCGGATGTACAGCCGAAAACATTACTTTAGGCAGGTAATCAGGATGAGGATGCAAAATCACTTTCACCATTCCTGGGGCAAAGTCTAAGCAGGATGGCGATATTGACAGAGCCTGCATGTCCCCGATTCTTTTTAGAGAGGTTATAGCGATAAGAAAAAACATTTTTAGAGTCAGAAGTTTGTCAGACGCTGACTCTAGAGGTTCAAAGGGGGTCTCAACCAGACCCTCGAGGACTATTGCTAAGTCCCATGAAGGGATCTTGGTTGTAACGGGAGGCCTCAGTCGTCTGGCCCCACGAATGAAGCGAGCAAGCAGAGGATGTCTCCCGAGTGGCACCCCGTCCACCAAGACGTGGCAAGCTGAAAGAGCGCCCACATAACCCTGAGAGTGCAGGGGCATGTGCCTGCTGATAACTTTTCCTGCAGGAAATCCAGAACTGAAGCAATCTGGCAGTTGATCGGATCTGCATTATGTACAACACACCACCTTTCAAAAACCCCCCATTTGTTGGCATAACTCTTTCTAGTGGAGGAAGCCCTAGAACTTAGAATGGTCTCAATAACAGCAGGCGAAAGCCCAGTGTCCCTCAGTTGGTACCCATCAGGGGCCAAACATGAAGGATCCACAGGTCGGGCCTGGAATGGAATATCATGCCCTCCGCCTGGGACAGAAGGTCCCTCCTCTCCGGAATCGCCCATGGCAAGCCGTTGAGGAGAGATATTATCTCCGAGAACCATACTCTGTTCGGTCAACGCGGCGCAATCAGTAAGAGACAAGATCCTTGTTGGCGAACTCTGGCTAGAACTCCCGGGAGCAGAGCCACTGGAGGAAACGCATACAGGCGCATTTTGGGTCATGTGTGCGCCATCGCATCCAGACCCAGGGAGGCTGGGTGATTCAGAGAGAAGTAGAGGGGACATTGCGCTGTCTGATGGGAGGTGAAGAGGTCCACTTCCGCTTTGTAAAATCTGGTCCAGATCTGATTGACTACTTCTGGGTGGAGTTTCCATTTCCCCGTCAGCAGTTTCTGTCTGGACAGTAAATCTGCTCCCACATTCAGGTGCCCAGGGATGTAAACTGCCCTGAGTGACAGGAACTTCTCCTGGGCCCAGAGAAAATCTGCCTCGCTATTCTGTTCAGATTGCATGAGTGCAGACCTCCCTGGTGATTATGTAAGAGACTGCCGCTGTGTTGTCTCCCCACACTAGGACATGACAGCCTCTCAACTGAGGGAGAAAGTATTTCGGGGCCAGAAATACATATTCCATCAACTTGAGACAGTTGATTTGCCAATCAAGATGATGCCTACCCAGATCCCCTGGGAGCACATGCTCTTGCCTTTATTTGCCCTAGGGGATTGTATAGTTATTTGAGCCACAACTGAAGTGGTCTCATGGGCAAAAGGCCCAGAGGGATCCCTGTGAACGCAGCTGCCATGAGACCTATGTAATGTCCTGACCTAGTCAGATGCTGCTTTAGGGTGTTTAAAATGGTCTTGACACAAGCGGGGGACAGTTGTGCCCCCGATGGTGACAAAGTCCCATTTAGCCCTCAGGCACGTTACCCGGGGAGGAGGAGAGTGAACGCTTTTCTTGGCGTTGCAACTCAGCCCCATATAGAGAAGATGAGCGGGGATCGATCTAGATGTCGAAGCGCAAGCTCTTGAGACTGGGCCAGTATCAGCCAATCGTCTATGTAACATGGCTAGGTCGAATGGAAGGAACCGGAATTGGTAAGCTTCGCCCCCCAAACCAAACATCAGGAACTTCCAGTGTTGTGGCAATATTTCTATATGAAAATATGCGTCTTTTAAGATCGACCGTGAAGATCCAAACGCGATGTTGAATTTACAACACGATCTTCTTGATAGTTAGCACCTTGAACTTGAGCGTTCTAACGGAACAGCTTTAAAGATCTAAAAACGGATGCAGTCCCCCATTTTTTGTGACAGCATATGCGCCTATTCCTGTTTCACGGTAGTGGGAACCACACCGTTAAAACGAGGAGGGCAACTCTTTTTTTACTGTATTTAGGACACAAAAAGAGATACCCGGCAGTAGCTTTTACGCTGCCAAAGTTTCTTTAATACTTCCTGTTAGGGGAATGTTGAATGTTATTTGTCCTGGGCGATAACAGGAAATAAAAGAACATTCAACATTTCGCTGGAAACCGCTGCCCCCTGAATCACCAGAGGTGGCAAGGATGTTACAGTGGTTTCGCAAGGGCTGCTGAGCGCGACGAGCCGATCCCCAGTCTTTACGAGGGGGTACGCAACTTGCCATACTCTGCTTTGAGCCCCCCTTTTTTTTAATCAGATCAGCCTGATATGCCTGCAACACTGCCATATTAGCCAGTCTGACCCCCACCGGCGTGGATGTTATTATACACAACTTGTACTGGGGAGTACTGACTCCTTAAATAATGTGAGCCCCAGAGAAGAGAGAGCCCGCGAGCGTCTCTTCGGACTGGCGCATCATCGTGAACCACATGCCCCTGCACCCACAATAGTCTAATAGATTGACGTTGAGGGCACAAAGATGCACGAAGAATAAGGTTTTCCCCATGCACAATTTAACGTCATGGAGATCCTCAAGGAGGGCAGTTTAGCTGTAATCTGGCCACAGCACGAGTCACCACCTCGAGTAACCTCTCACACGCTTTATCATAATGAGAGAAGTGCTCGGATGCGGTACTCCCAAAATCCATCATTTTAGATGGATTTTTCAATATTTAATTCCTCAGAATTAAATGTGACCAAAGAACAGCCAGACAATATATTAATACAAGCATTTGATGTATTGCATTGAATATCTGATTTCTCATTTAATTCATCAGCAATAAATACAGCCAAATATCAATCAGACAAGCAAACACGGTCTGAATGACAGGCTGTTTAAATCTTTCATAAAACCAGCCTAGTATGCCTGTAACACAGCCATGGTGCACAGCGCAGTACCAGCCTGACCCGCTGAAAATGCATATGATAATGCGATCCCAGGGGAGAGAAAGCCCGCGAACGTCTCTCCGATCTGAGGCAGCATCATATAATCGTGTGCCTTTGCACCCGCGATAGTCGAATTGGTCGACATCGAGGGCACAAAGACACGTCATGTATATCATCACATCACCGGGCGGGCTTTTTAGGTGCGACGATATTTCTCCACAGTCCTCTTTCTTTTGACATGCTGGTCAGCTCTTTGTGCAGTCGTTCTTTATCTAGGTCTAGATGTTCGTAGTGCCGATAAACGTAATCCCTGTATGATATTCTTGGTCTACCCCCCCGGTTCGATGCGACTTCCGACTTGTAAAGAACATATATCGAACTGGTGCTGCCTTCTCCTGATGATGTCACTAATTAGCTGTTGACCTGTCGTGCTGTATAGTTGTTCATTTGTCATGTGAGACTCTGCTTGGTTGATTCCCAGCATGATTCGGTAGCACTTTCTAGCAAAGATGTTTAGCTTTTCTTCAAGGGCTTGAGTGAGCGCCTATGATTCGCATCCGTAAAGAAGCACTGATATGCACGATGCATGGAATAGGCGCATCTTGAACTTTACATGCCGCTTGGGCGATCTCAAAATGGTCTTGAGTTTCGTGAATGCGACCCAAGCTAAAGCTATACGGTTGTTGACATCTTTTTCGGTCGACACTATGTATGATCCCAAGTACTTA
Organism: Rhinichthys osculus; assembly: GCA_029959095.1. Lineage (NCBI taxonomy): Eukaryota > Metazoa > Chordata > Actinopteri > Cypriniformes > Leuciscidae > Rhinichthys > Rhinichthys osculus. Next base: position 32,018,492 of record JARWKJ010000023.1, read on the forward strand.
AACTCGTCCGCGATTGCGATCGGCTTTCCATCAATTGACAGATTGGTCTTTATTTGGGATTTATCGTTTAGTTGGACTTGAACGTTTTTTTCAATACTTATCTCGAGACCGACGGCAGAAGCATTTTGCTGCATTACTGTTAGCTGTTGTTGTGCTCGGGTTGGATCATTCTCGAGAAGCGCTATGTCGTCTGCGAATGCGAGGTCGTTGAGTTTTCGTTCGATTGTTGTCTCTTTTCTCTTTTTGGCACAAGATCGTTGTGGCCGTGCGTTTTCCGATCGGGCTGGGGTACCCTTGTGTGTTAGGTAACCGAAATCGCCTGCTGACTGCTTTGAAACATAGTCGATGACAATTATGAATAGGTACGGTGCAAGGACGTCTCCTTGTAAAACTCCTGTTGTGATTGCAAAGGACTTTGAACGCTCTCCTCCAACGTATACTTGGCTTGTCGACTTGTCATATATGGTTCTGATTGCTAATTTCCAATGGAATTCCGTAATGACGTAGGATGGCAAACATCATCTCTCGATCAATTGAGTCAAACGCTTTCTTGAAGTCGATAAAGGTAGTATACATTGGGATGTCTTGTGTGCACGCTCCATCCATGATCCTACGGAGGATGTGGATCTGTTGAGCACATCCCCGGCCTGTTCTGAAACCTGCTTGGTTGTTTCTAAGCAGTTTGTCGACCGGGCCTCTTATGCGATTGAGAATTACTCCGTTGTAGACTTTGACTGCTATGGACATTGGGCTGATTCCTCGATAGTTCGTCATGAGCTGTGGGTTACCTTTCTTCGGTATTGGCTTTATCAAGCTTGATGTCCATTGTGTTGGTGCTGTGAGATGTTCGTAGACCAACTGGCAGATGTTGTGAAGTTGATTTACCACGAATTCACCTCCGTCTTTTAGTACTTCAGCTGTCATGGCATAATCTGGGCCGGGTGTTTTGTTACGGTTGAGTGTAGTGATGGCGTCCTCAATTTCTGCTCTTGTTATTTTACCCAATTTTATACCTGGGATGTCCGCTGTTGGAAGTGGGCGGTTGTTCGGGTTGATTTTGGAACTCTTGTTGTTCAGGAGTGTTGAGAAGTAGTGTGCCCATTCTTTTAAAAGATCTTCGTTTGAAATTGGGATGTCGCCATTGAGCATTCTGACTTTGCTAGAGGAAGCATCTTTGGGCTTTTCACTGATGTCATGGATAAGCTTCCAAACTTTGCGATGTTCGTGTTTGCTGACTGCTTGCTCTAGGGCATCGAGTTTAGAGTTGGTATGTGCCTCGTTGTCCATATCGAATGCTTTCGAAACCTCTTTTTGCTTTTCACGCCATTCTTCTTTGTCTTTTGAAATTTGTGTGCGCTTGTATCTTGCCTTGAGATCTCCTTCTTTGTTGATTAGCTTGATGGTGTTGAGGCTAATCCAGCTTGGTTGTTTGGATTTCGGCCTTTTCTCCAGAATTTTCTCACAGGCTCCGACAAGAGCAGAGTCTAATGCGTTGGTTCGCTGTTTTATGGATGCCGGTGGGTCTAGGCGTGCTGTTTCATCGAAGAGTGCTTCAAATCGATTCCTAACCTCCACATTGAACACGTTTTTCAGTTCTGGGTCTTTCAGTTTTTCAACGTTGAAAGCGCTTCTCTTGTCCGGTTTAACTTTCGATTTTCGTAGGCAGAGCTCGAACTTGGCGCACACAATTTTATGGTCAGAGCCGACGTTGCAGGTATTATATGCACGACAGTTTTTGACAGAAGTCCACCACTTTGTGCTGAATAAAATGTGGTCTAGCTGGTAAAATTTGCTTTTTGGACTTTTGTAAGTGCGTAGTCTGGTCGGTCTGTTTGGAAACCATGAGTTGGCGGGCGTAGACTCGCCATTTCACACATGCTGATCATCCTCAATCCATTGTCGTTTGATTCTGAATGATAGCAGTGGTTGCCGACAACTCTTGGATTTGAGATATGACTGTCTCTCCCGATTCTTGCATTAAAGTCTCCTGCAAGGACAGTTATAGTGTGTGGGGGAATAGTCTCGATGAGTTCAGTGAGATCGTTGTAAAATGCATCTTTCACGTCGTCGTTGGTATCGTCTGTTGGGGCGTATACTGAGACTAAGCATACCTTTAGATTCCCTTTCAGATGTATCGCTAACAAACGTTCGGACTTAACTGTGATTGAGCCGATTAGTTGAGCTGTCAAGTTGTTGTACAAAATCGCGACACCGTGACATTTACCAGATGAATTTGAATGTGCCAGGGTCCAGCTATGATTTTGCTTGTAGTGAATGTAACCCACCGTGTCGGATGTTTTGAGACGGTGCTCTTGAATGGCAACGATATCGATGTTACGCCTCTTGCAGTGTACTATCATTCTTTCAATTTTGTGCGTAATCCATACGTCGGTTTCTTTGTTATATGTGTCGTTCAGCGTTCTCACGTTGTGAGTGGCTACGGATAAATATTTGTTCTTCTTGGATTTTCCAGTCTTAGCATACTTGTCAGTGGCTGGCAGATTGGTTAACCAACCACCGCGGTCCTTGATTACCTGGGCGACGGCCGAGCCAGTATAGTTTTGATTTGGTTGTGGATTCATATCGTTTACTACCTGGGTTTTCCTTTTTCCAGGTATGACTGCGTAGGGACACGACACCTCATGCGCAGAAAAGCAGTGGGTTCGCCTTTCCAAGGTCTCCTTGTAATTGCCTCACCCTTTCCTCAAAAGCCTTTCTGGGGTTGAACCACTTATTTGCCTTTTGAGGTCAAAGTGTTATTGCTGCATCCCAATAACACTTCGATAGTTACACTAGGTTCGGTCCCCATTGATCTAAGATCTTCTGGTAGGCTATCCATCTAGTCCCATCTAGACTATCCATCTAGTCCCTATCGGGTCAGTTTAACGTCATGACCAGGACATGTATATACACATATATATAAATATATATTTCTTTATTTATAAACTTTGAGTGTTTTATAGGTCTCTTTTTGCTGTGATCAGTGTAGTCTGGCCACTGCACAAACGATCGCCCCGAGCAGTTCTCCTTTTATCATCGCGGGAGGAACGCTTGGAGGCGACGAACTCACGAGATGCAGTGTCCTCCGCCCGAGCCGAAGAAGCGCCGAGGCACGCTTCGGTTGTCAGGCAAAAGGACATCGCGATCTAGAGAGCGAACGAGCGAAAAGGACACACTCGTCTCTTGCTCCTCAGCCAGATCGACACGCGAGCTCCACAATCGCATTGCGGGTGCTACCCCTTTGAAATAAGCAAAGCGAACGCGAAGCACTTAACTGTGAACATTCGACTGTGCTCGCAATCACCATGCTCAAACGCAAGGGCTGCATGCTCTTTCCCCAAACAAACAAAGCAGTGAGTGTGTGTATTCAGTTCTGACATAGAACGTGAACATGGAGGGACACAGCGCTTACTCTGTTGACTCATTTCTCTTTCTCTTTTTACTTTTTCTAAACTCTTTTTAGATCGTTGAGAGATGAGAAAGAGAAAATCTGCACACTGCTCAGTGATAAAATAAATAACTCCTAACAAAGATCTGTAGTAGATAGAGAGGAGATAAATGCTTGCACACCAAACACAGAGAGTTCTCTGAAGACAAAAGACCTGACGATGCACCTGCGGCTCATCTATTTATAGCCTCGTGTCGCGGGTGCGCGCTGATGACGTCACCGACCGAGGCTATATTACTTCGGGTCGATTAAATCGACGTGTTTACACACTATATTCACCGTGGGTCACAATTAAAGATGTTCCCCAATGCGCTAAGCAGCGCAGCATCGGTTGTAGCTTTTGAAAGGGAACTACATTTATCAAACTTATCGGACAGAAGGAAGTACAGTCTAATGGGTCAAAAGAAGAGAGATAGAAGCCTGACTGAGGGTCTGAGGGAGAAGGCCTTTTTCCAATTATTCATGAAACATATCCAATAATCCAAAACCAAAAGGTTTTGCCAAAACACTTTATAGAATTCCACCGGGTATCCGTCTGGTCCTGGACTTTCCCCAGACTGTAAAGAAGAAACAGCTACATAAAGTTCTTTGATAGTAATTGGCTAATCTAATTCATCCGAAGATGATTTTTCAATGGAAGGCATAAATAAATTACTGAAAAAAAATCATCAAAGCTGGAGGAATTAAAAGAAAGCTCTGATGAATACAAGGACATTTAAAGATCTTTGAATACAGAATTAATCTGTAAAGGATTTGTAGTAATACCTGAGCCAGTTTGAATCTGGGGAGTTTGATTTGTAGGTACGTAATTTCAAATATTCGATTAGAAAATTATTCGATTAATGCAACCTCTGATGTGATCTGAACATGAAACACAGAGTGATTAAACTACTCAATCCTGAGCACTGAGAAATGCTTCAACAACACTGCAATGATAAAGGGGGAACTTAAACTTGTGTGGCCTTAAAAAATATGTTTCATGATAATGTTGCTTTATGTATGAACCCACACGCGCAGTGCTGTCAGCATCATTAGGGCAGGACTCATTCTGGGAAACAGAGAGAGCAATAGAGCAGAACTGTTGCATGTAAGCGCTGTCTGTGTCAACATGATAAACAAATGCACGCATGCCACCCACACACACACAGCAGCCCAGGCATGTCTAATGATGACAAACACAGAACAAACTATAAACTGAACTTAATTATACGCATCAAGACTCATAACCCCCCCCCCCCCCCCCCCCTTCTCTAAAGTTGTGTAAAGAGAGACGTGTGGTGTAAAGCTCATAAATCATGTACAGTAAGGTCTGAAGAGACTCATGAAGTCAAAAAGGGAATGAGAAGCCAGTCAGTGGAGTTTGTGGCAAAACCTTTTACAGTGCTTGAGTATTATTGTCTTTTACTGCATATGATAATCCATACATAGAAAGGGGAAGTGAAATGACATTCATTACAAGATTATTAGTTAAAACATTTCAAATGCACCTGCAGACTATTTTTCACGTCATGTATTTCATCATTGAGGATTTCTTACAAATACTTTGTAAAAATCTCTTCTCGTCTCGTTCTCGTGAATTCAAACTGTCTCATCACACCCTAGGAAATATATATTTGCTAAGCAAATTAAGCCATCTAATGTGATTCATTCATATCAGTATCGGACTTGTTCTGGAAAAAGTGGTATCGGTGCATCCCTAATATATACAGTATATATAGTATGTACAGTATATTATATTATATTATATTCTTGAGATAAGGGACAAAACATGTCCTACACACAAAAGCCCTCTTTATCTAAAAAAATAAAGAAATTCATCAAAATAAAAATATTTAAAAAGATACATCTGGATACTCAGGACATTCATTGCTTTTATTTTTAAATAGTTTTGTTAGTATTATTTTAAATACATGCTCTATACTTGGAAAATACATGTAGTTTAACCTGTCCTCAGCATTAGGTCATAATGTAAAACAGCCAAACAAGTGTTTAAAAATGCGACAAAAAAAAAATAAAAAAAACATTTAAATTGAAAGGCATAGATCTGTAATATATCAAACAATATAAAAAGTAAATCTTGAATTATATTTTCCATAAAAAAAATACCTATCAAAATTGTGTCCTCACTTTGCGTCAACTCCTTCAGGATTTTTTATAATTCTGAATAAATCAGGCAATGTCATGGTCATAACTCTGAGGACCCCTTTTCTATTTCCTGCTCATTGTGGATCTCACACTAAGACACACAGTCCTAAACGTTTTATATATTTTTTGTACTTTATGTAAACAGTGTTGAAGTCTCTGCAGTCATAGCTTTAACATGTCAACTTCGTCTTCTGATGTAGAAGAACCTAACCCTGGTTGCAATCCTAAACTTTAACTTTAAACTTGTCCCTCAAATCTTATTGGTTGATTGGAATGTTGTTCCAGGAACATGTTGCACTGTAGGACAGTTCAACTTTTATTTTTTTATTTTTTTAGTGGCGGGTCCAACTCGCAACCGCCAATAGCAGGATTCGAACCGGCATGAGAGGTGGGCACGTTAACAAGAGCGCTAAAAAAACTACACCGCTTTACCATCAGTCGCTAGTGCTCCTCTTGAGATGTAAATATAAATTCAATTATTATTATTATAATGTTACATAAAGATGGATGTGTGTATGTACACATGAGTATTAGTGCCATATAGGACCATCATACCAATGTTAGGGTCTCTGCAATATACATTCTCTGATGCCCAAAGAGTTTCAGAAGTAGTAGTAGAAGAAGAACAGGGTTCAAGATCCTTCTTCGTTTTGACTCCTAAAAGTTCAGTTCAGTCACTCCAAGATTTGTAGGTATGATCATAAAAGCCACAGTGAGAATAGTTTTTTGTCGTCAGGTCAGAATAAGGTGTCATCATCTGCTGCTCCCAGCCATGGCGAGAGCCTCAAGAGCTGTGGCCCCGAATCACGAGTTTGACTCACGCAAGGGTCAGATGTGTCAGACTCCAGCGAGCTCAGTGACCCCGAGACCGACCCCGTCCCCTCAAACGCATATGTGTGCAGACAGTCAAAGGGTGGGACGCAGGGGTCTTCATCTGCCTCAGCCAGACGATCCATAATAAACTGTTGAAAGACCCCGTCTTCTGGTCCTATGAGGTGAGAGTGGCGTAGAGACATGCGGATGCTGGTGGCGACTTGTTCTCGGCAGAGCTTGCGCTCTCGCCGGTGCGGATGCCGAAGAGAAACTGTTTGGTTGGACTGTGTCTCTGGGACTGTAAAACTCAGGATTTTCTCAGAGAACTCTTCTGTTTCCAGCTCTTGTGTTGCCATTTTCTCCTGCCGTAATGTCTTGTATTTTCGCACAGCTAGAATGAACGTGGCTAGCACTGCAGGGCAAGCCAGAGAGAGAAGTGTTTTACAATACAATACAATATCTATTTATAAAGCACATGTATAAACAACCAAAGCTGACCAAAGTGCTGTACAGAACAGAACAGAATAAAACTAAGAAAAAAAAAATTACTACTTTTTAAACTGGATACAATTAAGAAAATCTTACCAGGGTCAGGTCCAGGACTTCATAAAAATATCAAATACATTAAAACCGGTATTAAAATATGTAAACATTTTGGATTACAATTAGGAATATCCCAAGCCGATCTCAAAGATCAGGGCTGATTAAGCATTTCTTTAACTGATCGGTATCGGCTACTCTAAGCCCGAGCCTCTATTTTACATCAGCTGTCACGCCGGTGTTGTGTAGTAGGATTGCTAACCAGCGACTGCCATTAAATGGAAAAGAAGCTCAAATGTGCTCAAGAACCTGTTGGTTCTGTGGTCTGTTCTAGCATGTCTCACACACACGTTCAAGCTTCCATGTTTAGCATATTTGATGTACACTCGAATGTCATTTATTTACTATTAAATGTTAACTGCCGTCAGACTATCTTAGACATCTTTCCCATCATGTGTTGCTGTCGGTTGCGTCTTGGTTCGGACTTGACTGACAGACTGGCATTCTGACACCGTGAGCTTAATGCTTTCTAACCTAAAATCCACTTTTTCCCCTTTATCAACATAAAGTCAAAATAATCACAACATCAAAATAATACAATTATTCTGCTTATATAAAAACATAATAAAATAAAAAATAGAAGAAGTTTATATCAGTAGTCTCATATTCAAAATTGTGACAACACAGTCATGTTTACATCTACTAATGTCTTTATACAGTGTGTGTACATAGACATATGTATCAGGGGCGTTTCCTCCGAGGAGGAAAGGGAGGCAGTGTCTCCTCCAAAAAAAAATCAATATTACAAAAATAAAATGATTGGATGTGATCAGTTATGATTGGATATGATTGGTTTGTGCGATAAATCCTTGCTCTTGTTTTCGTGTGGATTCTCGAATCGTCCCAAATGAAGACGATGGCGTTAATGGGAAAGCTAATTAAAAAGTAAGAAAAACAACACTTAAGCCCTATTCGCACGGGATAAGTATTACCTGGGGACCACGTGTGATTTAGAAATCACCCCTCCCACATCTGAATTTCGTGTGACACATTCGCACGGGATAAGTGAAGCCTGTGATTTTACTCAAATTTACTGACTTATCTCCCGGATATGATGTCAATAGGCTATTGCTTGGACAAGTCTTGTAGTTATAGGTCTAGCTGTATGATATATCATAAACAGAATAATGTTCCTTACCGCATGCTGCTATATACATGGCAGTCATCTCCATCTAATCATTCTTTTTGTTTTTGCTCTTCTGATGGTTTTCAGCTTTCTCTTTCTGCAAATTGTATAGTTGTATGGTGTATAGACCCAGCACCCAAAATACTATCAAAACACTCCATTATTCACGAAAGACTGATAAAAAAGTTTTTTTCCGTGTGTTCAGTGTCGTAACTTGACATGTCTAAAATGTAAACAAGCTCTTAGAAGCTCTAAACAAGCTCTTTGCCGTTGTACTGTACACTGAATTCAGAAAAATCTTGTTCTCTTTCAAGGGAACTCGTGTTGTGTCAAAACGATGCACAGACCGATCGGTTTATGACATCAAAGTACCGCGAGAGCGATTGAAAAGCATACGGAGCCGTCTGTCATGTCATTCACCGATCGCTCTGTGCAGCGCCGGCTCAAGTCGATTAAGCCTATTGTGCTGTGAAGCAGGAATGAAATCAGTCCAACGGCGTGACGAACATCATCGACCGGGAAACTGTAAAGCACACCTGAATCAAACAGTGTTAGCTTCTGCGCCTTCAGCTAGCGCTCTATGTGTGAAATGTCTCTGTCTTTTTATCTATTTATTGTTTGTTTGTGACAAGCATATCAAGACACAAGTATAATGGCGAGCAAACAGCTTTTTGAATCGTGTGTCCCTCCCTGCCCTCGCTACATTAGAGAAATCAGCAATTTAAACAAGTGTCATTTCGTCGGATATGATGTCATTTACAGGCGACGAAATGACACTTGTTTAAATTGCTGATTTCTCTAATGTAGCGAGGGCAGGCAGGGACACACGATTCAAAAAGCTGTTTGCTCGCCATTATACTCGTGTCTTGATATGCTTGAGACGCCAAAGATGCTTAAATAAATGATGTGTTTTATTAGACAGGTGAGCAACTGTTTGGATACCTTTATCGACAGAAAACGAATCATTGTAATACATGCTCAAACTTTTGGTGATACTATTTATCTAGATTAGGTATGGTGAAGATCACAAGTCTTCATTAGACCTAGATTAGGTCTATTTAACGACTGACTTTGAAGAATGCTCATTATGTTACAACCAATATTGCACATCTGCAGATTATATATGCAGTCTCATTTGTGTACAGTATGTAATTAGCATTATGACACTTGATCAAGCATCAATGTTATTATATTAGTGTGAGGTCACACTGGTATATCAGTATATTGATTATGAAAGTTTATTAGATTGTTCACTGCTGTCATACTTGCCTGGTTGAAGTTTGAAGAATATTCCCTCATTAACACAAAAGCTCTGCTAGAAAAGAGAGTCTTGTGATTCAGTACTAATGCAACCTCAAATGTATCCCACAATTAAAGATAAATGGAGAAATCTATCCTGGGCTATGTACCACTTTTAAAAGATTCCCTTAGAATCAGATGGTCATAATTGCATTGTTCCACTTCTCATTTAGCCTCACCTGCAAGTGTGATGAGGCAAACAGACAGGCCCAGTAGAATCTGCATGTTGAGATCCAGAGCGAGCGCCTGGGCTTCAACACCAGCTGATGGACAGTGACCGTTCGGCTGGCACACACACACCCTGATGGTGAGAGTGGTGGTGCTGGACAGAATGGGGGATCCGCTGTCTCTGATCACCACTGGAAGATAATAGTGTGTGCGGTCATGTTGGGTGAAGGTGCTCCGCCGTGCCAGAATGCTAGCTGTGTTATCTGCAACAGTTTCAGATTACCATACAATTATATACACACAGTGCATTATACAAAAAAGTATCCAGAAGACTTGATCATTTGATCTGTATGTCAGTGGCATGCAGTGCTTTTCTGAAATGAGGAGGCAAAGTCCTCATTATTATATAATGCTTTATTTTAATCTATTGTAAATTAATGTTCCAGTTGCACTTAATGTTAACAAATTTTCCAGGTTAAATAGACATTACAGTTTAAAAAGAAATCCCGTCCACACATGCCAGGCGGCGATTTAACCCTAACCGCAAAGCCACGTTGGCCAATCAGAAGCCTAACAAAAAGTTATTACCGGTTCCGGTAGGCGGACAACGGCGCACACTCTGACGTCAAACACAGCGGATAACGGCGCACACTCTGACGTAAAACACAGCGGATAACGGCGCGCACTCAGACGTCAAACACAGCAGATAACGGCGCACACTCTGACGTCAAACACAGCGGATAACGGCGCACACTCTGACGTAAAACACAGCGGATAACGGCGCGCACTCAGACGTCAAACACAGCAGATAACGGCGGACACTCTGACGTCAAACACAGCGGATAACGGCGCTCACTCTGACGTCAAACACAGCGGATAACGGCGCTCACTCTGACGTCAAACACAGCGGATAATGCCGCGCACTCTGACGTCAAACACAGCGGATAACGCCGCACACTCTGACGTCAAACACAGCGGATAACGGCGCACACTCTTACGTCAAACACAGCGGATAACGGCGCACACTCTTACGTCAAACACAGCGGATAACGGCGCGCACTCTGACGTCAAACACAGCGGATAACGGCGCGCACTCTGACGTCAAACACAGCGGATAATGGCGCACACTCTGATGTCAAACACAGCGGATAACGGCGCGCACTCTGACGTCAAACACAGCGGATAACGGCACACACTCTGATGTCAAACACAGCGGATAACGGCGCACACTCTGACGTCAAACACAGCGGATAACGGCGCACACTCTGACGTCAAACAGCGGATGACGGCGCACACTCTGACGTCAAACACAGCGGATAACGGCACACACTCTGACGTCAAACACAGCGGATAATGCCGCGCACTCTGACGTCAAACACAGCGGATAACGCCGCACACTCTTACGTCAAACACAGCGGATAACGGCGCACACTCTGACGTCAAACACAGCGGATAACGGCACACACTCTGACGTCAAACACAGCGGATAACGCCGCACACTCTTACGTCAAACACAGCGGATAACGGCACACACTCTGACGTCAAACACAGCGGATAACGGCGCGCACTCTGACGTCAAACACAGCGGATAACGCCGCGCACACTCTGACGTCAAACACAGCGGATAACGGCACACACTCTGACGTCAAACACAGCGGATAACGGCGCGCACTCTGATGTCAAACACAGCGGATAACGGCGCACACTCTGACGTCAAACACAGCGGATAACGGCGCACACTCTGACGTCAAACAGCGGATAACGGCGCACACTCTGACGTCAAACACAGCGGATAACGGCACACACTCTGACGTCAAACACAGCGGATAATGCCGCGCACTCTGACGTCAAACACAGCGGATAACGCCGCACACTCTTACGTCAAACACAGCGGATAACGGCGCGCACTCTGACGTCAAACACAGCGGATAACGGCACACACTCTGACGTTAAACACAGCGGATAACGGCGCGCACTCTGACGTCAAACACAGCGGATAACGGCGCGCACTCTGACGTCAAACACAGCGGATAACGGCACACACTCTGACGTCAAACAGCGGATAACGGCGCACACTCTGACGTCAAACACAGCGGATAACGGCGCGCACTCTGACGTCAAACACAGCAGATAACGGCACACACTCTGACGTCAAACACAGCAGATAACGGCACACACGCTGACGTCAAACACAGCAGATAACGGCGCACACTCTGACGTCAAACACAGCGGATAACGGCACACACTCTGACGTCAAACACAGCGGATAACGGCGCTCACTCTGACGTCAAACACAGCGGATAACGGCACACACTCTGACGTCAAACACAGCGGATAACGGCGCACACTCTGACGTCAAACACAGCGGATAACGGCGCGCACTCTGACGTCAAAAACAGCGGATAACGGCGCGCACTCTGACGTCAAACACAGCGGATAACGGCGCACACTCTGACGTCAAACACAGCGGATAACGGCGCGCACTCTGACGTCAAACAGCGGATAACGGCGCACACTCTGACGTCAAACACAGCGGATAATGGCGCACACTCTGATGTCAAACACAGCGGATAACGGCACACACTCTGACGTCAAACAGCGGATAACGGCGCACACTCTGACGTCAAACACAGCGGATAACGGCGCACACTCTGACGTCAAACACAGCTGATAACGGCACACACTCTGACGTCAAACACAGCGGATAACGGCGCACACTCTGACGTCAAACACAGCGGATAACGGCGCACACTCTGACGTCAAACACAGCCGATAACGGCACACACTCTGACGTCAAACAGCGGATAACGGCGCACACTCTGACGTCAAACACAGCCGATAACGGCACACACTCTGACGTCAAACAGCGGATAACGGCGCACACTCTGACGTCAAACACAGCGGATAACGGCGCACACTCTGACGTCAAACAGCGGATAACGGCGCGCACTCTGACGTCAAACACAGCGGATAACGGCGCTCACTCTGACGTCAAACACAGCGGATAATGCCGCACACTCTTACGTCAAACACAGCGGATAACGGCGCGCACTCTGACGTCAAACACAGCGGATAACGGCGCGCACTCTGACGTCAAACACAGCGGATAACGGCGCGCACGCTGACGTCAAACACAGCGGATAACGCCGCACACTCTTACGTCAAACACAGCGGATAACGGCGCGCACTCTGACGTCAAACACAGCGGATAACGGCACACACTCTGACGTCAAACACAGCGGATAACGGCACACACTCTGACGTCAAACACAGCGGATAACGGCTCACACTCTGACGTCAAACACAGCGGATAACGGCGCGCACTCTGACGTCAAACACAGCGGATAACGGCGCGCACGCTGACGTCAAACACAGCGGATAACGGCGCACACTCTGACGTCAAACACAGCGGATAACGCCGCGCACTCTGACGTCAAACACAGCGGATAACGGCACACACTCTGACGTTAAACACAGCGGATAACGGCACACACTCTGACGTCAAACACAGCGGATAACGGCTCACACTCTGACGTCAAACACAGCGGATAACGGCGCGCACTCTGACGTCAAACACAGCGGATAACGGCGCGCACGCTGACGTCAAACACAGCGGATAACGGCGCACACTCTGACGTCAAACACAGCGGATAACGCCGCGCACTCTGACGTCAAACACAGCGGATAACGGCACACACTCTGACGTCAAACACAGCGGATAACGGCTCACACTCTGACGTCAAACACAGCGGATAACGGCGCGCACTCTGACGTCAAACACAGCGGATAACGGCGCGCACTCTGACGTCAAACACAGCGGATAACGCCGCGCACTCTGACGTCAAACACAGCGGATAACGGCACACACTCTGACGTTAAACACAGCGGATAACGGCGCACACTCTGACGTCAAACACAGCGGATAACGGCGCACACTCTGACGTCAAACACAGCGGATAACGGCACACACTCTGACGTTAAACACAGCGGATAACGGCGCACACTCTGACGTCAAACACAGCGGATAACGGCGCGCACTCTGACGTCAAACACAGCGGATAACGGCGCGCACTCTGACGTCAAACACAGCGGATAACGGCGCGCACGCTGACGTCAAACACAGCGGATAACGGCACACACTCTGACGTCAAACACAGCGGATAACGGCGCACACTCTGATGTCAAACACAGCGGATAACGGCGGACACTCTGACGTCAAACACAGCGGATAACGGCACACACTCTGACGTCAAACACAGCGGATAATGCCGCGCACTCTGACGTCAAACACAGCGGATAACGCCGCACACTCTTACGTCAAACACAGCGGATAACGGCGCGCACTCTGACGTCAAACACAGCGGATAACGGCGCGCACTCTGACGTCAAACACAGCGGATAACGGCGCGCACTCTGACGTCAAACACAGCGGATAACGGCGCGCACACTGACGTCAAACACAGCGGATAACGGCGCACACTCTGACGTCAAACACAGCAGATAACGGCACACACTCTGACGTCAAACACAGCGGATAACGGCGGACACTCTGACGTCAAACACAGCGGATAACGGCGCACACTCTGACGTCAAACACAGCGGATAACGGCACACACTCTGACGTTAAACACAGCGGATAACGGCGCACACTCTGACGTCAAACACAGCGGATAACGGCGCACACTCTGACGTCAAACACAGCGGATAACGCCGCACACTCTGACGTCAAACACAGCGGATAACGGCACACACTCTGACGTCAAACACAGCGGATAACGGCGCACACTCTGACGTCAAACACAGCGGATAACGGCACACACTCTGACGTTAAACACAGCGGATAACGGCGCGCACTCTGACGTCAAACACAGCGGATAACGGCGCACACTCTGACGTCAAACACAGCGGATAACGGCACACACTCTGACGTCAAACACAGCGGATAACGGCGCTCACTCTGACGTCAAACACAGCGGATAACGGCGCGCACTCTGACGTCAAACACAGCGGATAACGGCGCGCACTCTGACGTCAAACACAGCGGATAACGGCGCGCACTCTGACGTCAAACACAGCGGATAACGGCGCGCACTCTGACGTCAAACAGCGGATAACGGCGCACACTCTGACGTCAAACACAGCGGATAATGGCGCACACTCTGATGTCAAACACAGCGGATAACGGCACACACTCTGACGTCAAACAGCGGATAACGGCGCACACTCTGACGTCAAACACAGCGGATAACGGCGCACACTCTGACGTCAAACACAGCGGATAACGGCGCACACTCTGACGTCAAACACAGCGGATAACGGCGCACACTCTGACGTCAAACAGCGGATAACGGCGCACACTCTGACGTCAAACACAGCGGATAACGGCGCGCACTCTGACGTCAAACACAGCGGATAACGGCGCACACTCTGACGTCAAACACAGCGGATAACGGCGCGCACTCTGACGTCAAACAGCGGATAACGGCGCACACTCTGACGTCAAACACAGCGGATAATGGCGCACACTCTGATGTCAAACACAGCGGATAACGGCGCGCACTCTGACGTCAAACACAGCGGATAACGGCGCACACTCTGACGTCAAACACAGCGGATAACGGCGCACACTCTGATGTCAAACACAGCGGATAACGGCACACACTCTGACGTCAAACAGCGGATAACGGCGCACACTCTGACGTCAAACACAGCTGATAACGGCACACACTCTGACGTCAAACAGCGGATAACGGCGCACACTCTGACGTCAAACACAGCGGATAACGGCGCACACTCTGACGTCAATCACAGCGGATAACGGCGCACACTCTGACGTCAAACAGCGGATAACGGCGCACACTCTGACGTCAAACACAGCGGATAACGGCGCACACTCTGACGTCAAACACAGCGGATAACGGCGCTCACTCTGACGTCAAACACAGCGGATAATGCCGCACACTCTTACGTCAAACACAGCGGATAACGGCGCGCACTCTGACGTCAAACACAGCGGATAACGGCGCGCACTCTTACGTCAAACACAGCGGATAACGGCGCGCACGCTGACGTCAAACACAGCGGATAACGCCGCACACTCTTACGTCAAACACAGCGGATAACGGCGCGCACTCTGACGTCAAACACAGCGGATAACGGCACACACTCTGACGTCAAACACAGCGGATAACGGCGCACACTCTGACGTCAAACACAGCGGATAACGGCGCGCACTCTGACGTCAAACACAGCGGATAACGGCGCGCACGCTGACGTCAAACACAGCGGATAACGGCGCACACTCTGACGTCAAACACAGCGGATAACGGCGCACACTCTGACGTCAAACACAGCGGATAACGGCGCGCACTCTGACGTCAAACACAGCGGATAACGCCGCGCACTCTGACGTCAAACACAGCGGATAACGGCACACACTCTGACGTTAAACACAGCGGATAACGGCGCACACTCTGACGTCAAACACAGCGGATAACGGCGCACACTCTGACGTCAAACACAGCGGATAACGGCACACACTCTGACGTTAAACACAGCGGATAACGGCGCACACTCTGACGTCAAACACAGCGGATAACGGCGCGCACTCTGACGTCAAACACAGCGGATAACGGCGCACACTCTGACGTCAAACACAGCAGATAACGGCACACACTCTGACGTCAAACATAGCAGATAACGGCGCACACTCTGACGTCAAACACAGCAGATAACGGCGCGCACTCTGACGTCAAACACAGCAGATAACGGCGCACACTCTGACGTCAAACACAGCAGATAACGGCGCACACTCTGACGTCAAACACAGCAGATAACGGCACACACTCTGACGTCAAACATAGCAGATAACGGCGCACACTCTGACGTCAAACACAGCAGATAACGGCACACACTCTGACGTCAAACACAGCAGATAACGGCGCACACTCTGACGTCAAACACAGCAGATAACGGCGCGCACTCTGACGTCAAACACAGCAGATAACGGCGCGCACTCTGACGTCAAACACAGCAGATAACGGCACACACTCTGACGTCAAACATAGCAGATAACGGCGCACACTCTGACGTCAAACATAGCAGATAACGGCGCGCACTCTGACGTCAAACACAGCGGATAACGCCGCGCACTCTGACGTCAAACACAGCGGATAACGGCGCACACTCTGACGTCAAACACAGCAGATAACGGCGCGCACTCTGACGTCAAACACAGCAGATAACGGCGCGCACTCTGACGTCAAACACAGCAGATAACGGCGCGCACTCTGACGTCAAACACAGCGGATAACGGCACACACTCTGACGTTAAACACAGCGGATAACGGCGCGCACTCTGACGTCAAACACAGCGGATAACGGCGCACACTCTGACGTCAAACACAGCGGATAACGGCGCGCACTCTGACGTCAAACACAGCGGATAACGGCGCGCACTCTGACGTCAAACACAGCGGATAACGGCACACACTCTGACGTTAAACACAGCGGATAACGGCGCGCACTCTGACGTCAAACACAGCGGATAACGGCGCTCACTCTGACGTCAAACACAGCGGATAACGGCGCGCACTCTGACGTCAAAAACAGCGGATAACGGCGCGCACTCTGACGTCAAACACAGCGGATAACGGCGCACACTCTGACGTCAAACACAGCGGATAACGGCGCGCACTCTGACGTCAAACAGCGGATAACGGCGCACACTCTGACGTCAAACACAGCGGATAATGGCGCACACTCTGATGTCAAACACAGCGGATAACGGCACACACTCTGACGTCAAACAGCGGATAACGGCGCACACTCTGACGTCAAACACAGCGGATAACGGCGCACACTCTGACGTCAAACACAGCTGATAACGGCACACACTCTGACGTCAAACACAGCGGATAACGGCGCACACTCTGACGTCAAACACAGCGGATAACGGCGCACACTCTGACGTCAAACACAGCCGATAACGGCACACACTCTGACGTCAAACAGCGGATAACGGCGCACACTCTGACGTCAAACACAGCCGATAACGGCACACACTCTGACGTCAAACAGCGGATAACGGCGCACACTCTGACGTCAAACACAGCGGATAACGGCGCACACTCTGACGTCAAACACAGCGGATAACGGCGCACACTCTGACGTCAAACAGCGGATAACGGCGCGCACTCTGACGTCAAACACAGCGGATAACGGCGCTCACTCTGACGTCAAACACAGCGGATAATGCCGCACACTCTTACGTCAAACACAGCGGATAACGGCGCGCACTCTGACGTCAAACACAGCGGATAACGGCGCGCACTCTGACGTCAAACACAGCGGATAACGGCGCGCACGCTGACGTCAAACACAGCGGATAACGCCGCACACTCTTACGTCAAACACAGCGGATAACGGCGCGCACTCTGACGTCAAACACAGCGGATAACGGCACACACTCTGACGTCAAACACAGCGGATAACGGCACACACTCTGACGTCAAACACAGCGGATAACGGCTCACACTCTGACGTCAAACACAGCGGATAACGGCGCGCACTCTGACGTCAAACACAGCGGATAACGGCGCGCACGCTGACGTCAAACACAGCGGATAACGGCGCACACTCTGATGTCAAACACAGCGGATAACGGCGGACACTCTGACGTCAAACACAGCGGATAACGGCGCGCACTCTGACGTCAAACACAGCGGATAACGCCGCGCACTCTGACGTCAAACACAGCGGATAACGGCACACACTCTGACGTTAAACACAGCGGATAACGGCGCACACTCTGACGTCAAACACAGCGGATAACGGCGCACACTCTGACGTCAAACACAGCGGATAACGGCACACACTCTGACGTTAAACACAGCGGATAACGGCGCACACTCTGACGTCAAACACAGCGGATAACGGCACACACTCTGACGTCAAACACAGCGGATAACGGCGCACACTCTGACGTCAAACACAGCGGATAACGGCACACACTCTGATGTCAAACACAGCGGATAACGGCGCGCACGCTGACGTCAAACACAGCGGATAACGGCGCGCACGCTGACGTCAAACACAGCGGATAACGGCGCACACTCTGACGTCAAACACAGCGGATAACGGCGCACACTCTGACGTCAAACACAGCGGATAACGGCGCACACTCTGACGTCAAACACAGCGGATAACGGCACACACTCTGATGTCAAACACAGCGGATAACGGCGCGCACGCTGACGTCAAACACAGCGGATAACGGCGCGCACGCTGACGTCAAACACAGCGGATAACGGCACACACTCTGACCTCAAACACAGCGGATAACGCCGCACACTGACGTCAAACACAGCGGATAACGGCGCGCACTCTGACGTCAAACACAGCGGATAACGGCGCGCACTCTGACGTCAAACACAGCGGATAACGGCGCGCACGCTGACGTCAAACACAGCGGATAACGGCGCACACTCTGACGTCAAACACAGCGGATAACGCCGCGCACTCTGACGTCAAACACAGCGGATAACGGCGGACACTCTGACGTCAAACACAGCGGATAACGGCGCGCACTCTGACGTCAAACACAGCGGATAACGGCGCGCACTCTGACGTCAAACACAGCGGATAACGGCGCGCACTCTGACGTCAAACATAGCAGATAACGGCGCACACTCTGACGTCAAACATAGCAGATAACGGCGCGCACTCTGACGTCAAACACAGCGGATAACGGCGCACACTCTGACGTCAAACACAGCAGATAACGGCGCACACTCTGACGTCAAACACAGCGGATAACGGCGCACACTCTGACGTCAAACACAGCGGATAACGGCACACACTCTGACGTCAAACACAGCGGATAATGCCGCGCACTCTGACGTCAAACACAGCGGATAACGCCGCACACTCTTACGTCAAACACAGCGGATAACGGCGCGCACTCTGACGTCAAACACAGCGGATAACGGCGCGCACTCTGACGTCAAACACAGCGGATAACGGCGCGCACTCTGACGTCAAACACAGCGGATAACGGCGCGCACACTGACGTCAAACACAGCGGATAACGGCGCACACTCTGACGTCAAACACAGCAGATAACGGCACACACTCTGACGTCAAACACAGCGGATAACGGCGGACACTCTGACGTCAAACACAGCGGATAACGGCGCACACTCTGACGTCAAACACAGCGGATAACGGCACACACTCTGACGTTAAACACAGCGGATAACGGCGCACACTCTGACGTCAAACACAGCGGATAACGGCGCACACTCTGACGTCAAACACAGCGGATAACGCCGCACACTCTGACGTCAAACACAGCGGATAACGGCACACACTCTGACGTCAAACACAGCGGATAACGGCGCACACTCTGACGTCAAACACAGCGGATAACGGCACACACTCTGACGTTAAACACAGCGGATAACGGCGCGCACTCTGACGTCAAACACAGCGGATAACGGCGCACACTCTGACGTCAAACACAGCGGATAACGGCACACACTCTGACGTCAAACACAGCGGATAACGGCGCTCACTCTGACGTCAAACACAGCGGATAACGGCGCGCACTCTGACGTCAAACACAGCGGATAACGGCGCGCACTCTGACGTCAAACACAGCGGATAACGGCGCGCACTCTGACGTCAAACACAGCGGATAACGGCGCGCACTCTGACGTCAAACAGCGGATAACGGCGCACACTCTGACGTCAAACACAGCGGATAATGGCGCACACTCTGATGTCAAACACAGCGGATAACGGCACACACTCTGACGTCAAACAGCGGATAACGGCGCACACTCTGACGTCAAACACAGCGGATAACGGCGCACACTCTGACGTCAAACACAGCGGATAACGGCGCACACTCTGACGTCAAACACAGCGGATAACGGCGCACACTCTGACGTCAAACAGCGGATAACGGCGCACACTCTGACGTCAAACACAGCGGATAACGGCGCGCACTCTGACGTCAAACACAGCGGATAACGGCGCACACTCTGACGTCAAACACAGCGGATAACGGCGCGCACTCTGACGTCAAACAGCGGATAACGGCGCACACTCTGACGTCAAACACAGCGGATAATGGCGCACACTCTGATGTCAAACACAGCGGATAACGGCGCGCACTCTGACGTCAAACACAGCGGATAACGGCGCACACTCTGACGTCAAACACAGCGGATAACGGCGCACACTCTGATGTCAAACACAGCGGATAACGGCACACACTCTGACGTCAAACAGCGGATAACGGCGCACACTCTGACGTCAAACACAGCTGATAACGGCACACACTCTGACGTCAAACAGCGGATAACGGCGCACACTCTGACGTCAAACACAGCGGATAACGGCGCACACTCTGACGTCAAACACAGCGGATAACGGCGCACACTCTGACGTCAAACAGCGGATAACGGCGCACACTCTGACGTCAAACACAGCGGATAACGGCGCACACTCTGACGTCAAACACAGCGGATAACGGCGCTCACTCTGACGTCAAACACAGCGGATAATGCCGCACACTCTTACGTCAAACACAGCGGATAACGGCGCGCACTCTGACGTCAAACACAGCGGATAACGGCGCGCACTCTTACGTCAAACACAGCGGATAACGGCGCGCACGCTGACGTCAAACACAGCGGATAACGCCGCACACTCTTACGTCAAACACAGCGGATAACGGCGCGCACTCTGACGTCAAACACAGCGGATAACGGCACACACTCTGACGTCAAACACAGCGGATAACGGCGCACACTCTGACGTCAAACACAGCGGATAACGGCGCGCACTCTGACGTCAAACACAGCGGATAACGGCGCGCACGCTGACGTCAAACACAGCGGATAACGGCGCACACTCTGACGTCAAACACAGCGGATAACGGCGCACACTCTGACGTCAAACACAGCGGATAACGGCGCGCACTCTGACGTCAAACACAGCGGATAACGCCGCGCACTCTGACGTCAAACACAGCGGATAACGGCACACACTCTGACGTTAAACACAGCGGATAACGGCGCACACTCTGACGTCAAACACAGCGGATAACGGCGCACACTCTGACGTCAAACACAGCGGATAACGGCACACACTCTGACGTTAAACACAGCGGATAACGGCGCACACTCTGACGTCAAACACAGCGGATAACGGCGCGCACTCTGACGTCAAACACAGCGGATAACGGCGCACACTCTGACGTCAAACACAGCAGATAACGGCACACACTCTGACGTCAAACATAGCAGATAACGGCGCACACTCTGACGTCAAACACAGCAGATAACGGCGCGCACTCTGACGTCAAACACAGCAGATAACGGCGCACACTCTGACGTCAAACACAGCAGATAACGGCGCACACTCTGACGTCAAACACAGCAGATAACGGCACACACTCTGACGTCAAACATAGCAGATAACGGCGCACACTCTGACGTCAAACACAGCAGATAACGGCACACACTCTGACGTCAAACACAGCAGATAACGGCGCACACTCTGACGTCAAACACAGCAGATAACGGCGCGCACTCTGACGTCAAACACAGCAGATAACGGCGCGCACTCTGACGTCAAACACAGCAGATAACGGCACACACTCTGACGTCAAACATAGCAGATAACGGCGCACACTCTGACGTCAAACATAGCAGATAACGGCGCGCACTCTGACGTCAAACACAGCGGATAACGCCGCGCACTCTGACGTCAAACACAGCGGATAACGGCGCACACTCTGACGTCAAACACAGCAGATAACGGCGCGCACTCTGACGTCAAACACAGCAGATAACGGCGCGCACTCTGACGTCAAACACAGCAGATAACGGCGCGCACTCTGACGTCAAACACAGCAGATAACGGCACACACTCTGACGTCAAACACAGCAGATAACGGCGCGCACTCTGACGTCAAACACAGCAGATAACGGCGCACACTCTGACGTCAAACACAGCAGATAACGGCGCACACTCTGACGTCAAACACAGCAGATAACGGCGCACACTCTGACGTCAAACACAGCGGATAACGGCGCGCACTCTGACGTCAAACACAGCAGATAACGGCGCACACTCTGACGTCAAACACAGCAGATAACGGCGCACACTCTGACGTCAAACACAGCGGATAACGGCACACACTCTGACGTCAAACATAGCAGATAACGGCGCACACTCTGACGTCAAACATAGCAGATAACGGCGCACACTCTGACGTCAAACACAGCAGATAACGGCGCACACTCTGACGTCAAACACAGCGGATAACGGCACACACTCTGACGTCAAACATAGCAGATAACGGCGCGCACTCTGACGTCAAACACAGCGGATAACGCCGCGCACTCTGACGTCAAACACAGCGGATAACGGCGCACACTCTGACGTCAAACACAGCGGATAACGGCGCACACTCTGACGTCAAACACAGCAGATAACGGCACACACTCTGACGTCAAACACAGCAGATAACGGCGCACACTCTGACGTCAAACACAGCGGATAACGGCGCACACTCTGACGTCAAACACAGCGGATAACGGCGCACACTCTGACGTCAAACAGCGGATAACGCAGCGCACTCTGACGTCAAACACAGCGGATAACGGCACACACTCTGACGTCAAACACAGCGGATAACGCCGCACACTCTTACGTCAAACACAGCGGATAACGGCGCACACTCTGACGTCAAACACAGCGGATAACGGCACACACTCTGACGTCAAACACAGCGGATAACGGCACACACTCTGACGTCAAACACAGCGGATAACGGCGCACACTCTGACGTCAAACACAGCAGATAACGGCACACACTCTGACGTCAAACACAGCGGATAACGGCGCACACTCTGACGTCAAACACAGCGGATAACGGCGCACACTATGACGTCAAACACAGCGGATAACGCCGCGCACTCTGACGGCGCAAGGCAAAACCCCCGGTTTTACTGTCTACACGACTACACTGTAACCGGGGTTTCTGAAAATCCTCACCCTGGCAGGAGTTGTCAAAAATGTTTGGTTTCAGTGACCTGACACTGCGTTTCCGTGTGGACGAACGGCCGAACCGGGTAAAAAAAGTCACGGTTATAAAAACACCCGTGTCCGTGTGGACAAGGCCTAAAGCCGAGTTCAGACTGCACGATTTTCAAAGTAGTCGCGTCACTGTTCTTTTCACACTGCGTGACTTTTTGGGGTAACATTCTGTTGCTGCTGTGTTCACACTGAACGATGGCTCCGCGACAGGAGGTTTCACACTACATGACTTTACAAAAGAAAGTATCGCCGACAACTTCTGCCTGTTCCGCAAACTACGTTTCACAACCAAACACACGCGAGAAGTGATAAGGAAATAACGCAAGATCACGCGTGCGTGAGACCGGAGTTCTCGCGCGAGACTCAAATTTTTATTAAAAATGATAGCCTGCAAGAAGCTTGCGATCCCAATTGTCTGTGCGCTGATTTGCAGAGAAAAGGAGAAAAGAAAAACAGATTATGCAGGAGGAAATGGTTGGGGAGATGAGAGCAAGGATTGTGTGTTCTGCAAAGAGAGTTGGGAGTAAAAAAAAAATATTTTGCAATGTGCTGCTGGTCAAGCAAATGTGTAGGCTACTTTGTTTCGGTTTGATATAATTGTAAATATATCTATTAAAATACTGATATTCTGGTCTAACTCCTCCCCGAACATCCTGCTGTCCTGTATCTTGCTCTCTCATTGGCTGTCGGTCATCGCCGATGTAGTTTTCAGTCAGAACACTTTTCACACGGCAGGATTTTGAATCGCCGACAGGTCCAGATATTTAGCATGCCAAATATCTCACAGGCGTCGGCGACTCGTCGGCAATTCTCTCAGATCGCGTCTTTGCTCATTCACACTGCGTGATTGTCAATCGCGTGAACGAGCACCGATTTGCCTGTGATTTCGGGCCTTTGTCGGAGATTTCTCAAAACCTGTCGACGAGCCAAAATCGGGGCTAAAATCGTGCAGTCTAAACTCGGCTTAAGTTTCCCACCAATTATTAGTTTCTAAGGACACTGATTAAACGTCACAGCTGCTTATCAAACACAGCTGCTTAGTTTTTTATTGATGGATCGTTGTTTGTTTAACTATAGTTATTTAATAAGTCTTGTTTTATTTTGAAATCAACTTCATCTTCCTTGGAAAGCGTTACACCAATATAGGCAGCAAAATGCACTGTTTGTGCCGCAGGTGTAAGATGTGTGAAACTGGCCATTCTAAACGTAGAAAGCTAATGTTGTGACAAACCTTGGTTGTCTCTGATGGTGAAGTTGGGATTGATGTGTTTGTCTGGGATCATGGAGAAATAGAAATGATGGCCATCTACAGGATCATCTGCATCAGTGGCACTGATCAACTCAATTAGCTTCAAGTGAGACATACAGAGAACATTATGATCTGTACATGAATTCATCGACAGTTCAAATGCAACCAGTTAGAACCTTGGCAATAGGACATATACTTTGATTATTGTGTGTGTATATACAGTATATCTGGGGATTGTTGAAATGTTGGTTTTATGTAAAAAAAAATCATCCAATTAGATACAGAATATGCACTTATTAGTGTAAATATATTTGTTTTGTATGTTTTTAATACATCGGGCCACTGTTAGCTGTTAATCTTTCTGTGATTTCTCTTCTTCACTGATCTAAATAGTTATTGTAACTAAAAGGGGTGAGCAAGTAATTCTCATAGGAGACAGAAAAAGCTCTATAATGTCAGGACCGATTATGAAAAAATTTAAACTGGCCATTTGTGTGTGTTACCTCTCCTGCCTGTGTGTCCTCACATACATAGGGCTGATAGTCTTGTGACAGGGTAGGCACATTGTCATTGACATCCAGGACTGAGATGAGTAAAGACACAGAGGAGGACAGCTGGTCATCTCCTGAAAGGTGCAGCAACACATACATGTTACTGTCTGTTGCCCATCAATTAATCAATCTTGTTCATTTTCAAAGTGTGTTTAAGTAACTATAAAAGATATATCATAGAAAAAAAGACACTATAGTCTGAAATGTGTGATATTGTAACCTCGCTCCTTCCTTGAATCATATGAGGCAATTCATTAGGAAGAGAATAGGCTCTTGGCATAGATCGGTGGATCCCCACTAGGGGTCGCTAGAAATTTTTGAGGGGTTGCGAAACTCACTCTCAGTTTGAGGGTTATAAGAGTAAGAAATGTTTTCTTTTATTATTAATTGAAACGGCATAATAAATAATTCTTTGAATAAAAAAAGAGAAGTAACTTTCTTAAAGTGTCATGTCAAAAAATATGTGCAGTACATTAAAGATGCTGAAATAGGGCATTCTTTGGTCTACTAATTTGTCAACAACACCATGCAGAGAAGATATTTTCCACGTAATTGACACATACTTCACGAAGAAAAAAATTCCCTATAATTATTTAGTCACATGCTGCGCATATGGAGCTGCTTCAGTTATGGTGAAAAATAAGTGTTTGAAAGAAAAGACTCCCCAATGTCTCGTGATTCACTGTGATACATTATCAAGCCCTGGCCAACAAACACCTCTTTGATGAGCTGAATAAAATGCATTCGCCAACATGAACATCTACATTACAAAATCAATCTGGTCGAATGCGTTTTCTACTGCCTCTGAAAGTGGTCGGCGTCATCCACTTGTGATGATAGATGATAGATTGAGATATGTTATTCTCAGCCGGGGTAAACTTGCCGCCATACATACTCAGAACTCTCTTGGACAATCAAAGTCAAGTCAAGTCAGATTTATTTATAAAGCACATTTAAAAACAACTTCCGCTGACCAAAGTGCTGTACATATGGATCAGTTAGTCAGAGTACAATTACAAAATAACAAAATACAATAGAACATTACGTACAAATAAAGTATAAAACATACAGTAGTGGAACGGCCAATGTAACCTGCCTATTCAATGTTAAAAGCTATTTAAAAAAGGTGTGTTTTTAGCCTGCTTTTAAATTGATCTACGGATTCTGCAGATCTAACAGAAAGTGGTAGGCTATTCCAGAGCCGTGGTCCTACCACTGAAAAGGCTCTGTCCCCTCGGGTGATGAGCCTAGTTTTAGGGACGGTCAAAAGGAGCTGGTCTGCTGACCTTAATGCTCTGGCAGGGGCATAAGGGTACAGCATATCCGAAAGATAAAGTGGCGCAGTATTAGTTAAACATTTAAAAACTATTAGTAAAGTTTTAAACTGCACTCTAAAAGATACAGGGAGCCAGTGTAGTGAGGCCAGCACAGGGGTAATTTGGTCCCTTTTTCTTTTCCCTGTCAGAAACCGAGCAGCCGCATTCTGTACCCCTTGGAGGCGGCGGAGAGAGCGCCGTTCGAGTCCGCAGTACAGCGAATTACAGTAGTCCAGCCGCGATGTCACGAAAGCATGGACTGCTCTCTCTAGGTCTTTCTTGGGGAGATAGGGCTTGATTTTACTGAGTAGTCTTAAATGATAAAAGCTGCTTTTTACCACTGCACTGACCTGTTTGTCGAATTTAAAACCACAGTCAAGAATCACTCCTAAATTTTTTGTGCTTGGGCGAGAGAATGAAACTAATGGGCCGATGGCACTGTCCCAGCCCTGCAGACAATCTGTTTTCCCAAAGACTACAATTTCAGTTTTGTTTTTGTTAATACTTAAAAAATTTGAGTCCAACCATGATACCACCTCCTTAAGACAGTCTTGTAAAGTTTTAATTGCAGTAAAGTCATTAATGCTCAGTGGGAGGTAGGCTTGAATATCATCTGCAAAGCAGTGAAAACTCACATTGTGTTTCTTAAAAATGGCCCCAAGCGGAAGCATATACAGTGAAAATAAAGGAGGGCTTAAAATTGCTCCCTGAGGCAGGCCGAAATCTAGTGACATTGGTGAAGAAGAGTGGTCACCTAGCTGAACTAAGAAACTTCTGTTAGATAAAAACGATTTAAACCACTGAAGGGCAGTACCCTTAATGCCCGCGTAATGCTCTAGGCGAGATAAGAGTGTGGCATGGTCTACAGTGTCAAATGCGGCTGTTAAATCTAAAAGCACCAGAACAGTAGATTTGCCTACATCAGCGGCTAAAAACAAATCATTTAAAACTTTTAAGAGGGCTGTTTCTGTGCTATGCCGGGGTTTAAAGCCAGATTGGAATAATTCAGTGATTCCATTTTCATCGAGGTGGGACTGTAGTTGGTCATATACAACTTTCTCCACTATCTTAGACAGAAATGGGAGTTTAGAAATAGGTCTAAAATTAGATAACACTGTGGAATCAAGGTTTGGTTTTTTCAACAGGGGCTGGACCACAGCATGTTTGAAAGCAGCCGGGAAACAGCAGTGAAGAATTAATAAAGTCCAAAATAAAAGGACCAAGTGTCAGAAATACTTCTTTAAAAAGGCGAGACGGGATAGTGTCAAGTGGACAGTTTGAAGGCCTCAGCTGTTGGACAACTTTAGTTAAAAAAGACAGAGACACCGTCTCAAAGTGATCAAACACAGCCGCACTTGTAAAGAGTATCTGAGGCTCAGACACAAAGGGAGTGAGAGAGGACCTAACCGCACACACCTTTTCATGGAAAAGCAACAGAAATTTGTCACATAATTCAGTTGAAGATTCAACGTCAGCACAATCACCAGGGTTTAAAAGAGAGTTTAACATTTTAAAAAGGAGCTGTGGCTTATGGCTATTACTGGAAACAAGATTGGATAAAAACTGAGTTTTTGCAGCTTTAACAGCTTTCTGGTATTCCGCCAGACTGTTTCTTAATATTTCATAGGAAACTTGCAAACGGTCCTTTTTCCATTTCCTCTCTGCGCGTCTACATGCACGTCTATATGCGCGCGTGACTTCATTCAACCATGGCTCCGATGCTGGTTTAGACTTTTTACTTCCCAGTGGAGCTATTTCATCCAGCAAGTCCGAGCACATTGAGTTAAAAACACAGAGCCATTGATCAACATTTACATCATCTATGTTACTCATGTGAAACAGTGAGCCATCAAAAGCACATAAAAAGCGCGAGGCAGTCTGGCTGTTTATCGTGCGCACCTGGCGCGCTGGGGCACACGGTTTATCCAAGGATCCAGGCAATGTGACAGAAAACAGTACTGCAAAGTGATCCGAGATCCCAGAATTGCAGACTTCCTGTATGTTTATACTTAATCCAAAGGACAACACAATATCCAATGCATGTCCCTTCTCGTGAGAGACCCCAACCACCCATTGAGTAAGATTAAAAGAGTCAGCCACATCTAGAAAATCCTTAGCCAACTGATTCGACTTACAGCACACATGGACATTCATATCCCCGGCTATTAAAAAATGGTCATAGCTAAGAGTTAGTTCTGTAGCAAATTCTGTAAAGTCCTCAATGAAAGTCTTATTAAATTTTGGTGGGCGATAGACTAAAGCACACAGAACTGGAACGTCGGCATTTAAAACAAATGTCTGTAATTCGAAGCTTGAAAATGAGTTTGTTTGTACTTGTCTACAATTAAAACTTGACTTGAAAACTGATGCCAGCCCTCCACCTCTGCCAGTGCTACGTGGGGAGTTTAAGAATGAACAATCCGGGGGTGTAAGCTCGGAGAACGGAGTGCACTCACCGACGTGCAGCCAAGTTTCACACAGAAGAAATATATCCAACTGGCGTGTTGTAAAGAAGTCGTTGAGAATGAACGTCTTGTTGGTGAGGGATCTAGCATTGAGGAGGCCAAAGTTGAGAGTCTGCTCCTGATGGCCCGGTGCAGAGCAGCGTTTCAACTCCCGGAGGCATCCTTGGTCCACACCGCGGCTGCGCCTGCGGCGCCTGAGCAACGGTGCCTCCAGCGGCAGGTGACGTGGCGCGGCGTCCAGTATGCTGGGGTTTAGGAGCTGAATCCACCGCAGACCCGGTACTCTGTGAAGCGCCGAGTATCCATTTTCTCGGGCATGAGAGTTAATCCAGTTATCAGACCTCCACTGTGATCGAATTCTCACCAGTACTCCACCTCGCTTTCCGCGTCTTCGAGGCCGTTTCCTCTTCACTTTCACTGGCGTGCGCCACAGGTAGGTAGGCACAAGTGCCAGGTGAGGAGGGGAGTTGTGTTTTTTGTCTTCAAAATCGTGATTTAACAGTGATGAGCAAACTGATCTGATATTAAACAGTGCTTGGCGATCATACACGAATAAAGCAGGGGTTACTTGGCAGAAACCACAAAGCAAAACTGTTATTAGCATTAAAAAAAGGAGACGAGGCAGACGGCTGGCCACGCATCCTGGCGCCATCACACACTCCTATATAGAAAAGTTCTGTGCAGGGGATTATGTGAAAAAAAACATCTTTTGCCAGCAGCCATATCACCCTGTAGCCCAAGACTGGTTGCCCACTGAAACTAAGCAGGGTTGAGCCTGGTTAGTACCTGGATGGGAGACCTTCTGGGAAAACTAGTTTGCTACTGGAAAAGGTGTTAGTGAGGCCAGTAGGGGGCGCTGTTCACCCTGTGGTCTGTGTGGGTCCTAACGCCCCAGTATAGTGATGGGGACACTATACTGTAACAAGCACCGTCCTTCGGATGAGACGTTAAACCGAGGTCCTGACTCTCTGTGGTCATTAAAAATCCCATGGCACTTCTCGTAAAGAGTAGGGGTGTAACCCCGGTGTCCTGGCCAAATTCCATCCATTGGCCCTTGCTAATCATGGCCTCCTAATAATCCCCATCCATTGAATTGGCTCTATCACTCTCTCTCTCCTCTCCACTGCTGTGTGGTGAGCCCACTGGCGCCGTTGTACTGTGGTTGCTGTTGTATCATCCAAGTGGATGCTGCACACTGGTGGTGGTTGAGTAGAGATCCCCTGATATGATTGTAAAGTGCTTTGGGTGCACAGTAGTACATATGAAAGCGCTGTATAAATGCCTCATTCATTCATTCATTCATTCAATCATTCATTCATCTTTCAGATTGACTGTGAACTAGTCATTCTGATTAATTGAATGAAAAAGAGTCACTTCCCTGAATACTTGCCGGCTATGAAATAAATAATTATTACGTTTGCAACAGGAGAGATAGCCAGGAGACAAGCGGTTTGTAAGTAGCTCAAGTGCAAATGACAAACACCTGTGTCTTGTTTCAGTAATTGGTGTGGAGAGACTGGATAAAAGCCACCGGGAAACAGGAAGCTGGAGAGAGATTGACTCAGGGCTTGTGGCGATCGGGTCAATGCTCTGGAGAGCTGCCGTTGGATTGTGGAAAGTGTCTGTTGTGAAACTCAGCGTGTCACTGACAAAACATTTACAAAAATAAAATGTGCATATCTTACCGTTGTCTTCAAATTCTATCCTTCAAATACAATAGTATTTTTCATAATATTGGGAAGACCCCGAAAACCTGTCTGTGCATGACACCAACAGCACCTGCTTGCAGCAGAGGTTTTACAGCCTACTGTCATCAGACATATTCAATCCGGCCAATGGACTGTTCGATCACCGAGCGTGTCCTTCAGTGTCTGTCATTATAGGCCTACTGACTATGTTGCTAAGCCATCTGCTTAGACGAAGTGCACATCATTGATCATTACTTGCGCACAAATATTTTCTTAGAACATTAGTTCTGCTATTTAGAACACAATTTAAAGCGAAATTATCATGCGCCAAGGAATCCTAGCTGTAGTTAAAACATTAAAACACAGCATTCCATAGAAAAAAGGCTTTAGAGGTTGATGCATGTTAATGACAAGAACGTGCTCACTGATCTCTCTGGCGTTGATGGTCAAGTTGTACCAGGCTGCTGTTTCTCGATCCAAATGGTTGGCCACATACACTGTCCCATTACTAGGATCAATTCTGAATATCTGTCGTGTGTCACTGCTCTTTGAAATGCTGTATCTGTTCAAGGAAAACAATTGTTATTTGGGGCAATTTTTCTCATATACTTCTATTGTTTGTTACCACATGCAGATTTCAACTATTCACAAAATATGTGGACTGTCTGGACAAGCACATGGACTATATGGCAAACATAATGTATTCTGTTCTGTAGATTCAGAATCTTTCGGTCTGTTTCTCCAGATTGCTCCAAATTTACAGGGGGTTCTCTTCTGGTCTAACAATATTAAACACAACGTGATTGATGAATGTAAGCTAAGTAAGTAAGTTAATGTTTGGAAATGTATGGTATTGGAATTTAACCCTCTGGGGATGGCAAACCCACCGGTGCGTTTTGGCCTTTTTTTTTTCAGATAGCAGAAAAATAGACTTAAAATACTCCATCATTTCTGGTCATACAGAGTTAAGACATATTAAAAAATAAACTGTTAAATGTCTACTTTTTTATGTGCCCACCTACAATCGAAATAAAATATTGTGCTTTTGTAAAATAAAGAAAAAAAACAGGGTGATCGTTCTGCCTCTCCATGTCCGTGAACTTAACTCAGTGAATACTATTCACCCAGACATGAGCAATATATGTTTATGATCATTTAAGTTTGTACTTTTAAATTATCTAATTTAAAACTAAAATAAATTTTCTGTTTATGTAATCTATATAAAAAGAGTGAGGTGTCAGCCGTTCTCATTATCGTTCTCGCATCTCATTATTCCGCTAATGTGACACGCCCACGGAGAGCGCGCACTATTCAAACGCTAATGATCTGAAGCAACACATTGAGACGTGTAAACGCCCACATAAACTCGGTAAACACACTATATTTAGTCAGATTAATGTACTGTCGTCTTGCGCGGCTGTGAGGAATAATCCTGGGACATTTACCTACCTCAGAACAAGTGCTGGTTTATTTTCACTTCGAGGAGCGAGCTGAACTGTAAGTGTTTTTATTCTTGTGCTTTGTTCTAATCGCGATATATAATAACGTTAGTGTCTGTAAACGCAAAAATAGCCTACTGTTTAAATTTGAATCATGTTTCTGTGTGTGTGTGTGTGTGTGTGTGTATGTGTGTGTGTGTGTGACTAGTTTTGGATAGATTATAAAGTTTTAACTCTAAAATAGACATCAAATAAGCTTTTGTTAGCAGTTTCTGCTCATATGTTAAATATATAGTATGTTTTGTCAATAAACTAATCAACTAAGAATAGTGTTTGTTCCAATGCAAGCTATATCAAAATAATGAATCCTTAACTTTGAAATATGTATGATAAAATGTATTGGCCTACTAAGACATTTATGGAAAAAGACAATTTTCTTTTCAAGATGTTTCCAACTCTAACTTTGAACCAATTCTGTAGAATGGCCCATATAACCTATTTGAACAGGATTTGTTTCCAGGTATGACTAAAAATGTGCTTTTGACTTTCATTTATATTTTGATTACATATATATATATATATATATATATATATATATATATATGTATGTATGTGTGTGTGTATGTATGTGTGTGTGTGTGTGTATTGTCCTTGCATTCTTTCTTGTGTGACACACCTGAATGAAAGGCTCATTAATATGCGGGTCGTCTTTGTCTTCTCAACCACCTAATTATTCACAATGGGGTTGGGCAGTTCACGCCCATTCGCATATTGCCTTGGCTAACAAAAAATGTTTTTCACAATTTAAAAGAATCTATTGTGTTATGTGAATGATTAGACAGGATGATTTTCAGATCATTTTGAAGCAAAAACTCTAGGCCACAACTTCCATTAGTCAAACGTCTTGTGGACACATATTTAGTATGTGTTTTGTGGCTTTATTTCAGAAACTTTCATTTTTAGTTTTTTCAATAACCATGCATAAACAATATTCTCTCAGAAATACAAACATGTACATACATGTTGCTCACATATTATGGTAGCCCTGTTTGTGCTAAATAGAGTGTAATTTCACCTGTGCCATTAATATGTTTATAAGCAACTGAAAAAATCACAAATATCAGGGCATGTCCAAACATCTCAAGGACCCCCAAAACACCTTGGTCCCCAGAGGGTTAAAGCAGCTCCTCTCCTAGCATGGGTTGTGATGGACCTAGATAAGATCATGGATCCACCCCTGGGTGCAAGGCCAACATGGATAAGAGTCGAATGCCTACAAAACACCATACATGTCTGCCTCAATTGGCGCAAAACAGCATATTCTCAATAAAGTCTCCTGATCTTCACTTCTGAGTTTCCTACAATAGCCCTGATTCTCACTAGCCTGACAGTAGAAAGGCGGCTATTGTGTCATGTTGCTAGGTGGGCTTTGAGGGGTTGAGTTTTTTTTTTTTTTTTTGGCGTTTGGGTTCATGTTTTTTTGATCTGGCCCTTGCAGTTCTGCCCTGGACGTATTACATTGATTGAGTTAGAGTCACCTGGCATTTAAGGGTTAGTATGGGTCCAAACGGGAAAGGAGAAAATGAAAAATAAAAATAAAAATTACCTTATGGGGTTGTTGGTGGTGTCTGTGTCTCTAGCATAGATTGTACCGACTTGAGTGCCAATTTGGGCGCTTTCTAGAACTTTCCAGCTATAAGGTGTTTCAGAAAAGATGGGTGGTTCGTCCACATTTGTCACAGTAATTTTGAGTGTTGTCCTGTCTTGAAACTCATATGCACTTAAAAAACGTGTGTCTATGTTTTCATTGATGGCCTCTACAGCAATGACAAACCGCCTCTTGCTCTCAAAATCCAGTGGCTACAGAGAAGAGAGAACACTTATAAAAGACAGAAAACACATAAAAGATCTCCCAATGGGGGATGTAAGGCTTTTTGTATATCTAAAAGTACTGCCTCAATATGATTGAATGTTTCATAATATAATATAATATAATAAATTAAAATAATATCAACACATTTTAATGATTAATTAAAATATTATTCAACAAAATTGTATATAAAAATAAAGTGACTTGAATGTTTGATGCTTGAATCTGAGAACATCATGTCCAACATTTGTAAACAATTATTAGATGATAATACATATACATATAAAAGGATTGTACTATGAGACCTGATCCAGTATGACAATCCCCTCTTGAGTGTCAGGGTCCGTCTGGATTGTGAAGGTGCTGCTCTCCTCGAGATCCTCTAAGCTGTAGTTCATTTTAGCGTTCAGACCAACATCACTGTCATCTGCCATTATTCTTCCCACTGTGGTGCCCACTGGGGCTGACTCTGATATAGCAAATGTGTACAAATCTGGACATAAAGAGGAAAATGATAGAACACTTTCAATGTTCATGTGCTTTGGCAACAGAAAAACAAAAACTACATAATGTAATAAATCACTGAATGCTGATAATGACATAAATTGTCACCACTCACACACCTATGTGTTTTTTTTCTGCTACTGTGCAAATGTTCCATGGACATCTTTTATTTTACCCTCTTAGAAATAGTTTCCATCACCACATTATAAGATGTTATATAATGTTATTTATTAAGCTGTTTTCTATGTGAGCAACATTGGCTGCTCTACAAAAAAAAAGCATAAATTGAGTCTCTTTTATAGTTTTTTACTGTGCAACTGCAACGTGTCAGTGTAGAAGGCAGGGAGTATATATGAGGGCGATAATAATGAACTAAATAAGACAGCAGATAATCATAAGTAACCATAGAAACTAACAGGGACATGATCAGAAATCGAAACTAAACGGCAGGAAACAGGAACTTAAGGGAAGCACAACAGAATATCAAAAAGAGAGTCAGAGACCGTGACAGTAGTTTCCCCTCCCGGAAGGTGAGTCCTCGCACCATAACTGAACTTCCAACAGTTTAGGGGGCAGAGCCAAGGAGCTAGATGACACCAGTGGTACAAGGAAGGAAGATCTACACCAGAGCTTGAATTTACGCAGAAAGGCAAAGCTTTTTAAAGCATTTCAACCCCAGCAATTAAGCAATAACCCTGGATGACAGCATCAACCAAGAAGCTAAAGCTTACTTCTGGAATTGTTTGCTGTTTGGGTAAGTTATTTAAAATCAAATA
This sequence comes from Rhinichthys osculus, assembly GCA_029959095.1. Classification (NCBI taxonomy): domain Eukaryota; kingdom Metazoa; phylum Chordata; class Actinopteri; order Cypriniformes; family Leuciscidae; genus Rhinichthys; species Rhinichthys osculus. Next base: position 32,054,061 of record JARWKJ010000023.1, read on the forward strand.
GGTAACAGGACTAAGTTTATTCTGGCCGCTGCCGCTGTTTTATATGTTAAGCCTTAGTTTAGAAAAGTTATTTTGCAGAATAACTGGTCAGTCTGAGCGCTGTCATGATTAAATTCTGTTGGTTTTGTGGCCAGTTGTCACCATATTCCACTGAAATAACACACAGATTGTGTGATGATGCAATTTTTTGTAATGATTTGCATTTTATTACTTTTTGTATAATTTTGGTGTTAACTCTCATGCTCACTCTGATGTTTGCTTGTGGCATTTCTTGTCAAAGGTAACATGCAGTATTATAGAAGAGGACACAGTAAGCTAGGCTGATTTTAGGCTGAGTTTACTTTTTTACAGATGGGATAAGGGGGTGAGAGGGCCAAGATTTCCATTACACGAGAGTAGATGTTAAAACTTCATGCTGATTTGTACTCGGCTTTCGCCAAGATAAGCAACACTAAGACGTAGCTTTACAGTAAACTATGCTTCACCCATTTACGTTTCTTTCCATATTGTGGTTTGACTCCCCTTCTGTCCGGCTTTAACGACTGCAGTGTACTTGGCGCGTCAGCACACACGACGGCTGCAACTACAGTGTGGTCTCCCTAGTGGACCAGCACGAAAACCGTCTGGATTGAGCCAAGTAGGGGACATCTCTAGGGTCTTCAAGTGGGCACCTTCCGTCCTCAGTGTTTCGTCGACTAGCCCACGACACCTCAAGAGGGCTCGACAGTGACTCTGGCGTCCCAGAGTCACCCCCCTCCGTCCCCCACTCAACTCAGCCCAGCTTACTGACCTCTACATCCCTCCTACTGCTGAGACCTAACCACAATCTCACAATCTCTCCGTAAACCCAACCATACGCGCCAACCCCTTTGACTAAGGCTGTCGAGCCCCACTGGTGCGTTAATATGCAGTTTCAGTGGCAACGGTTCCGTATGGCATACCACCTACCGCAAAACACAATATCTGCCCAACCACCCTTCATTCACGCAATATACACAGGAACGTAATGACTGTAAATACTATACAACCTATACAAATAAACCAACAGACTCTTCAAGTTTTCAAGAATTCTACGAAACCGTAGCGTGGCGGCCTGTACACAGCCAGCTAGAATCTTTCCGTCTCAACCACAGCCAGTTGCTGCTCCTTTCTGCTGCTTCAGATAAGTTCTTTACTGTGCGACGCAACTCTTGGCCACTGAATCCAACGTCTCTGAGGAACCAGGTTGTAGAGTGTGCCACAAAACCTCGACAACCCACTTCCACTGGATAAACCTGGACTCTCCATCCTCGCTGTTCTGCTTCAGTGGCCAGATGACCATACCGCAGTTTCTTCCTCTCATATGCCTCATCTACCGCATCCTCCCATGGCACTGTTAACTCTATCAGTTGAACAATGCGTGCTGATCCAGACCACAAAACAATATCTGGTCGTAGGTTAGTGGTGGCAATCTCAGGTGGAAAAATAAGCCGTTGATCAAGATCAGCCAGCATCTTCCAGTCCCCAGCAGCTTCCAGTTGTCCTGGGCGAGAATTGGTGTTAGCACCTTTTCTTGGTGGTTGCTCGCCTGGGCGGAGGAATATTGTCTTCTGCGTGTAATGTTTTGCTAGAACAGGCGGCAACTTATTGGTCATACTACGCTTGCCTTCCAATGCTAAAGCCAAACATCGCAATACTTGGTCATGGCGCCAAGTAAACCGACCTTGGCTAAGAGCCACCTTACATCCTGTCAAAATGTGCCTTAATGTGGCAGGTGATGAAGACAAAGGACAAGAGGGATCCTCTCCTACCCAGAGGTTTAGGTTCTGCGGTGATGGGAGAACATCATATGTTGACCTAATAAAGAAACTGATCCTACTCTCTTCCATTGACCAAAGGTCTTGTCAGCCCATTTTGCGTTGTTCCACACTCTCCCATCTCATCCACTCTCCCTGCTTGGCCTGGGAAATGGCCTTTATACATCTCATCTTCTCCTCCTGCTTTCGCACCTCGTTGACTACCAGATTCCTCCTTTGAGCTGGGCCTGCCTTGTGCCATTTAGGAGGAGCTAAACTGAGCCCAAAACCCCCTCTTCCATGCTGTACCTGTCCCACGATATCCCCAATTTGAAGGTCAGCCTTTGCCTCTACTACAGATTTCTTTGCTGCCAATTTTCTACCAGTTTTTAACACAGGGGCTGCCTCCCTTACACATTTGTCGCGTGACTCTACTAAGGTCATTTCCAGTCTGACCTTGGCACACTTAAACTCCTCGGTTAAAGCAGAGACTGGCAGCTGCAATACTCCTTTACTATAAAGTCCCACTCTGCTGAGGCAGCGTGGAACTCCCAACCATTTCCTGATGTATGAACTTATTAACGCTTCCAGCTTATCCACTGTTGTCAAAGAAACCCCGTACACAGTCAGTGGCCACAGCAACCTCGGCAGTAGACCAAACTGAAAGCACCAGAGTTTTAGTTTGCCTGGTAGAGCACAGCTGTTTATGCTCTTCAACCCTTCCACTGCTTGTCGTCTAACTTCTCCCACTCGAACTGTGTCCTTTAGATCCCCATCGTACCATCTCCCAAGACTCTTCACTGGCTTCTCAGAAACTGTTGGTATTGCCTCACCATTAATGAAGAATGTTTTATCTACTACCTTTCTTTTAACTATCGAGATGCTCCTTGATTTAGAGGGCTTAAATTGCATTCGTGCCCATTCAATATTATCTGTTAACTTCCCCAATAACCGATTAGTGCAGGCTACTGTTGTAGTCATGGTTGTCATGTCATCCATGTATGCTCTGATTGGTGGTAGTCGCATCACAGAAGCCAAGCGCTCTCCTACTACCCATCTTGATGCCCTAATGATTACTTCCATTGCCATGGTAAAAGCCAGTGGAGAAATGGTGCATCCTGCCATTATTCCAACCTCTAAGCAGTGCCATGCGGTGCTGAATTTTGGAGTTAAGAAACTAAATTGCAAATCTCCAAAATAGGCTTTCACTAAATTTGTTATTGACATTGGTACTCTGAAAAAATCCAATGCTGCCCAAAGAAGCTCTGCACTGAACCATATGCATTAGCCAAATCCAGGAATGTCACATGGAGCTCCTTCCTCTCCTTTTTAGCTGACTGAATTCGTTGCCAGATAACATTGTTGTTTTCTAAGCATCCTGAGAACCCTGGAATGCCCGCCCAAGGTTCAAGAGTCACGGTTCGCTACTGATATATTCAAATTTGATATTTAAGAAAACCTAAAACCTTTCAAAGAAATATAATATAATAATATATAATGTGATAAAGCCATATTTAATTGGTATAAAAGGTCCTGTCTTTCCCATAAGTTTAATATAATTAATTTGTTTGTTTGATTGACTGATGTGTCATGTTTTGGATTCTCACTGTGCTGGAAAGTGGGTCCGTTGTCATTGACATCCATTAGGCTGATGGTCACGGTGGTTGTGGCACTGTAGCCTCCGTTAAGTCCCAGCATATCTTTCACCTGAACCACAACCAGATATACCTCCCTGGCTTCTCTGTCCATATTAGACCATGACGTCACAATTATACCTGTGTTGGAGAGAAATAAGAATAAACATTAAGCACAGACTGTCCTTGTTCAAGAGTGCTAAATGTTATCTCTAGTAAGACATGTACGTTTGCACTATATCAGGGTTTCTCAAATCTTGCCCTGGAGGGCCAATGCCCTGCAGAGTTTAGCTCCAACCCTGATCAAACACACCTGAGCAAGCTTATCAAGGACTTCAAGATCACAAGGGTTCCGTTCCACTCCACTTTTAGACACGCACTCGCAAACTTCCCTAAGCACTTTCCCTCAGGGGGATCCCAGCCGCCATTTTGAAGTGTGTTCTACTTCGTGAAGTGGACGAGGCAAGTTCTATGTCAAGTCTTTGTCGTCAGTTAGGAACCTGGGTGTGCTCTTTGATACCTTTCTTTCATTTGAAAGCCACGTTTCTAGCATCTGTAAAACTGCATTCTTCCATCTTAAAAAATATATCTAAATTATGCTATATGCTTTCAATGACAAATGTGGAACAGTTCGTTCATGTCTTCATGACCTCAAGGCTAGATTATTGTAATGCTCTACAGGGTGGTTGCCCTACACACTTAATAAACAAACTCCAGCTGGTCCAAAACGCAGCAGCTCGAGTTCTTACTAGAACCAGGAAGTATGACCATATTAGCCCGGTTCTGTCAACACTGCATTGGCTCCATATTAAACATCGTATACATTTTTAAATCTTGCTGATTACTTACAAAGCATTAAATGGTTTAGCTCCCAAGTACTTGAGCGAGCTCTTAATGCATTATAGTCCTTCACGTCTATTGCTAGGGCTGGGCGATAAAACGATAACGATGGTTATCGCGATATAATTTTTCATATCAAGAGTTCGATAAATGTTCGATAATGTTTATGTGCCAAAAGCGGAACGAAACTCATTTGAACCGCGCGCGCCTCACGGACTGTTTATCCGCTCGGCTCAAAGTCCAAACGGCAGCGCGAGCTCACTAGAGCAGACGCGTTTACTCTGATCGGCCTCGGTCACGAGATCCAGTGAGAAGCGCTTGAGTTCAGCGAAGAACACAAATGTCTCAGTGATTTAAACCAGTTTAAAGGCAGATGAAACAGCGCTGACGAACAGGAGAAACACTTTGCGCAACGATACAGTCAGAAGGCTTTTCCGTCTACAAATTCTTATCATTTACCATGGATTTACTGTAACGTTAGCCCTACTAATATTAACTGCACTATGCAATGTGGGATATTCATATTGAATTGTATTATATTATTAATGTAGACAATGTGAGGACTAATGGAATATAATAACATTATTTAATAATGTATTTAGGCTTCAGTTTTTCATACAAATACCATAGAAACCATAAAGTAACATATTGCCATGATAGTGAGGTGCTATAGGCTATGCCTGGTTTTATCTGTGGTTATCATTATCTAAATGCATGATGCTGAATGACCAATGGTTAACTTTAATAAAACTCAAACAGTCAGAATATTACATTTTACCAAATAAACATTAGCACATTTAGAAACTAATATTTTTTTCTATTAAGATATTTATTTTGTTAAGGAAAAATGACACGTTTGAATGTTCTAACTCAGATTTGGCAAATGTTCTCGTGTTTGGCAAGCGTTTGTCATGATATGTTCTGACAATAAAGAGTAGTTTAAAACCACAATTAACGCTCTGGTTTCTACAACTTTCACTTAGGAGCAAAAATCTGCCTTTAAACTTGAAAGAAATAAAGATTTGACATTTATCGTGATAATTATCGATATCGACTGATATAAAAAAAATTATCGTGATCATTTTTTATGGCCACATCGCCCAGCCCTATCTATTGCTATTTCAAAATTCTGGCCAGTTTATAATACCTAGAATATCTAAATCGACTGCTGGCAGTAGATCTTTTTCCTATTTTGCACCAAAACTCTGGAACAGTCTTCCAGCATTGTTCAAGAAGCAGACACACTCTGTCAGTTTAAACCCAGACTAAAAACACATCTCTTTGACCTGGCATTCACATCGAACATTATAAATGTCTATTATTCCAATCAGTTAAATGATTCTTAGGCCGCATAAACTAGGTCAGTCGGAACCGGGAACACTATTGACACTATTATATGAGAACTGAACTGAAATCAATGTTTTCTCCAGAGTGGCTGTATAGATAAATGAACTAAATTAATACATTTTTAACAGCAAAAATTAACCATCACTGAACTATTTTCTTCTAGATCTGCTGTACAGCCGAAACAAACTTTGTTGCATTATTTTCCTGTTATTGCTGTAAAGCTGCTTTGAAACAATCTGTTTTGTAAAAACATTATATAAATAAAGGTGACTTGACTTGACTATTGATATTGCGATATATCGTTACCATGAATTATTTTGTCCACGATAACCATGGTGTGAAAAATCTGATATTGTGACAGGCCTTATGTTTATTTATGTATTGTTTGGTATTGACATGCCTGAGTGTTCCCCTGTTTATTAAAATCGTTGTTATTTATGCGTCACATATTTAGGAATTACAACTACATTCTGTTACAATTTATTTCTTGTTCCTGGGCTAGTAAATAAGACACTGCATTAGCACAATAATTATTTGTTATATTTCATAAATTACCCACGACCCACCCCCTGCCACTTTTAGCAAGCTAACTAGGCCTCTAAGATTGCGCCAGGCTCCAGTGTTGTCTTTTCATTCATCAAAGATCTCTCTTTTTCATGAATACAACTCCCAGCAAGGACTAACTGGAGCCTCAACAAATTAAATCAGGACACAATTTCAAATGAAATGTATCAAGCTCAGTGTTATAATTATCACCTGCCCAGCCTGACACTGGACAGACCTCCTTTAAAGAAACAGCAGAAACCATTTTTTTTATCTTTTCAAAAATGCACAATGGTTTTGTTTGGAGAAAAAGGGACATTGCACACCAACACCAAAACCTCTTTCCAACTGCGAAGCATTGCAATTGAATTTCATTGAATGAACAATGAATTTAACAGGAGAATGCCAGAACAGCATTTTTTAACTTAAAGCTTTAGAGAGGTTGGGTGGTGCAGCAAAATAATGATCCAAAGCAAACAAGTAAAGAACACAAGTAAATCTGTGTTAGATAACTATTCATAAACAAATATTCATAAACAAATATTCATAAACTGAAACCGATTTGTGGAGAAGAATGGTAATTAGTACATAATTGGTCAGAATTCATATAGGCAGCTAGAAGAAAGAGGCTCTGTTGTTAAAGGAGGTTATTAGAAGGTTCACTTACTTTCTCGACCCTGCACTGTGAATGATTGCTCAGTGTATTCAATAAAAATGTGCAAAAGTAAGGGGAGGACCAGAGACACAAAAAACTGACAGAGAAGCAAAAAGGAAAGAAACAAACAACATAAACAATTGTGCCATGACCCTGCCACAAAAGATTAAAAGCCAAACGACCAGCCCGAAGTATCAGGACTTTGAAACGGGTATCCTAGCAGAGTAACAGGTGTAGTTTATAAAATGGACATGTTTCACAATACTTCATTGTGACACAGTATCTTCGTTTGAATCACTATACTGTACTTACAATGTTGTCTTTATTTTACATAAATGCCATTTAACCCTAACCCTAATGCATTGAGATTCAGATAACTTTAAACATGACTGTTTAAAGCACAAAGGTTATTGCTGAGCAAGGAATCTGCACCTGTTTTGGGTTCCACTGAGAAGTAGGGCTCCCCCTGCAGGATTGAATAGATGAGTTTAGCATTGTTCCCAAACAAAGGGTCATCTGCATCTGTGGCTGTTACCTGGATAACTGTGGTCCCTGTAGAGAAGAGAGAAGGGTGAATGAGTGAATAGTGGTTCATTCACACATATTTATTGTGCTACTGTCCATTGAATCTGCCATTGCGTGTCTGTCTCCGATTCTCAATTTTTTTCTCCATTCTGTCACTGATGGGGTTTGGGTTGTTGCCACTGTCGTCTTTGGCTTGCTTAAGGTGGGCATACACTGTGCGATTTCAGCATGGTAACCTACTGACACTGTTGTAAGTCTGACTAATTCGATCCAAGGGCGGCATTCAAATTAGCGGTGAAGGTCACATGCGCGTTCCGTCTCTTCCAATGGCAAAGGGATTTTTAATTAAATACAATACATATTTATCTTATGTATTAACTCGTTTCATCTGACTCCATAAAATGAAAGTGTTTTTCAATGATATCTGTGCATCATTAAGTATACGTTAATGTTTGACTGTTTCTTTTAACTCCAATGAAAATAATATCAAAGTCTGTTAGAATAATCAAATATAACAATTTATTATGTCAGGTAAAAGTATTATGCCAATGTCATAATCAGTTCAAATATCATCAATACAAAACATCAAATGCTCTAGGATAAGAGAAATAGATGCAAACCCAACATTTAAGAACTACATGAGCTAAACCTCACGGGCTATCTGAAATACAGAAAAAGCCACGATCCCTTGCTGCCTTCCATTAAATAGCCAGACCTCATTTCATATGTAAACCTGTATTCACAGTGGAAATGTACTGTGTTCATCCCCCCAGACTTACTGGGGGCCGAAGTTGATTTGCATGGTACCATTTGCTAACAGTGGAAATTAGCATTGAGTTCACACCTTCTGGGAGTAGGAGACCACATTCATTTGTGTGCCAGATATCCCTAAACTCTTAAAAACCTTATTTCCTTTTGTTTTACTTATTTGGAAATGAGACATATGTATCACTTACCCTGCGACAGTTTAAATTATACTAAACACAATACTCAATGATAATCATTCACATTAAACCATATATATATTCTTATGTGAGTTTTAGCTGTTACTGGGTGTGAGAACGAAATGCAGACGAGGTGAGACCTTTGTCTCCGGGGAAGAGGGGGGAAGCCAAATGTTAATTTGCCAGGGTCCTTTGTCTCAATAGACCGTGTGGTCAGATATTTTCTCTTCAACAAGTTTTACGGTCTTACACTGTACGAGTAGATCGCATGTGATGTAAACCCAAAGCTCGGGATTTACAGTGGAGAAAATATGTATTTGATCCCCTGATGATTTTGTAAGTTTGCCCACTTACAAAGAAATGAAGGGTCTTTTATGGTAGGTTTATTTTAATGGATAGAGACAGAATATCAACAAAAAAATCCAGAAAAAAACGCATTATATAAAGGTTATGAATTGATTAGCATTTGATTGAGTGAAATAAGTATTTGATCCCCAACCAACCAGCAAGAATCCTGGCTCCCACAGATTGGTAATGTGCCCATGTGAAACACAGATTAGTCCTGTCACTTTAAGAAAGTTTTCCTAATGTCAGCTCGTTATGAGTAAAAAAAACTATATCTTCCATTCCATCCTTTCCACCACCATGGGCAATACCAAAGAGCTGTCGAAGGACATCGGGGACAAGATTGTAAACCTGCACAAGGCTGGAATGGGCTACAAGACCATCAGCAAGAAGCTTGGTGAGAAGACAACTGTTGGTGCCATTATTCGGAAATGGAAGAAATACAAAATAACCATCCATCGCCCTCGGTCTGTAGCTCCATGCAAGATCTGGGCTCATGGGGTGCAGATGATCATGAGAATGTGTTAAGGATGATCATGAGAAAGGTGAGGGATCCACCCAGAACTACACGGGAGGAGCTTGTTAATGATCTTAAGGCAGTTGGGAACACAGTCACCAAGCAAACCATTGGTAACACACTACGCCGCAATGGATTGAAATCCTGCAGCGCCAGCAAGGTCCTCCTGCTCAAGAAGGCACATGTACAGGCCCTTTTGAAGTTTGCCAATGAACATCTATGATTCAGAGAAGGCTTGGGAGAAAGTGCGGTGGCCAGATGAGCTCTTTGGCATCAACTCAACTCGTCATGTTTGGAAGAAGTGAAATGCTGACTATGACCCCGAGAACACCATCCCTACAGTCAAGCACGGAGGTGGAAACATCATGCTTTTGGGCTGTTTCTCTACCGGAAAATCTTGGACGAGATCCTCCTTCCCTCAGCCAGAACACTAAAGATGGGTCGTGGATGGGTCTTCCAGCATGACAATGTCCCAAAACATACTGCCAAGGCAACAAAAGAGTGGCTCAAGAAGAAGCACATTAAGGTCTTGGAGTGGCCTAGCCAGTCTCCAGACCGTAATCCTATATGCATTCAGTTCTCATCCGATAGCGTCAGTGCATTCAAGGTGAATAATACTTCTGAATATTAAGTGTCCCCAACTAAGCAAGCCAGAGGCGACAGTGGCAAGAACCCAAACTTAATCGGTGACAGAAATGGAGAAAAACAAAAATAAAAAACCCTGGGAGAAACTCAGTCGAGGGGCCAGTTCTCCTCTGGCCAACTAACGAACATGGTGTGATTATGATTTCAGGCTGCATCAAAAAGTCAGATTGTGGATTGATATTCAACACCAGACTCAGTAAACCATTTATGGAACTTCTCTTTCTGAATAGGGGTATTGCCATTTTGGAACAGAAAGGACTGCTGTAATTGCTAAATTGCTGTAACAGCTTTGCAAAAACAAACTTTTCCAGGATGTCATTGTGTGAGCCTTTTCACAGAGCAAATATCAACCAAGCTTTCTGTGAATATTTGGTTTCTCTAAAACATTTAATGTAGTAGCTTAATCATTTTGTTGTCTCTCTTTCACAATCAAACTGTGTAACACTTTAGAAAGTGTTCCTTCATTAATGAATAACTACACAGGAACAAATGAGTAACGCATTATTAACACTCTATTAACTACTATTAACTAACAATAAACTCTGATGAACTGATTAGTAAGAGTGCTCAGTTCAAGGAGGTAGTTCACCGGAAGGAATTACTATCCAATACCTTACAAAAAAACTCAAAAACTTACAATGCCTTAACTGTCACCCCCCTTTTTTAATATACATGAAAATCCACATTTCGAACTTAAATGGTTGTAATTCAAGAATGCTTTGGAATATAGACGTAAGATTGGTCTCGTTTTAAAGAAGACATTTGGCAGATTTTTGTTGAAGTGAAATAAATCAAGAAAGTGAAACAGAAAAAAAGCTATAGAAGTTTGAGTTTATGGAAATGTACAATGTAAAAAAATGAATTATTCATATTTTATATCAAATATATATATTCAAAACCTGGGCTACTCTAAAACTGCAGAAAAATCAAAGCCAACAATCTGAACAAGTTGTGTTTCAAATTTTAGGTTGATATCTAAAAAAATGAGCTTTCAGTAAGATTTTGTTTGGGCGCAGTACCAAACTTTTTCACTAGATGACAACCAGACTCCATTACTGCCCATATAAGGGCGCCTCCATTTCCATATGTGTTTTGAGTAATCTAAACCATTATTTCCACAATTTTCATACAACTTATGAAGTAGAGATCCTATTCAGAAGTAGTATGGGAAGTTTGGCAGATTCTGATATGAATTCAACCTCTAAGAAACACATACAAAGAACATGCATGTACATCATAGCTCGCTGCCACATCACAAATGGTGAATTTATTATTTTTTCTTTATATTTAAAACATTTTCAGACCTTTTTTTCTAAAATAATTGAATGGATGATATCTTTTGAACTCTTGGCATGAAAACAAACTGAGGTTTCTACCATTTTTTCATGATTTTTCATGTTCATTGCTATTTCAAAATAAAGGTCTGACCACGCCTTAGGACTATGAAAATATTCTTGTTGCAAATTGATAAATTACGGCTATTCTGTAATTTATTTTGAAAATCAATCACCAAATATGGAAACTAGAGATTGTAAGCTTTCAAATGATATATAGTTTGTCAATATTACTTAAGGTTTTTACTAAGATATTATTGTTGTTTTAAAAATATAATGGCAAACGTCCCACCTGTGGGACGGTGACAGTTAAGGGGGAGTTATTATGGTTTTCACAGAATACTGATCCAAATAATTAGTAGTTCCTTCTGAAGGATTTGATAATACTTGAGTCATTACTATCCAAAACTTTACAAAAACCTGAAAGCTTACAGTGATTTCAGTCATTACTAGTGAGTTTTCATGCTTTTCACTTTTTAGAATAATGATGCAAAAAATAATTCCTTTAGATGGATGTAGTAACACTTGAGTCATTAGTAGTGGCTTACCATGATATTTACTTATTTAATTATACATTAATTATGCATTATTCATGTTAATTATGAACCTGTATATCATAGTTCTTAGTAGTTGTCGTAGTAGTTTCTTGTTAGTTAATAGTAGTAACTAGAGTGTTAATATTATTAATAATATTAATAATAATTTGTTACATCTATATAGGGCTTTTCTGGGTACTCAAAGCACTTCATATAAAAGGGGGTGGAATCTCCTCAACCACCACCAATGTGCAGCGCCACCTGGATGATGCGATGGCAGCCATATTGCGCCAGAACGCCCACCACACACCAGCTTACTGGTGGAGAGGAGACAGAGTAATGAAGCCAATCAGAATGTATGGGGATGATTAGGAGGCCATGATGGACAGGGGCCAATGGGCAAATTTAGCCAGGATGCCTGAGTTACACCCCTACTCTTTTTTCTGAAGGATATCCTGAGATTTTTAATGACCACAGAGAGTCAGGACCTCAGTTTAACGTCTCATCCGAATGACGGGTATTGTTACTCATTTGTTACTATGTAGTTATTCATTAATGACAGAACAGTATTCTAAAGTGTCACCTCAAACTGTGTATGAACAAACTTTTTTTTAGCACTGATAAGATAATTTATTAACATAGACCATGCATAATATTTTAAGTTTTCTTTATTTTTCATGAACATATGGAACAGTGGGTCAACGCACCTGTGGGACACATCTCTGGGATGCTGGATATGTAAGGCTCATTGATAAATTCTGGAGCATTGTCATTGATGTCCTGGACTTTAATGATAAACTCAGATTCAGGTTCAACAGGCTGTTTGGATCTGCGGTTGATGGCCTGGGCTTGCAGTAAGTAGAAGGACTTCAGCTCGCGGTCCAGACACTGTAATGAGTGAAGGTCACCTGTGTACTCATCAATGATGAATATCTCACCAGCTCCTTCACCTGATAGGATGTACTTGATAGTAAAGTCGCCTGTGTCGTAATCTGATTTCAGCTGAAGGAAAATAAACAGGATGTGAAAGAGATTTTGCAAGACATATCAACTATATATCAATGTCTAATTATAATTGAGAAGTGCTAGGACTGTCACTTGTGCCCCTTAGAAAAAAGACACCCTTGAGTCCTCACATTGACTACACCATCTGTCACGGTTTGGTGGCTGTAGTGAAGCGCATGATGAGGAAGTAAACAAAATAGTATTTAATTGCAAATTCAAAACAAAGAAACACGCAGGAGATCACTTGAAGACCACTTGGAGACATATAGCAACCACTACAACATAAATTTTAAATAATACAGGAAAAGAAACAGACTGAAACTGAGGGCTTAAAGGGTTAGTTCGCCCATTTAAGACATGAAGTTGAATGCAATCCTAACCAGCACTATAGTGCATACACCCTGACCCACTCTGTTGTCACCTCCCTGGTCAGAGTTCTGGCCGCTGGAAGTTTTTCAATAAAGTACTCCCGGTACTCCCGGGGTTTTCACGCTTTGTATTGTTTGATTTAGCTTTCCTTTTCTGTTCGAGAGTTTGCTGTTAGTCTGTTAATTAGTTCTGTCTTCCTCGTCCCCTGCCTGTTGGTTTCCATGGTTTCTGATTGATTTGAGTATTCTGTTCAGGTGTGTCGTGTTAACTCACCAGCTCCTTTATTTGCCCTCATGTATTTAAAGGGTTAGTTCGCCCATTTAAGACATGAAGTTGTATGCAATCCTTACCAGCACTATAGTGCATACACACTGACCCACTCTGTTGTCACCTCCCTGGTCAGAGTTCTGGCCGCTGGAAGTTTTTCAATAAAGTACTCCCGGTTATTTTCCGGGGCCACAAAACTGTGCGTTTTTACGTGAAAAAATGATTTGCGTTTCAAAGCTTGATTAATTTACCACACAAAAAACACGCCGGTCAAAATTCATAACTCAGTTTTAATCGGCACTATTTTCTATCCATTTCTATCAATCCGCGCTGCTGTCAACGTCAACAGTGCGCACGTTCCGATCAGCTGTTCCATTTACACAATCGATTGACAACGACGTAAAAAGTATTAAATTAACAATGGTGCGAACTTGTAAATTCCCAGGCTGTGACCACAAGGATGTGCCGGGATCAAAGTTCAGATTCCATCGTTTTCCTGTTTCGAATATAACTATGAGACAGCTTTGGCTGGTTGCCATCGGCTTCTCTGCGGGAGCTAAAATATCCAGAATAAAGGATTTTCGTGTGTGTAGTGCTCACTTCAGCGAAGACGATTACATCCCCAACCAAGGAGGAAAAGGAAAATTAGAGAGTTTTGCTGTACCAGTACCACGGGTAAGCTCTATTTACTAACTTTATGATCCCATGTCTAAACTGTACGGTAAACAAGCTGATGTTTAGACTCCATTATAAAACACGTGAAAAGATGTCTAATATAAAAACAGTATAGGGATATTGGTACAATTTGCTGCGAAAACTATTTGATTGAACACACACACAATTGAGGTTTTGTGTTGCAATCAATAACATTGTCGTTGTGCTAAAATTACTTTCATCATCTGATCCGTCTGACATTGTGCTAAAATTGGTTTCATCATCAGAAGTTTCGCAGTCAGACATGTTGTCAGCGAGTCGCGCTATCAACAGCTGATCGGAACGTGCGCATTGTTGACGTTGACAGCAGCGCGGATTGATAGAAATGGATAAAAAATAGTGCTGGTTAAAACTGAGTTATGAATTTTGACCGGCGTGTTTTTTGTGTGGTAAATTAATCAAGCTTTGAAATGCAATTTTTTCACGTAAAAACGCATAGTTTTGTGCCCCGGAAAATAACCGGGAGTACTTTATTGAAAAACTTCCAGCGGCCAGAACTCTGACCAGGGAGGTGACAACAGAGTGGGTCAGGGTGTATGCACTATAGTGCTGGTAAGGATTGCATACAACTTCATGTCTTAAATGGGCGAACTAACCCTTTAAATACATGAGGGCAAATAAAGGAGCTGGTGAGTTAACACGACACACCTGAACAGAATACTCAAATCAATCAGAAACCATGGAAACCAACAGGCAGGGGACGAGGAAGACAGAACTAATTAACAGACTAACAGCAAACTCTCGAACAGAAAAGGAAAGCTAAATCAAACAATTCAAAGCGTGAAAACAGACTCAGACTCTGACACCAGCTGAGCTGAGTAAGTACTATATTGCTATTGGAGACTAAAATGTGAATATGCTTAAATGAGCATTAATACGGTTTAATGTTGTATTGGTTTACTGTTCAAAAGTACATGTAATTGGGTATGTAAGACATTGCTTACAATTTTATTGAAATAATTAACAACATTTTCTGAACTCACACTTTAATAATAATAATATTATACTTTAATAATATTTAATAATGTTTTTTATTATTGCAACTTAATATCGTAATGTTAGGTTTTAGGGGTTATTATTATTATATTTGCTGGTAAATAAAATGGCTGTCACTGTAAGACTGTCACAGAATTCATTCATGAGCTCCCCATCCCTGTCTTTAAGCTATGTGACCTTTTCTCACATTTCTTTAGTTTAGAGGTGTCAAAGCCCTTTGTGAACTCCAGTTATACCTGACCAATCTTCCTTGGTGTTGGATCTTCTTCTTCAACAAATATTTGGCTCCAAATCCAGCCACGTCTCACTCTCAGATGTGACCCACGAGAGGCTTTACTCGAACTGATCTCTTGCTGTTTTCTTGAGATAATAGGGTCACCCCCAAGCCAGCCAGGCATGATGAAGATCATGAGGAGCACATGAAGAACAGAACAGTTGTCCATTGTTGAGAAGTTTTTTGAATCAGTGTTTCATTGAGTGTTAGGGCTGGATGTCAGGGTGATAATGCCAACGGGGGAGACGGACTCAAACAGGATATGAGGCAAAACTCCATTAGAAGGAAATGATGTCTTTTCTGTTATTGAGAAAGAGGAAAGAGATTCTTAGAATGATTTATAGGGTTGAGGTGAAGGTGAACAGAATTCTTCAATAGACTGAAGTGTTGGAGTCTAGTTTGAGCACAAAAAATCCATCAGAGTGAGACTACTGGGTAATGATCAGGCTAGGTGTAATCTGCAAGGGTTTTTTCATTTTATGAAAAAAACAACAACAACAACCATCGCATATATTTAATCATGTTTTAAATGTTTTAAAATATGCAACCAAAATGTTTAATAAACAGAAATGCAAGAGGCAGATTAATTATTTATTATTAATTATTATATATATAATTATTAAATATTAATACTATTTTACTATTAAGAACTATTTGTAGATAATATTTAGATCATGCTTCTGTTTCTTTTGTACCGTTGTATTATGTGGAGTTTTAGTTTGTCTCTTCTGATCCTGTGTTTCTCCTCGTCAGCCTTGATTGTTCCCAGCTGTGATTAGTTATTATTATCAGCCCTTGTGTTTCCTGTATTCATTGTTCTGTGTTGTTCTTTAATGGCTGTCATGTATGTGAGCACAGTTTTGTCTCCTTGGTTGTGTGATCTATGTATTTTTGTTATTATTTTATTAAAGGTGATATATTATGCCCCTTTTCACAAGTTGTAATATAAATCTATGGTGTCCCCAGAATGTGTCTGTGAAATTTCAGCTCAAATTACCCTCCAGATCATTTATTATAGCTTGTCAAATATGCCTCTTTTGGGGTGTGAGCAAAAACCCGCCGTTTTTGTGTGTGTACCTTTAAATGCAAATGAGCTGCTGCTCCGCCTCAGTTCAAAAGAGGGCGGAGCCTTTACACGAGCTTCAGAGACTCCGGCAATAACAAAACAGGCCAATCTCACTCATCCAAAATCTCAGAAATAACTAGTAGCGAGTGCAGCATTACAGAGAGACTCAGGAAGAGGTTAAACTTTTAGACGCACCTGGATGTTTCTGAATGGTTAGTGGATACATTTATGTAGTTGCTGTAGAGTTACATTGATTCATCTCATCGACTTGCATGTACCGTCATGTTTAACTTTTACACAAGTTGACAAAGTTCCTTGAGGTCTTTATAAGACAGCTGTGACATTTTTTGGTCAAATAGTGTTCAGTGCTCGTCTGTGCTCAATGACAAAACAGTTTCAGGCTTTTCTTGAACTTTTGCCATTGCGTTAGAACTGGTAACACTGTTGTCGCATGCGAAAACCAAATGGCTGCACCGTGGGTGTAAACGTGCAGATTAAGGGCTGGTAATATTATAATAAGATCCTCTTCCTACGTCAGAAGGAGAGCGAAATATGATCGGCTTATTTTTTGACATGCTTGCAGAGAAAGGCTTATCAATACAAAGTAACTGGGTTGACACTTTTCACGTTTTCTGGGATGGTACATGCACCGGGGACCCGATCACAGCACTTAAACACGAAAAAATCTGATTTTCATGATAGGTCCCCTTTAAACATTACATTGCATTTGGATCCCTAATGGTGATGGTTAGTCTGAGGTCCTGAAGCTCTGTGTTCGGTCCACATAAAGGCGCAAAGCGCAAACGGGACAGAGCAAAGCAAGGGCTGGGTCTTTGTGGGTCACTCGTTGATGAATACAGAGCATAATCAGACTGAAACGCTCGGCTCTGAAGCGAAAGCTTGAAGTGAGATCGCACATGCGCTCCCATATACCCTCTCAGGCGAGATCCCAATTCATCAGTTCAATTCTGGCATAACGTTGAACGTGACTGACAGGGAAACGGTTCTTTCACATGGTTCTTTTCAATAAACCAGTTAAAAAAACCTGATTCAGTGTTTCTTTTATGTAAACGGGTTATGGCAGTAGTCGAATATGTTTAACATCTTAGTATCATGGTATGATCACGCTGAAACATTCAAATAAATGTGTGAACTCATATTGCAGATTACTTTTCATCCACTTAAGTTAATGTTGTTTGTCACAGTTTCCTTTTGTGATCCTGCATGTCGAATAAAGTGACATATATTGAGTATACAGGTTCAAGCAGGTGGAGAGGCCATGATAGGTATATTATGGAATATCTGCAATAAAATCTGGCAAACAGGCGAATGGCCTACACCATGGACTCAATCGTTGATAATCACCCTCCCGAAGAAAGGCAACCTTCAGCTATGATTAATTATCGCACCATTAGTCTAATCAGTCACCCAAGCAAAGTGATGCTGAAAATCTTACTAAACAGATTGAGACCGCAAGCAGAGGAGATCATTGCCGAAGAACAAGCAGGCTTTAGAACAGGTCGCAGCACGACAGAACAAATCTTCAATATTCGAATAATTTGTGAGAAATACCTACAACACCAGCAAGAACTCTATCATGTATTCATAGATTTCAAAAAGGCATTCGATAGGGTCTGGCATGCAGCTTCCGCGAACGTCCGCCAAGGCTGCCTGCTCTCCCCCATTCTCTTCAACATCTATTTAGAACGAATTATGACCAACGCATTGGAATATCATGAAGGTACAGTCAGCATCGGAGGCAGGACGATTACAAACTTGCGTTTTGCCGATGACATCGATGGATTCGCTGGAAAAGAACAGGAACTCATCAATCTTGTGAAACATCTTAACGAGGCCTCGGCAGCATTTAACATGCAGATTAATGCAGAGAAAACCAAGCTGATGACCAACAACCCCAATGGAATCAGAACTGAGATCAAGATAAACAATAAGAAGCTTGAGAATGTTAACAGCTTTAAGTACCTGGGAGCCATCGTTTCGGATGAAGGATCTAAGCCAGAAATACTCTCTAGGATAGCACAGACCATAGCCGCCATGACTAAATTGAAGGTCATCTGGAACGACAATAACATCTCCATTGGCTCAAAGATCAGGCTGATGCGTTCCCTGGTCATGTCAATATTCCTATACGCATGCGAGTCATGGACGTTGACAGCCGATATTGAGAGAAGGATTCAGGCGGTGGAGATGAGATGCTTCCGCAGACTTCTTGGCATCTCCTACAGAGATCACATCACTAATGTAGAAGTGAAAGCCTGAATTGAGAGCGCCATTGGGTCATATGAAGACCTCCTATCTTCAGTAAAAAAACGCAAGCTAAACTGGTATGGGCACGTCACAAGATCACCAGGACTTGCCCACATAATATTACAAGGCACAGTACAGGGAAGTAGATGAAGAGGCAGACAGAGGAAGAGATGGGAAGACAACATTAGAGAGTGGACAGGTCTAGAGCTGAGTGACACAGTGCGGAAAGCAGAGAACCGGGAGGAATGGAAGAAGTTGGTTGCCAAGTCTTCAGTGGTGCCCCTACGGTCCAAAAGACTACGGGATAAGTGAAGTGAAGTGAAGTGATATTGAGTAACCTAATCTTATTTGGAAGTTTTCTAAATTAAAGTTTTACAACTAAAGTAAACAATGCAGAAATTGCTGCACAAATGCAGATTGAATAATAGTATAAGACATCTGCCTGTCGGTTTGATTCTTTGGTTCAATAACCGGTCTTGTGGCTCTTACTGTAGCCTTTAAAGTAATTAATTTTCAAACTGGGTCTCCAGCTTGTCAAGTCACATTTATTTATATAGCGCTTTTCACAATACAGATTGCTGCACAGATGTCAAGCTTGTGTCAAGGCACACACGCCGGCTTGTTGATCTGTACATTTATAAATGTTTTATTTGGCCACTGCTAGTAACGTGAGACATATGGCAATTCCTGAGTAATATTATGCAAACTTCGACACTTAGTTGAACCGGCTCATATGGTTCTTGCATGCCCCTTTGGCTCAATCCCAATTCTCAATCTCTGTCGTCTGGGCTGTATGCATCTTTCTGCACTTGTCTGCCGCAATTCGGACAAGAAAATGGAGACATCTTCAACGCCTACGAATGCTGATGGATACGTTTGTGGTATGTTTCCCGTAGCCCTCCGATCGGAGTGTGCCTCTGAAAAATCTCCGTTTCGAGGGCTATGTAGCCCTACCCCTTCGCCCTACCCTCTATTGCAACAAGAATCGGGACACCCTAACCCTAGACGTGAACGTGCAAAATGGAGGGGTAGGGCAAAGGGGTGAATTAGGATTGAGCCTTTGTCTGTTCGTCTTGCATCATCAACCCAGAACTAACGTTGGATTCAGTTTGATTTTGTGAATCGTTTCGACCGGTTCCTTCCTTTGAACCAAGAACAAATCATTCAAGAATTGGACATCACTAATCCCTGCTCTCCCTCATTTCTGAGTTTGCCTAACTTTACAGTTTACATGTAGAAATATGTATATTTTTGTAAGTTTGTATATATGCTTGACTGTACAATTTGGATGTATTGACAGTATCTGACAGGTAAAATATTTACTTACACACAGCTTTTGAAACTTAAAGCTGCTGTAGGTAACTTTTGAAAAAAAAATATTTTTTACATATTTGTTAAAACTGTCATTATGTCCTGACAGTAGAATATGAGACAGATAATCTGTGAAAAAATCAAGCTCCTTTGGCTCCTCCCAGTGGTCCTATTGCCATTTGCAGAAATACACCGCTCCCGGTCAGAAACAACCAATCAGAGGCAGGAGGAATGTCTTAACAGTGTCAATCACGCTCGTGTACGCGCTGACCACACCCCTCTCTTGCACAGCGCATACCGTCGTTCAAACCAAACGCAAAATTGCCAGTGTGCCGCAGCTGTGCTAATGGCGGAGAAACAACCTAAACTGCCAATTTCTCGAGTGGCACCTGCTCATAAAACAAAGACGGGTAAAAGGAAAAAGACCGAAGACGATAAACAAGCGAAAAAGAAAGAATTAGACAGAGCCCATTGACTCGGTGTCAAAACTCTAGCCGCGTAACATGTAGATAAAATGTCACGCACTGTGCAAAGCAACAATTGAAACCTGCTAATTCACTGGCTTGTCATGTTGCTGAAATAATGTTGTGGCGAGCAGGACGAGGCCGAAGGACGTGAGAGCGGCGCGAGGCCGGAGGCGTGAGTGATAATGAATGACACCTGTGAGACGCACCTGTCTCGTATCTCTCACGGAGGAGCGTAAGCATAAAGGAGAAGCCACGACAGTGGAGAGAGGAACAGGCCTGATTTTACGTTGTGATTTTATGTTCTGTTTTGTGTGCCAGCAGTCGTCCGTGAGGGGCTGCTGCCTTATACTTTCATTTTGTATTTGTTTATTTATTATTAAACTTGTTGAACGTTCGCCGGTTCCCGCCTCCTTTTTCCCATAACAACTGAACCCCATTATAAATGTACTAGCAAACCTTATCTAGCATTAGGCCTACATATCGCTAGAATAATTACTTGAATTATATTATATATGTTATGTTAGTTACCGTTATATTATCTTACTAGCTATTTATAACTTATAGAAAGGGTGCAACGTTATAAAGTTACATTACATGTATTGCAAAATACGTAATGATTTGAGGACCAAGTTTGTAGTCAAAGTATGGGCAGGCCTTGGTCAATGTAAAGCATATTGTTGATGTTTCGTCCCTACTAGTGAATGTGCCATAACTGGTTATCCGCCGTCAACGGTGGCCCTGCTTACTAGCCTGCGCATTCACGGCAGGCTCTTCTGTGGGGGAGGAGCTGTGGAGGGAGGAGCTGTGGGGGAGAAGCTGTGGAGGGAGGAGCTGTGGAGGGAGGAGCTGTGGAGGGAGGAGCTGTGGGTGAGGAGCTGTGGGGGAGGAGCTGTGGAGGGAGGAGCTGTGGAGGGAGGAGCTGTGGGGGAGGAGCTGTGGAGGGAGGAGCTGTGGAGGGAGGAGCTGTGGAGGGAGGAGCTGTGGAGAGGAGCTGTGGGGGAGGAGCTGTGGAGGGAGGAGCTGTGGGTGAGGAGCTGTGGGGGAGGAGCTGTGGGGGGAGGAGCTGTGGAGGGAGGAGCTGTGGGGGAGGAGCTGTGGGGGAGGAGCTGTGGAGGGAGGAGCTGTGGTTGAGGAGCTGTGGGTGAGGAGCTGTGGGGGAGGAGCTGTGGAGGGAGGAGCTGTGGGGGAGGAGCTGTGGAGGGAGGAGCTGTGGAGGGAGGAGCTGTGGAGTGAGGAGCTGTGGAGGGAGGAGCTGTGGGGGAGGAGCTGTGGAGGGAGGAGCTGTGGAGGGAGGAGCTGTGGGGGAGGAGCTGTGGGGGAGGAGCTGTGGAGGGAGGAGCTGTGGGTGAGGATCTGTGGAGGGAGGAGCTGTGGGTGAGGAGCTGTGGAGGGAGGAGCTGTGGGGGAGGAGCTATGGAGGGAGGAGCTGTGGAGGGAGGGCTGAAGCGCAGCAGAGAGCAAGGGGGTGGGACCTGTAAGTTGTGCTTGTTCAAATTTTCAGGCTAAGTCAGGCTAAGGCAGCTTTAATATGATTCCCTTATATTTATATAATAAATATAGTTTGCTTCATAATAAATTAAATTAGCAACAGTCTCAGTCATTGAATTAAATTGAGCTGAATAATGACACTATTGTCTTTTTGAAAATATTCACAGATGAAATTGTATATGTTTCATAATTGAAGAACTATGCATAATTAATACTGTTATTTAATCCTGTTAATTACAGTAAAGCTGCTTTAAAACAATGTTTTGTTAAAGCGCTATAAAAAATAATGTGACGACATAAAAAAAGGTATTTTATAATCGGACAAAAAGACAAACATATAAGACTGTTTCCTTCCTGTGAGGGAAACTACAATTCAATGAAGTATTTTGGCAGCTCTCTGATTGGTGAAATTTTCTCTATATGTTGTTTTTCAACACAAGTTCAGATTTACACATTATTATTTTATAAATAATATGAAATAAAACGAACGAATGGCTTCAACAACATATAAGTATGAAATATGGTATTGTATGAAAATTTTCACCCCTTCATTTGAAGGTCTATGGGAATTTGGGCCTGTTCGTAAGCCCAATATTGGAATTCTGTAAGTCGGATCAATTAGACAAGATATAGCATACTTAGTGTTAATAATAAATACACTTTTAGTGTAGTGTTAGTGTGATTTTATTTTTAACCAAACCAATTGCAGTGATATGTTATTTTTATATTATATTTTTTATGTTTTAAATAAATTATTGTGACTAACATTTACCTGCCTGTTACCTGTGTTTTTCTGTTGTTGTTGTTGTTGTTGTTTTTTTGTTTTTTTTTATTGTCAAGAAATGGGTTATGTTTAGGGGTGTCGGCCTGTAAACCGGACTGAAAAATAAATTCAACATTTTTCACTTAAATAGTATCAAAATTCATTTCAAATTCAAATTCAACAGTGTTGAAATTAACAAAATGACAAATAAAAATTTGTTAATTTTGCTGAATGAGATTGAAAAAGAGAGTCAGTAAAATGACTTGATGTTCCCATCACTGTTACCCAGAATATTAGGGACAACAAATAGTTCATTGTACATGAAGAATGAAGATGAAACTATTTTGAACACAGTTCATTCAGTATGACAAGAGTTTTCCATCTTGTGAAAGTCTTTTAATTTAGTTATGATATCACAGAGCAGGAATGCATGTGTGTTGCTATTTTAAATTTCTCATTATAGTTTATAATTCACTATAAACCAAACCTAAAATGAAATCTTATTTTGCAAAGCCGTGAAACAATTATACCACAATATCAATAAAAATATATAAATAAGTGCCTAACCAGCCAAATATGTCTTGGGTCAAAATCCCAAGCTAGTATATTTTACTTTTAATCTATGTGTCAGAACGTGGTTGAGGCAAAGATGAAAAAAACTGGAAGCTGGATCTAGACAGTAGTATTTCAAACGAAATCAAATGTTACAAACTCAAACCAGATCAGACGTTACACTGCAGCAATGGATGTATAACTTTAAGCAATTGGAGTCCTTTTTGTTGTCTTTTGAGTGGCATTGTAGGTTGATTCTTATTATGAACCTAATCAACCTAATGTAGCAGAGAATTTAAAATCTAATGTTTCAAGGTATTTCTGCTCGGATATGGGTTCATAAAATGTGCTACTTCTGCTATTTCAAGTAAAAAAAAAAAAAAAAAAAAAAAAAATATATATATATATATATATATACACTCACCTAAAGGATTATTAGGAACACCTGTTCAATTTCTCATTAATGCAATTATCTAATCAACCAATCACATGGCAGTTGCCTCAATGCATTTAGGGGTGTGGTCCTGGTCAAGACAATCTCCTGAACTCCAAACTGAATGTCAGAATGGGAAAGAAAGGTGATTTAAGCAATTTTGAGCGTGGCATTGTTGTTGGTGAGTATTTCACAATCTGCTCAGTTACTGGGATTTTCACGCACAACCATTTCTAGGGTTTACAAAGAATGGTGTGAAAAGGGAAAAACATCCAGTATGCGGCAGTCCTGTGGGCGAAAATGCCTTGTTGATGCTAGAGGTCAGAGGAGAATGGGCCGACTGATTCAAGCTGATAGAAGAGCAACTTTGACTGAAATAACCACTCGTTACAACCGAGGTATGCAGCAAAGCATTTGTGAAGCCACAACAAGCACAACCTTGAGGCGGATGGGCTACAACAGCAGAAGACCCCACCGGGTACCACTCATCTCCACTACAAAGAGGAAAAAGAGGCTACAATTTGCAAGAGCTCACCAAAATTGGACAGTTGAAGACTGGAAAAATGTTGCCTGGTCTGATGAGTCTCGATTTCTGTTGAGACATTCAGATGGTAGAGTCAGAATTTGGCGTAAACAGAATGAGAACATGGATCCATCATGCCTTGTTACCACTGTGCAGGCTGGTGGTGGTGTTGTAATGGTGTGGGGGATGTTTTCTTGGCACACTTTAGGCCCCTTAGTGCCAATTGGGCATCGTTTAAATGCCACGGCCTACCTGAGCATTGTTTCTGACCATGTCCATCCCTTTATGGCCACCATGTACCCATCCTCTGATGGCTACTTCCAGCAGGATAATGCACCATGTCACAAAGCTCGAATCATTTCAAATTGGTTTCTTGAACAGGACAATGAGTTCACTGTACTAAAATGGCCCCCACAGTCACCAGATCTCAACCCAATAGAGCATCTTTGGGATGTGGTGGAAAGGGAGCTTCGTGCCCTGGATGTGCATCCCACAAATCTCCATCAACTGCAAGATGCTATCCTATCAATATGGGCCAACATTTCTAAAGAATGCTTTCAGCACCTTGTTGAATCAATGCCACGTAGAATTAAGGGAGTTCTGAAGGCAAAAGGGGGTCAAACACAGTATTAGTATGGTGTTCCTAATAATCCTTTAGGTGAGTGTATATATACACGTCTATATACAGGTGAATCGTGACAATTTCACTGATTTACACCCTTAAATAACCCTTATCATACGAGTGGTTATATAATGGTAAATTAATAAATCTAAATTAAATTAAGATTATTATTTCCATAAGTCATATTTACTATCTCTTTAAAAGTACTTCCCCCCTTAACAGGTTTTTTGATCACTTTATTTTAAGGATCCATAATTATGCATTAGTTAAATGGTAACTCTGAACAATAGCTACAGTGAGTCGTACAAAACCTTTCTTTTTAGTAAACTTTGTGTACACAAACAATGTAGTCAATGCTCAAGTTCATGTCTAGAGCCCCTGGTGATACTTCGAGCACAGTTTTATGTTGTGTCAAGCCTTCTTGGTGTTTTAAAAATAGCGATTTTGATGCTATCATAGAAGTGCCCCATGCACTCCCATTCAAAAGGCAATTTGACCTAAAAGGAAAATACGGTCAATATTAAAAGTGGCGTTTCCATTCTAATTATGCTTTTACACAAAAGTTTGACTCGGGTAGATTAACAAAAAGAGCCTAGGTTCAATTTTGGCAAGAGTTGCCCTTTAAGCATAAATGCACTAGTAATTAGTGTTTAACTTGTTCATAATTATATATTAGTTAAGCACCAACACACTAGTGATTAATGATTAACTTAACATAGCCATTGAAGAATCCACATTAATTGTCTTTATTTGAATTGGGTTAGTGACAGTTTAGCCACAATTCTTGGCTTATTCTGGTCTAACTTAAATATCACTCAATAAGTGCCATACTTAATAAGGATATAACTTTCACTTTAGAACAGGTGATAAAATTGTCTTTTTACACTATTATAGCAATTTATAACTAGAAACAACACTAATTAAACATTGTTATTAGCTTCATATTGTTCAGTTAACTTAATAGATGGTGAATCACTGAAATATAACCAAGTACATTACTACACAAAAATACTACATGGTTTGCTATGTTGAAAATAATGGCTAAGAGACATTTACTGTTTATTCAGTTAATTATTAATTACTAGCTTATTTTTGCTTATATCGCATGAATGTGGATCCTTAAAATGTTTTTAAAAAATGTAAAGAATGACTAATATGCCCTTACTATATGTTAAAGTCCCACTCCGATCATATTTTGAGCTATTTTTAAACATTCCCAGTGGTCTTTAAATTATGATTATGCCATTTTTAGCCAAAATCACAAAACCTGTGCCGTTTTCTGGGACTTCGCTTCAGCAGAGCGGCAGTAGCTCATTAGCAATTCGCCTCTGCGTTGTGGGCGGAGCCGTTGGCACGGAGACGACCCTCCCCCTGCCCGTTGCTGAGAGCTCTGTCTCTCCCGCTAGCTTACACCCCCAATACCGGTGGGGCAACAGTATTATATACACGTTTATTATTATTATCCGAAGTTAATCAAAGTTATCACCGATCACCGATCATTATTTCACTCCAAGACGTCGCGTGTGGAGACGCCCAGTGGAGTTACTACGTCACAACTCCAGTCTATTTTAGCCGGCATTTTAGCGTCTGCTACTGATTCACAGCCATTTGAATGTAGAAATACTCAGAAATACAACTTTGAGCTTATTTTTCTCAAGATATGTCCTCTAACATCAGAAAAATGCCACAAGAACATGTTAACACCTAGAAAAACATTATTTTCATCGGAGTGGGTCTTTAAGTTAATCATTAATTACTAGTGTATTTTTGCTTAACTAATGCATAATTCTGGACCCTTAAAATAAAGTGTTAGCAGTTATTTTTTACACCACACAACTCAAACACATTTAACCTCTCAGGGTAACACATTCTGCTGCTTTATACTGAACTAAAGCATTATTTAGATTTCATACACATCCATGCATGGCATAAGTGAAAATAATGATAATTTTTTTGATATAGAGACACTAGTGTTTCAGTACTATATATATATCTTCTTTCGGATTGTTTCAGCAGCCATTCTATCATATATTGCATTTGGAAAATTTCAACTCCCCATCTTTCTCCGAAATTTATTAGGATCCGTGACATGAAATTATTTAACAGTGATTTATTTATAAATGATGTGAGAAGAATAAATTGGAATAGACTTAGCCTAATTCCTGATGCGGAAGCTGCTTGGAATTTCTTTTATACAGAATTTGTGCAAGTTATTGATAAGCATGCCCCATGGACAACTATTAAGGTCAAAGGTCATCATTTACCTTGGGTAAATGGGGATCTTATCAGTCTGTTTAAGCAGAGGGATAGGGCGTGGAATAAACACAAATATACAAAACTTTCAAGTGATTGGGAGGAATACAAAAGGCTACGAAACACGTGCACTACTCAAAAAAGACATGCTAAAGCCAATTACAACATAAATAGTTTGTCAAATGATTTCAATAATCCTAAACAATTTTGGAAAAAAATGAATACGTTACTTGACAAATCTAACAATACCAGGAGTAATATGACAATTAATAATGAAACTGTTAATGATCCAGCAGTGATCTCAAATGCATTTAGTTTGCATTTCTCCCAAACACCGCAGGTACAGCCATCGCTCTTTCACCCAGAGCTGACTGTTAATTCTCAGCCCTGCGTTAGTTCTTTCACATTTCGTCAGGCTAGCTCAGCTGATGTCCGGCTGGCCATTAGCAAGCTTATCCTCTACCAGTGGACCTGGCCCTGACGGCATTGAGGGTACGTTTATTAAACTTTCTTCACATGTCCTATCCTCTCCATTGGCTGAGCTTTTTAATTTGTCATTTCTAACCCATGAAGTGCCTCTGGCATGGAAGTGTACCAAAGTCATTCCATTGTATAAAGGATGGGGCACCCAAAATATGAACAATTATAGACCTATATCAATAATTAATAGTATTGTGAAAATTTTTGAGAAAATTATCTTCGATCAACTATCTAACTATTTTTCTGATAACAATTTACTATCTCAATGCCAGTCAGGTGTCAGGAAACACTTCTCAACTACCACTGCTCTTTTGAAATTTACAAAAGATAGAAATAATCTTAATCAGCATTTTCTGGATTCTTCTCCTCTAGAGCAAACCGAAAAATTGAAATATCTCGGTGTTTGGCTAGAAAATGATCTTTCATTCAAAGCTCATATACACGCGCTTAACAACAAACTTAGCTTTCGTCTTAAAACATTATATCAATCGATAGACTGCTTTACCTTTCAGGTTAGGAGAAGAATAGTCTCTCAGTTGTTGCTACCTATACTGGATTATGCAGATATTATATATGCTAACACTACTGCTACATGTTTACATTCTCTTGATGTGGTCTACAATAGCCTGTGCCGATTCGCCCTTCGCTGCCCCTATAGGACACATCATTGTGTGATGTATGAACAGCTGTCCTGGCTTGCACCTTCAGCCAGAACACAATATCATTGGTTTCAGCTTATTTTTAAATGTATTTACTTTCAATATCCATATTACTTATCGCAATATTTAGTGCCTTACAGTTCACAATATAACCTTCGTCACAACGAACAGGACTTCTTTACTGTCCCTAGAGTTAAGAGAGAAATTGAGAAATATGCTTTCTGTGTTAGAGCCCCTCGTGCCTGAAACAGCCTTCCTGCATCTATTCGCTCGCTTACGTCTTTTCCTCTGTTCCGAACTGCTCTGTTAACACATCTTCAGAATACTTGTCTATGTTTCTAGCATTTCAGATTTAGTATTGATATGTGTCATGTTATTTATGTGTGTATATATGAATGTGTTTTTGTATATTCATGTATATATCTAGTGATGTCAACTTTGTCAGTTATATTTGGGATCATTGTGTTTTATGCTATATGTTACACCAGTTTCTCATACTTCTTACACTAAATACCTCTCTTAAAACGCATGGCTTTCAACGCAACTTCATGCTGAGTCTTAGATTAAAAAGTTTTTATTTTAAAGTGGTATAAAATAAATGGTGTGTAGTGGTATACATACCACAGCTCGGGAACCACTATGACTTACTTTACTTTATCTGTGATGTGTTGGGGGGGGGGGGGGGGGGGGGTGTCCGCGTGGTGCGTGTGACTGATTGTGAGTGTGTGGTTTAGGTTTTTTCTTATATTTTGTATTTTGTATGTACTCTGTTGTTTTGCTGTTTAATGTTGTTTGGTGTAATGTATGATCCTGAGGACCCCCATGAAAACGAGATGTTTCATCTCATGGGGCTGATCCTCTAATAAATGTTCATAAATAAATAAATAAATATATATTCACAAACATGTATTGTATGCAACTTCATGTATTGTATGTGAAAGGGTGTGTTTAACATAGAGTATCATTTTGTGTTTAGTATTTTAAATGTGCATTTATTACAGCACACAACTATTGTGGTAAAGCTTTTTTGAAAAGACTGCGAAGATGCGACTGAAGATTGTCTAACTTTGTCCCATGCTACAGTCAAATCTTTAGCACAGTTTAATTGGTCATTAGGGGAATCATGTTGTGATGTGTTGTTTACCGTCATGCATGATGGGTAATGACACGCTGGGTTCAAGTGTAACTATGGAAAAACTAAACATCACATAAAAAAGGCATTTTACGTATGTGAAAACTTTGTTAAAAAAGCAAAAGTTAAAATGTTGTGTATATGTATGCTAATTAACAAATGGAATCATTGTTTTTTTTTAAGTTTAGACTGACATTAAATATTTCGAAAATGTTTATTTACTTAACTATCATTGACAAGCTGACAATATATATATATTTTTAAATCTGTTATTGAGGTTAGTGACATATGGACAGTCCAAATGTTTGTCATTATGTAATGGTGATGTTTTGCTGCCAAGTATAGACATATGCAAAATAGTATTTTCCGTTTTGGATACTCTTTTTAAAGTCCCTGCAAATGTTCATGAAAAAGTATCAGATTTAGTAAGTTAAAACAGCTCACCTGTGTCTCTGAACAATATCAGCAATTCCCTCAAAATCACCATCAAGTTTTCCTCAGTAGTTCATTAACACAATTTTAATGTGTTAACTGGTCACAGACGGCAGTGCTAATGCTCACATCTCTCAAAATGGTTCGTCCCTTCTATGACCACCTCCTATTTCTCCCCCATTTGTCTTTTTTCCTCATACATTCTGGAGGAGAGCAAACAGTGCTTGTATTGTCCGAGCACAGTGACACACACACATCATTCTTCTTCAAGCAAACAGCCTAGACCAGTGGCTACAAATCTCAAACCTCAGACTCCAACAATACAGCATTTATTAGCTTTATCTCGCTGCAGGCCTGCACTACATCCAACTGTGTGTCAAGTGTTCCCTAGACTGATAGGAAGAATGTTTCTGACATTTAAAGGCCCAGTGAGCCCCATCTTCCTTATTAATACACAGGCATTATGACGCTACCTTCAAAAACATGAATGGTTTGTGAAATGAAGCAAACACTGGCAAAAAGTGCTGGCAAACACAACAGTCCACAAAATGGATAAAAAGGGCTTGGTAAAAAGTGATGTTTGCTCTTTTACAATGTCAATTTGTAGAGATATGACCAGTGGCCCAAAAACAGGGTATGCAGTATATGAAGTGCATAGGGGCGCCACACCAGAAAATCTCCTTTAATAAAACTTTTTAAATAATCAAAAGTTATTTGTAAAAAAAATTTAAAGGAAACGTTTTATATAACTTTTATTCAGCATTTTAACTGAGTTAAAAATGTATGTATTATATAAATATCAACTGCTCACCCTCTGACATTAAGTCTATGAATAAAATGTATAGCGGAAGCATTGTGGGGCGCAGAACTGAAAAAGGAAAAGGGGAAATGATAATGTAACATCTGCACCCTCTAACCAGCAGAGGGAGCCCTGACCTGAATACTGGCCACACTTCCACAGTTACTTCCTGTTTGTTAGATATAAAGAGCCATGTGCTGCGTTCCAAACCGCATACTTCCCTACTATATAGTATGGGAAAAAGAGTAGGCGAGCGAAAAAGTATGTATGAATCCAAAAGAGTAGGCGAGAATTACCTGGGTGACGTACGAATTATCGCGAGATTCGGACTTAAGTGCGTTCGAATATGCCTACTCTCCTACTATATAGTAGGCAAAAACAGTACGTGAAGGAAGCAGTACGTTCGAAACATCAGTATTCATAAAAGAGTAGGCGAGAAGTTCCCGGATGGCTTACTGCTTCAGCGCAGATTTTTGAGTGCTCAACCGATGGATACTCTTCTATCCCAGGAGGCCACGCGAGAGCATACGTCATTATCAAACATCACGGAGATCAGCGACGCGGGGGTTTTCAAATGTGAGTAAACACGGTTCCTTATGTGTTAAACTACTATACAGTAAACGTTTTAACTGTTGAAGGTGTAAAGTAGTTAGACAGTATAGTTGTGATTTTGCTGTAAAAACATGTTTTGTATAGCTAGCTAACAGGGGAGCTCTAAGCACACGTAACGTCTCTAAAGTGGATTTACATAACCATATACATCTTAAACACGCTTATTTAAAATGTCAATTTACATCTGAAAGGAAAATATTGTAAGTATTGACATATTGCAGATGAGCACATCACAACATGAAAAAGACATCTGAGTGATGTATGTGTGTGGCATTATTATAGGATAACGTTAATTCACTGTTGTCAACACTGTTGACATTAGACAAATGTGCTGTAAATAAACAAATCTATAAAGTAACTAAACATGTTTTTATTCAGACTGGTGTGAGCACTGAGGATGAGGAGCCCAGAGCTGGATCCTGGAAACGGTGCCATGGATGAGACGCTCCATCTCTCCACCGGCGCTTATCGCCTCAGACGGTGAAGCGCAGCAACAAGCTCCGGCACGATGGCACGGTCACCTCTGGTGAATTCATCAGAATAAAGCCGCAAAATGGGAACCGCTGTGTTGAGATGGCAGTATGTGGGGTTCAGCGCCTGTAAATACATGCTTGTTGTTTGAATAAAGATTTGTTTCATGTGTTGTTGAATTGTATATGCATTTGTTTATTGTGTGATGGTTACTTTTATTTGTTCTTTTACTCATTTATTCATGTTTCTTATTGTTGTCAGTAGCCTATATAAAATATAATTATTTAGGCTAATGTATGCATTAATTCATTGCTTGACTGACAATTGAGATGTTCACGTGTATTCATGCATAACTCATATGACAAAACAAATTACATTTAGCTTGTTTTATTTTATTTTATTTATATGTTTAGTAGCCTATATAAAAAAGAAATATAATTAAGTATTGGTCAGCATTTAATATTATTTTGTTTAAGTTTTGGGGTGGGCTAACAATGCAATTTATTCTGAGGTAATATTAATTTTTAAGGAGTGATACTTACATTTTTCGAGTATAAAGTCAAGAGTTTTCTCCACAGGAGATCTTCGAGCAGCGGCCCGTCTCCTTGTGCAGACATTACAAACGCCGAGGAAAACTGTTCTAGGTTGTGCTGTCGAGTTACTGATGTTATGAAGTGTTAGTGCACCTGTCGCTCATATCTTTAAACTTATTACATAAAGATCATGGAAAGATACCATAGTTTTATCTACCAATGAACAATCATAATGACAAAACAGAAAACATAAAGATCATTGGTTTGTGTACATCATAATATGATATTTATACACAGGAAAAAAGCACAATAACAAGGCTAAATATCTTTAAATAGTTCTTCATAATACATTAAAAATTGTTTTGTTGTTATAAGTCTGAGGGATGAAACGAGAGGTAAATTCATCAAGAAAAGAGGAAAACTTAAGGGAGAAACTTTTTGGGTATAAAATAAAGAAATTAACATATTCAAGAGATGACGATTTTGGGGTTTCTTAAAAAAATATATCGTTATAAGGATACAAATGTGGGTCACATTAGTAGGGTTTAAAATATAACGACTTAAATCAACCCTAAATGTATTCACAAAATAAATTGGCAGTTGTTTCTTCAACAATACCACAAAATGAGAAAGTTTCATCAATATCAAGATATTTACAGATAGATGAATTAACGTGTCGTTTATCTTTTAAGTTGTTGCGCTTGTGATAACGCGTCGTAGGTCACATGATAACGTCAACATGGCAGATGTCCGGATCGCATTCATACTCAACGAGATTTGGCTAGAAAGTACCTACTCTTTTAGCGCTCGTTAAGTAAGTACTCATTGAAATTAAGTACCTACTCATTGAGTATGCGGTTTGGAACGCAGCCATGCTTTCCACTAAGGCTTTGCAAAGTATTGCCATTTTTTCTTTCATTTTATTCATATTCTGTTTTTGTTAGTAAAACAAAAGTCATCTTTATTTATCTTTCTTGAAAATATTTAACTTGTTCATTTACACACATTGCCTATTGTTAAGTATTGTCCATTCAACAATAAATTGCCATGATGTTGTCACAGAGTCAGCCCCGCCCTCAGCATCAGATTCCTACACACGCTCCCAATCACCTGATTACTGACCAGCACCTCCTGCAGCCAATCATCACTGCACTATATAAGCACACTCACTTGAGTTCATCCTTGTCTGGTCTTGTCATTCTAACTTGAACACCAATCTGACTACCTACCTCTGGATGCTCACCTGAATGTTCCAGTCCTGATCTACCCCATTTTCAGTCTTCTTCAGTCCTCTGTCTGCTACTCATCTCCAGTCTTCCGGTTCACCTGCCAGCCATCCTCTGCAACCACAATCAAGATAAGAACTGTTAATATTTTGCCAGTAGCACCCTATATGCCTGCCATCTTGCGTCTTGTTTCTAAATAAACTAAGTTGGGGTATTACCTGTGTTCTCCTTCTGTATCATGACAGATGCGACACATCTGTCTAATTAGAAAACAAAAACAAAAAAACTCTCCAAAGGTGTGCTCTTCAAGCAGCAGCCCGATGCCTCCTTTGTGCTGATGTTAGGAACTGCAGGAAAAAATGAAAACCGGAGTCATATCGGCAGGTAAGGCTGTCATGTAATTGATGAAGGTGTTTGTGTGAATCTACTGTAGCTTGGCCCCTTTAAATTTAGGACTTGTGATGATGCAAAAGTCACGTGACAAAGCTAACATGGCTGATGCAGGGAAAGAAAATGCTTTTTTTTTTTTTTAAATGAGTACCTACTCAAGATTATGCGGTTTTTGGATGCATCCTGAGAGGTTGAATCTCGTTTGCAGTTTTGGGCCTGTACATCAACATAGCCTACTTACATTTGTGAATGTTTTTTTATTATTTCTTTTCTTTTGTATTATAATTTGTCTTGCTTATTGTATATTGATATTTTTGCATTTTTTTGGAATTAAAACCACTCTGAACTTTTTTTTTTTTTTTTTTTTTTGGTCACATCATTTACGCCGCTGGTACATCCTGATAGATACCTTTTATGAATCTTTTCTAAAAGAACACATTACACAGACACTTATTAGATTAATTCCATTTGATATATTTTACTTTCAATAAAACATTTGCAATGGGTTTGTAAAAGGTGTTTTTATGCATGTTTGGCCTGAGTTTTCCGTTATAATTCCAAGCTTTTTAATTCCCCATTTTACCTTAAATTGTGTAAAATGAGGTACAGCTTTGTGTTGTTGTGAGCAATTTTCCAATATTCCTGTTACTCCTACACACATTTGTAACTCAGCCTGTCTTTAAGTCATTGTGTAGAGACGTTTTACCTGCACAAGGACGAAGGCAGTGCTTTTCCCATTGCTCACACCACCCACTGCTCTTTTTCAGCTCTCTGGCAGATCCAGAGTCCCAATGTTGACTTCCAGCTGTAGCTGTGCTCAGCTCATCTGGAACTGACTGACCTGGATTCGACCAAAGGACACCAACACGGTCAATGACTTCCACACCCCCAAGGATTAGAGGAACAGGTTAAACTAATTAGAATTTTCTCTGCACCTCTCCCACATCTCTGTTTACAGCTCTCTGTCAGTTCTGCAGTCCCAAAGCTGAATCCCCTTTCCGCTCCTCTGGACACAGTGACACATCTAGTTTCCTAACTTCACCTTCTTCCAGACCCCACATCAAAAACTGTGATGCTAGTGTGTATATATGCATGCATACATACACACCTTTATACCTTACAAATGCCAAATGCAAATTTGTCTAGGTGGAGAGCACTTCAGTAAAATAACTTTGGTCATCGTCTCAAGTCCTCATCTCATCAGCTTCTCTGTGTATGGTTTACTTTGTCCAGCCTCCAAAAGATATAAGACTCCATTTTAATATCATTACAGTATTCTGAATTTGTAATAGTTTCTACTCGCCTGCAAATTTGTCTGATCCTGACGCTTCCACAAACTTTTTTTTTTCTTCTCATCTCTTAAGGTCTCGCATATTGTGGCAGGATTTTTTTTGTTAAACTTTGCTTGTCTGAATGTGTCCCTTTAAGGGCATAGGCTTAAAGTTTAATGTTCTTGTTTTCAATCTGTGCCCCTTTGTAGTTATCCTATTGTATTTATAACATCCTGTAATGAGATATATATATATATATATATATATATATTTTAGTGCTGTCAAACGATTCAAATATTTAATGCCATTAATGTCATAGTTAACTCGCGATTAATCGCACATTTTTATCTATTCTAAATGTCTCTTGATTTTCTTTTTGTCCCATTATTTTTTTTTTCTCGTTTTAATGCTCTTATCAACATGGAAAAGTGGATCGGCTTGCTTTGTGCAAATGTTTTTTATTGAAAACAACATTGGCATATACTCTGTTCAATTTCACACTAACATTCTCACTTGGAGCAAATAATCTCTCACACAATGTAACACTGTCCATCAATAAAAGGGTGAAAG
This sequence comes from Rhinichthys osculus, assembly GCA_029959095.1. NCBI lineage: Eukaryota > Metazoa > Chordata > Actinopteri > Cypriniformes > Leuciscidae > Rhinichthys > Rhinichthys osculus. Next base: position 32,089,647 of record JARWKJ010000023.1, read on the forward strand.
AAATACTGACGAGGTCCTGATATTGACGAGGGGCGGAGAATTCGCATCAGGTGTGTGTGTGTGTGTGTGTGTGTGTGCTTGGCCATCATCAAGTGATATTTCAGACTGGACGTGCTGCGACGATGATAGCTCAGTTCACAACGACAAGACACACAGATCACTTTGGTCTTGTCAATGGAACCATTTGGCAACTTTTTAAAAGTAAACTTTCCATTCAGAATCTTATTGGCATCTATTTCGGCGTCTCGCGCTCGTCATCCACTCAAAACGTTAACGTTAACCTACTATTTGGCCGGCTCGCAAGCCCAAACAAGTGTGTGCGGCTTCGTGCCTGTTTTGTTTCCGGTCTAGCTAGATCCGCTTGCGCTTTGGTCGACGAAGCAACAAAATGTCCTTGCAAAATATATATATTTATATATTTTTTTTTAGTTCTGAAAGTTTTATACCCCTTTCATTGTCTCTTTTTTGTACAATATGTCTTTATTTTTAATAAATTGTATCTGTAGTTTACTTACATTTTTCTGCAAGAAATAATTGTGCCTTTTCAGCCTGTTGTGAAACACACATTGGGCCCTATTTTATCGATCTGAAACACAAGTGTCAAAGCGCAAAGCGCAAGTAACTTTGTGGGCGGATCCCGGCGCTGTTGCTATTTTCCCGGCGGGATAAATGCCTCTTGCGCCAGGCGCAAATCTAAAAGGGGTTGGTCTGAAGTAGCTTCATTATTCATAGGTGTGGTTTGGGTGTAACGGGAAACAAACCAATTAGAGCGTCATCCAACATACCCTTTAAGAGCATGATGAACGAGGTGCGCTTGTTCCAATGGCGCAAAACTATTATAACGGCGCACTTACCAGGCGCGCTTCAGAATCGGTTCACAGCCGAGGAGATCGATGTTCTCGTCAGGGCCGTAAAAGAAAGAGAAGTGACATTGGGGACGGGACAAACCCACCCAAATTAGCTTCGGTTAAACATGCATAATAATCGGGGTAAATTTGTAAGCTTTATGCCTATTTTTCAAATTGTCATGGACACAACAATGATTTCCCTCGTGTTTTAATATTTTTCCTTATAATAATATATCATTTGCAAAAAGTAAAATGCATCTGTGTAGATGAGAGAATCATCTACCGTGTATGCGCGTTGTTCACACTCTGTATTATGGCCAAGCATGCGCGCTTAAAATAGCATCTGAATGTACGCGCAACGCGCCACTGACTTTAGACTAGTTTTTTTCTGGTCAGTGGCGCAATTGTTTTCTGGAACTGCAAAATAGCACTAGGGATTGTTTGCGCCGAAACACGCCTCCTTTTTGTGCCGACCCGCCCAGGGAGCGCAAGTTCATTTCCTAGTTTACCGACGTGCGTCTGTGGAGGGAAAAGCCAGCTTTGCGCGGGTGCAAAATAGGAATGATAAATGCGTCAGTGTACAAAGTCATTTGCGCCGTGTGCAAGATAGGGCCCATTGTTTTGAGAAACTTGAAGAGTGGGTCTACTAACACAAGTTTACTGTAAAGGCTGCAGATAATGCACTTAATTCAAATTTAAGTAGAGAAGTAAAAAAAAAAAAAAAAAAAAAAATCTGCACATTGCTATTTCTCCTGTTTCAAAAGCATGTGATTATGCAGTTCTATTTTGCACCTCTACCACACTATTCTTTTTCTGTTCACGGCTGTATGGCTATTCCAGAGTTCAAATGTTGACTTTATTCCAGATCTAACCACACTCCACTTTTCTTGGGTCCGAATGAGACCAGGATTTGACCAGAGGACACTGAAACTAAAAACTGGCAGAGGAGATGAATCAGGTTTCCTTTGCAAATGATTGGAAATAGTCTTTTGATACATTTACTTTTGAGTTTCACGCTAAACTCAACTTCACCATGTCTTCTTGATCTGTGCAGCTTCTTGAAGTTTGTCCTGCTGTTGTGTTTGTATTTCTGCTGTTGTGCATTTATGCCTCTGCCAGTTTTAAGTCCCTTTTTTGTGCCCTGTTCTAGTGATGGTTTTTACAGTTTACATTTATTCCTTGTGGTGTTTCATTAAATTTGAAATGCCCTTTATGCCTCAAGTGCCTAATACAAAAATAAAGGAGCATTATGTCCTTATCGTGGTCTCAATAGCCATTTTGTATTTGTACACTTTCCCATCTTTGTGTTTATTGTATTCCTATCTCTTGCCTTCGCATTTATATTTATCACTGCTCTTGTCTTTGCATTTTTTTCTAACCCTTTTTTAATAATTTTTATGATTTAATGTCTTCCATACATCTTTAATTTATGCTCCTTGCCTTATTAGCCATTATGCTGTTTTATGGCCCAGTCCCATTGACTATTTTATGCCCATTCCTATTTTTCTGAAATGGTTGTATTTTGTATTTAAATGTACTGCATAAAATGTTTTGTCTTTACTGTTTGTGTATTTTGTATATTTATGTACTTGTTTTTATTCTCTGACTGCCTTCTGTATGTTAGCATTAGTGCCTTCTCTGTGCTCTTGTGCCCATTTGTGTTTGTGCCTGGTGTTGCTATTTCATTCAGCCTGTTTGAATTTCTTTCTCCCCCCTGATGGGATGGCTATCGGGTTCACTGGGTCCTTCATTCATTTTCATGAAGTTCTTGAACTGTGGAGAACTTTCATTTTAAGTGTTCAACAGTTGGACTTTGGTGGGTGGGACTTGTGTTTGACTTGGGTGGGCTGGACTTGGGTGGGACTTCGGTGGTGGGACTTGTCCAGGGTTGATTGCAACCCTGCACCCCAACAGTCTATCAACTTCAAGTGCATATCAAAGTCACTTAAGCCACAATATATAGAGGTGCCTCCCACTCACAAAGAAAATGTTAATCTTTTTATTAAAGTGTTTTATTTATTGTAATAATTAGATTTTTGTATTTATGGTTTCGCCTCTTGTTTCATTTAAGATAAAGTTTTTCTTTGTCCCTTTTTTATTAACCCTTTTTATTTTTATTTTATGACCCTTTTTGTCTGTTTTTGCATTTATGATATATTTAGGTCTTTATTTTTGCTTTTAATGTTTTTTTAAAGCCATTTTTTTATCATTATATATCTTTCACTTGTTTCTTATATTGTCTGTCTCCCTTTTATGCCATTGTTTGCCCCTTCTTATATTGTAAAGCTTTGGTAACTTACTTGTCTTGTATTTTGTTACACTTTGTTTTGTTTGTTTTCATTTTATAGTCTTTTGGTACTTGGGTTATGGTCCACATTTATGTTTTATAAAGCCTTTGATAACCTTTTTGTTTCTACCCTTTTATGATTTTACTTGTGCCCATATACCACTTTGTGTAATTTGTAATACCCTATTTGTAAATCCTAATCTTTTTTATTTTAATTTTCAAAATTACTTTAAAGTACTTGTCTGATGTTCTTCACATCTCCTCCACCCATGTCATCTAGTAAATGCGGCCAGTGTCCGCTGTCTCCTTTCAGCCCTTTGGCTCATCCTTCATTGGCCACCCTTTGCACCTTGGGTCCGTCTTTGGCTTCCAGATTACCAGCTCCGCCTAGGTGTTGATCCTCTGTCTTTGTGCCAAGCCCCGGACTTAACTTTCACTTTGTCGACCTATCAGCTCCACCATGGGCATTTATCCCTCAAGCTTTATCGGGCTCCCTCGTCCCTCTGACTCCACCTTGGTCAGTTATCCCCCTGGTTGCACCACAGACTTCCAATCCTACGGCAATGCCTTGTCCCTCCACCCCTATGGTTCTGCCTTTGCCCTCCAGTGCAGTGGTCTTGCCTTGGGTCTTCGGCTCTGCCTAGGTCCCCATCTCTAATGGCCCCATCTGAGTTGATTGGCCCCATCTGAGTTGATTGCCCCCCAGGTTCTGCCTGGCCCATTTACCAAAGGTCCACCTATCCTTTTATTGGTTGTGGCGTGGCGCTACATCCTGTTGAGCCTGTTGGGGCATCCTGCCACTGTTCTCTGTTCTCTTGTCTGTGGTGGTTCCCTCTGTCAGCACCTGCCTCTCCAGCTCCACACCGTGAAGCTACCACTCATCCTCATTTGCCTCTTTATTCATACTACTTTCAACTTTTTTGTGATTTCACTTTGTACAGTTTTGTATTCTTGTTTCCTCTGAGTTTAATTGTAACTTCATGCTCTTTTTTGGATTTTTTCCCCATTTGTATAGATGTGAATGTTTTGTATGTATGCTGTTGATTGACTTTTAATGTATTTTTGTTTTATTGTGAAAGTGTTTAACAATAATAATTAAATGTGTTAATTTAGTATGTTTTAATTGTATGTATTTTTATTTTTGAAGGGGTAGAGTCCCAGGGGTAGAGTCCCAGGGGTAGAGTCCCAGGGGTAGAGTCCCAGGGGTAGAGTCCCAGGGGTAGAGTCCCAGGGGTAGAGTCCCAGGGGTAGAGTCCCAGGGGTAGAGTCCCAGGGGTAGAGTCCCAGGGGTAGAGTCCCAGGGGTAGAGTCCCAGGGGTAGAGTCCCAGGGGTAGAGTCCCAGGGGTAGAGTCCCAGGGGTAGAGTCCCAGGGGTAGAGTCCCAGGGGTAGAGTCCCAGGGGTAGAGTCCCAGGGGTAGAGTCCCAGGGGTAGAGTCCCAGGGGTAGAGTCCCAGGGGTAGAGTCCCAGGGGTAGAGTCCCAGGGGTAGAGTCCCAGGGGTAGAGTCCCAGGGGTAGAGTCCCAGGGGTAGAGTCCCAGGGGTAGAGTCCCAGGGGTAGAGTCCCAGGGGTAGAGTCCCAGGGGTAGAGTCCCAGGGGTAGAGTCCCAGGGGTAGAGTCCCAGGGGTAGAGTCCCAGGGGTAGAGTCCCAGGGGTAGAGTCCCAGGGGTAGAGTCCCAGGGGTAGAGTCCCAGGGGTAGAGTCCCAGGGGTAGAGTCCCAGGGGTAGAGTCCCAGGGGTAGAGTCCCAGGGGTAGAGTCCCAGGGGTAGAGTCCCAGGGGTAGAGTCCCAGGGGTAGAGTCCCAGGGGTAGAGTCCCAGGGGTAGAGTCCCAGGGGTAGAGTCCCAGGGGTAGAGTCCCAGGGGTAGAGTCCCAGGGGTAGAGTCCCAGGGGTAGAGTCCCAGGGGTAGAGTCCCAGGGGTAGAGTCCCAGGGGTAGAGTCCCAGGGGTAGAGTCCCAGGGGTAGAGTCCCAGGGGTAGAGTCCCAGGGGTAGAGTCCCAGGGGTAGAGTCCCAGGGGTAGAGTCCCAGGGGTAGAGTCCCAGGGGTAGAGTCCCAGGGGTAGAGTCCCAGGGGTAGAGTCCCAGGGGTAGAGTCCCAGGGGTAGAGTCCCAGGGGTAGAGTCCCAGGGGTAGAGTCCCAGGGGTAGAGTCCCAGGGGTAGAGTCCCAGGGGTAGAGTCCCAGGGGTAGAGTCCCAGGGGTAGAGTCCCAGGGGTAGAGTCCCAGGGGTAGAGTCCCAGGGGTAGAGTCCCAGGTTAGGGTTAGGGTTAGGGTTAGGGTTAGGGTTAGGGTTAGAGTTAGGGTTAGGGTTAGGGTTAGAGTTAGGGTTAGGGTTAGGTTAGGTTAGGGTTAGGGTTAGGGTTAGAGTTAGGGTTAGGATATAGGGTCCAATACTATGGATCGGTCATGACCGATCCTAGGGGTAGGAGTTAGGGTTAGGGTTAGGGTTAGGGTTAGGTTAGGGTTAGGGTTAGGGTTAGGGTTAGAGTTAGGGTTAGGGTTAGGGTTAGGGTTAGAGTAGGGTTAGGGTTAGGGTTAGGGTTAGGGTTAGAGTTAGGTTATAGGGATAAAAACGAAAAGTGCACCCCCCTGAAGTGCACCCCCTGAACTGGATTTCCCTATATCTCGAGTTCTATAGGACCTAGAGAGCTGAAACTCCGCCCATATACTAATTGGGGGGCGGGGCGTCGATTGCACTTGGTTTGGGACCTCTAGCGCCACCAGGCGCCGAGATATGGAAGTGCACCCCCCTGATTTTTGTACCTAGAGAGCTGAAACTCCGCCCATATACTAATTAGAGGACGGGGAGTCGAATGCACTTGGTTTGGGAGCTCTAGCGCCACCAGGCGCCGAGATATGGAAGTGCACCTAGTGTTTTTTTTGTGGGTGGGATTTGTGTTTTTTGGGGTGGGACTTGTGTTTTTTTTTTTTTTTTTTTGGGGGGGTGGGACTTGTGTTTTTTTTTTTTTTGGGGTGGGACTTGTGTTTTTTGGGGTGGGACTTGTGTTTTTTTTGGGTGGGACTTGTGTTTTTTTGGGGAGGGACTTGTGTTTTTTTTTTTTTTTTTTTTTTTTTGGGGTGGGACTTGTTTTTTTTTTTTTTTGGGTGGGACTTGTGTTTTTTTGGGGTGGGACTTGTGTTTTTTTTGGGTGGGACTTGTGTTTTTTTGGGGAGGGACTTGTGTTTTTTTTAATCTTTCCAAAAACTCACCCAAATCTTTCCCAAAACTTACCCAGATCTTGGGGGTGGGACTTGTGTTTTTTTTGGGTGGGACTTGTGTTGGAGTTGGGTGGGACTTGTGTTTTTTGGGGTGGGACTTGTGGTTTTTTTTTTTTTTTTTTGGGGGGTGTGACTTGTGTTGGAGTTGGGTGTGACTTGTGTTTTTTTGGAGGTGGGACTTGTGTTTTTTGGAGGTGGGACTTGTGTTTTTTTGGAGGTGGGACTTGTGTTTTTTGGTGGGAATTGTGTTTTTTTTGTGAACATATAGCTCCGCCCAGGAAGCAGTGAGCGCCAAAAGCTAGGTATCATTCGAAAGGTCTTGGCGAGGCCTTTAAAATGACACCCTACTTGTATCGTTAGGACCTTTGGGGGCGGAGCTATGGGACCAAATACAATCATGTATCCAAAAATTATCTCGGTCTAGGAAAGTCGAAACGACTCGTGATTGGTGTCATTGGAAAGGTCTCTGCGAGTGCTTTCCAATGACACCTTGTTTGTGTCGCTGCGACCTTCCTAGGCCGAGATACAGTTTTGATACATGAATATATTTTGTCCCATAGCTCCGCCCAGGAAGCAGTCAGCGACATGAACTAGGTATCATTCGAAAGGGCTTTCTGAGACCTTTCCAACGAGACTACTCTGATGTCTCTGTGATGTTGGAGTCATGAGATATTGGCACTCGAAATTTAACAGGAAGTGACCCTATAGCTCCGCCCAGAAAGCTTATCTTTCCCAAAACTCACCCCAGATTTTGGGGGCGTGACTTTGGGGGTGTGTCTTGTGTTTTTTGGGGGTGGGACTTGTGTTTTTGGGGGTGGGACTTGTGTTTTTTGGGGGTGGGACTTGTGTTTTAATAATTATGAGGGGTAGGGTTAGGGGTGGGTTAGGATATAGGGTCCAATACTATGGATCGGTCATGACCGATCCTAGGGGTAGGAGTTTAGTTTTCCTGTTGGGGTTAGGTTAGGGTTAGGGTGGGTTAGGTTAGGGTTAGGTTAGGGTTAGGGTTAGAGTTAGGTTAGGGTTAGGTTAGGTTAGGTTATAGGGATAAAAACGAAAAGTGCACCCCCCTGAAGTGCACCCCCTGAACTGGATTTCCCTATATCTCGAGTTCTATAGGACCTAGAGAGCTGAAACTCCGCCCATATACTAATTGGGGGGCGGGGCGTCGATTGCACTTGGTTTGGGACCTCTAGCGCCACCAGGCGCCGAGATATGGAAGTGCACCCCCCTGATTTTTGTACCTAGAGAGCTGAAACTCCGCCCATATACTAATTAGAGGACGGGGAGTCGAATGCACTTGGTTTGGGAGCTC